>LR738709.1:511003671-511019993 GCA_902687465.1 Secale cereale | reverse complement strand
GGGGGGGGGGGTGGTGTGACTTATAGGCGAGGGAGCGACTTATAGGCGAGGGAAGGTCGTGGATGGCTACCACCGCGGCCATGGCGCCGTGGATGGTTGCCACGGTCCCCTCCTATTCCTGTAGCGAGAGGAATGGGATGGCAGTGGGCTGGGCTGGGCCTCTCCCTCCACTTGGGCCAAAGGCCAGTAGATGAGGTTGCTTTCTTTTTATTACGATTTTCCCTTTACTTTTCTGTTTATTTAATTAGCTACTGTTTTTACTCCCCTTTGCATCAAAATACTTTTGTAAAAAGTAAAACCTTGCCATATAATTACTATGCATTATTTTGCACCGCCACAACATTCGGTTAAAATAATTTATTAAGTTTGAGTTTATATTTAGTTGGATAACAAGTTGTTGGTCCACTGTTTTAAATATCCATGGGCAATTTTATGTTTTGAATAAAATGTTAATGCTTTCATGACAAATTGTTAGTGGATATTTGCAACTCATCAAACATTTTTCTTTTACCGTTATGATAAATAATAATTTCACTTTATTTTAACTTGAATTTGAATTCGGTTTGGATCAAAGTAAGGTTTAGAAAAATTAAAGGCGATGACATGGCACATTAGTGTGTGGTTACTGTAGCTTGTCTACCGGGGTGTTACAAATCTCCTCCACTACAAGAAATCTCATCCCGAGATTTAAGTGGTAGAGTTTGGGGGAAATAATTGGTTACGAAATTCTATCGGATCTTCTCGTTCTTGGTTGCTCTTCTCGAAATTGATCAATAACGTTGATGTCTTCAATTCGCTGCATCGGGGCATCCTGACGAAGATCTCATTCTTCTTTTTTTTTCTTGAAACTCCATCGTACTTACGAATAGGGTATAAGGAGAAAACTATAAGGACGGATGTTTGAAAGAATTGACATCCGGTAATTATCTCAAGGAAGGATATTTTAGAAGCACGAGGAGACAAATCGAGAGTGCTATAAGGAGGTTCAACAAGTTCAAAATAGGTAGGCATCAAGGTGATGCCTATAACAGGTGAAGAAGGGGTTCAGAGCAATGAGGAATAATGTTGCCTCTAATTCCGGAATGAATCATGGTGAGGAAGTTAGCTCGTGAATTTCGTACGAAGCCAAGTGCAAAGAATATGTCGGAATCAAGGTTGTACAAGAGAGTCGGGTTCCGATCCTGTGGAACTGTGGGTTATGGGCCCACCATGTGGGTTAAAAGCGGAAGGCGCTAATATGTTGCACATCCATGATAGAAAGGCAGGTCGGAGGATAGCCTGTCAATTATGTTGGCAACAACGTTGGTACCAAGGGTGAGGGACGAAGAGAACCATTTTCCTGCTCGTTAAGACGAGGCGGACCAATAGGCAAAGTTCTCGTCCATCGGTGTCTACCGGAATGTCATCAACAATAGTAACATGGTATTACTGATAGAGTTGTACACCAAGGTGTTTACATAAGCAAAAAATTATTACTGCTTAGATTATATGTAGATCAAAGAAAGGTTAAACAAACAAATTGAAAGGAAAATGTGTTTAAACACAATGAAAAGGAATATATCATTCCCAAGATTAAGCAGGGCATGATATACGTGTCAGGAGATCAAAGTCCTGACCATATAGATAAAAGGGGTAAGAAGAATTATGATATGTACCCACACAACGATGTTGGGTAGTTGATCAAGAAACATTTAGCATTGCGCTTACCATGTTCTTGTGGATCTTCGGAGTAACACAGACAAGCTTCGAGAAAGCACCGACATGATCATTGGGTAAAGATCAGACTTTGAATACACAAAGGATCCATCAGGAACAACTTATAGATTAAGTCTTACATTTTCAGCAAGGAAAACATGAGGATGTGGCCGACGGGCTCAACAACAATTCATCGAGATTTCCGTAAGCATGGATTTATACATTCAAGTGAACAAGATGATAACATTGGTCATACCGCAGTATGTTAGAGGAGAACATCCATAAGTAAACATTGAATGGAACATGCACCTGGAAAATGGACTAAGTAGCACGATCAATGTTATAATGGTGATTCAATAACCAAAAGACCGAGAATGAGACTATCGACCATTCACTTCAAAGCAATAGGGTGCTAGAAGTTTCGAATTCGAACGTCGTACTTCAATTGTTGGGTTTCCGGTTAGGAACAACACGGGGACCAAGGAATGAGCGGATATGGCAAGAAGTATCACCTGTATCAAGAATTCTTAAGAGGTGGTGAAATTCTCACGACCTTCTTGACATGAAAGATGGTAATACTCCAAGGTAGAGCATATCATAAGTTGGATAACAAGGAACTCAAGGTATAACACAAAACAAGAACAAGTTTGTGTTGGAGGGAATTGCAAGAATGTTGTCGATGTTAATACAAATCATCGTGGGGAAAGGATGGTATTTCCCATCATGAATTCGACTCACAACTTGGTAGAAAGCAAATCATTGTTGATGGTGATCACGACACATTTGTCGAGAGATTTCATTAGGATGTAATCGATCGGCGATGGCATCAAGTCAAATGAATGATGGAGCGAAAGGTTATTGAAACCACTAGTACAATACAAACTTGAAGTCAAGCTAGCTGTTCAAGGTGAAATGATATGCCGAGGAAGATCGGCGTAAGCTTTGCTCATTGCCGAAATTGTGCTCCGTGAAGAAGGACCGGGTAGCACAATTAAAAAGATGCACGATAATGATATAGCCGATGAGGCTAGATATAACTTCAAGAATTAATAAACTCATAAGCAATGGAGATTAGTTAGAGTTATTGAATCGGAGTGCGGAATTGATTCACTTATCGGTGTCCTTGAGTGCCTAACAACTCATAACCCGGAGAAAATTGGAATCGGTGAGAAGTAATACTTGAAGAAGAACTCATAAGAAGTAATATGGTTCTGTAACATTATCGAGATACCACGAGGTAATACTCGAAGGTAGAACATAATAGAGGTTGGACAGGTGCATTGACCTGCAGAGGACAAGTGGTTTAACTTGTCCGAGAAATGGTATTTAAAGGAGAGCATGGTCGGAACCACGATTGAAAAAGGCCAGCTCCCAGATATAAGATGTATTTATACCAAGGGGATAATTAATTTTAAGAGAACCTTCCATGATAAGTTCCACATCGGGTCCATGGGCATGAACACAAAGTTCAAGGTCAACTCCCACTTCTTCAATGCATAACCTTCCATTCACTTCTCGCTTCCGATGAAGTCGTGGTGTTGAAATTATAGCTGGCAAAACACCAGAAGAGTATAACTCGTGAAAACTCTCGGGTTCACACGGATTAAGGAAGGCATAAATTCAACCCATCGGGGCATCTTAGGCAGATACTACGCAAACTTCAGGAGCATAATACAGCTCGAAAGCAGAGCATGGTTGAGAAAGCAGATGATATAATTTACCCAAGGCATTATATATCATGGCAGAACTCACAAGGTGTTAGAATATGAAGGACGTTGTCGGATAAAATCCAACAAAAGATCCGGTGGTCTACCAGGGATCTGATGTGAGCATCGGTACTCAACCATAAGAAGAAAGAATGCAGGGAGACCAATTTATAGAAACAACTGACTAATTCAAAACTCAAATGCAAAGGAATTATGATTTCCAAATCAAGCGATCAGAAGCAACCGCTCTGATTAAGGATGGGTAAGTTAAAATGACTTAGGGGTATAATCAACGACAAATAGATTGGTCGAGAACTAGCTCATATTCGGAATGACGTATGAGCTGGAAGAACGAATTCTAGTTTGACTGATGATTGCGAGTATTTGCAACCTATTGAATCAATAAGATCAGAAAGTCAATCATAAAGGATTTTAACGAATATTGATATGCATATGGAATTAACCATAATACAAGCAGGTAAAACTTTCCAGAGCAATAGGTTGCTGAGGATTTTGGAAGATTGAATAGAGTTTCAAAGACATTTATGAAGCGCATGAACAACTGGGGATGAACGAATCCCCGGTAAGTGTGAGGAATTATGCATACATGTATTCATACGGAAAAGGAGCTGCAAGGCAGCAGGCACAAAGGATTCTCAGAATATCCGAAGTATTTCAGGGTATCTTGTAATAACAAGAACAACTAGGGATGGAAGTATGAAGGGCGAGGGTACGCAATTATCCATAAGGATTCAACGGTATTAAAGGATTGCAAAAGAAATGAACACAAGTTCTCGGGAGTAGATAGGAAAGTATCTTCGAAGTCTTCTGGTGAAGCAGGCAACCATCCGGAATGAAGGGGCTCTCTGGGGAAAGTCGTTGCGAGAACCTAATGTAGTTAGTAAACTCATTTAACCTGAATAGAAGAGAGAACAAAGTCCCGGAGTATAGACGAAAAGTAAAGATCCTAATACCACCCAATGGCAACGTGGGCCCGTAAGCCACACAACCATGTTAGTAAAATAATTTTTTAAAAACTAGACTCAACTTCGACCAAGGAGTTGGAAAGGGGGTTCCTACAGGTAGTCGGCTCTGATACCAACTTGTGACGCCCCCGATTTGACCGTACACTAATCATGCATGCAAATGTGTACGACCAAGATCAGGGACTCACTTGAAGATATCACAACACAACTCTAGACACAAATTAAAATAATACAAGCTTTATATTACAAGCCACGGGCCTCGAGGGCTCGAATACATAAGCTCGAAAACACAAGAGTCAGAGGAAGCAATAATATCTGAGTACAGACATAAGTTAAACAAGTTTGCCTTAATAAGGCTAGCACAAAACATCAACGATCAAAAAGGCAAGGCCTCCTGCCTGGGACCTCCTAACTACTCCTGGTCGTCGGCGGCCTGCACGTAGTAGTAGCCTCCATCGGGGTAGTAGCAGTCGTCAAAGGTGGCTTCTGGCTCCTGGACTCCACCATCTGGTTGCATCAACCAGAAAGAAGAAAGAAGGGGGAAAAGGGGGAGCAAAGCAACTATGAGTACTCATCCAAAGTACTCGCAAGCAAGGATCTACACTACATATGCATCGGTATCAATGAAAAGGATAGTATGTGTGGACTAAGCTGCAGAATGCGAGAATAAGAGGGGGAGAAGCTAGTCCTATCGAAGACTAGCATCTTCTGGAAACCACCGTCTTGCAGCAACAGGGGGGAGTAGAGTAGTATAACATAAGTCATATTTATGTTGTTGTTTCAACGCTCCGGGATCCTTACTTGACTCCCGAAGCAACATATCCAATTCATGCCTTAGCATCCAGTTCTAGTTGTAGCGATCGGGATACAACTCCAAGTGTCCGTTACCGTAGGACAGGCTATCGATAGATGTTTTCTTCCCTGCAGGGGTGCACCAACTTACCCACCACGCTTGCTTAACTCCGGCCGGACACACCATTAGGTCATGCCTGCCCTCGGTCAAACAATACGCCGCAACCCGACCTAGGCTTAATAGAGAGGTCATGCACGCTGGATTAAACCCTATGCCCCCACGGGTCATGGACCAATCGCCCCGGGAACTCCTGCACGTTGCGTACGCGGCCGGTGAGCAGACCTGGGCTACCTTCTTAAAAAGGCAGGTGCTTACGCGGTCCAACCCGGCGTGCGCCGCTCAGTTGCAATGACGTCAGTTAAGCTTCGGCTGATGCATACGACGTAGAACGCCCATACTATGCCCACATGATGGTTAGCGCTATCAGGCCAGAGGCCCCTCGGATCAAATATCCGTGTCTTGGGAATGCACGGTAACGAGCAGAGACTGGCGATCATGTGACCCAATCGCCCCGTCTCGAGGAGTTGCGGCAAGGGCGAGTGCCCGACCATGCCTCGTATTTATCTCGCGGGCACCTTCCAGGTCAACCCGACTACACATCACTCACAATTAAGCTCGCGCGGGTACCCCTCAGGGTCGACCCGTCTTTGGTAACAAGGTCTAGTGTAAAGTCATAGTAACCAAGTAACTGTGTGTCTAACACCAAAGGGAAACCTGAGGAAATCACCCTCGATGGAATTCCACCTGATGTTTATCGTCAAGGTGAACGAAAGAGGATTCACCCTCGAGGTCCACTCTTGAGATGTTGCACGACAGTGTCGTTATCGGGAATGGAGAAGGAGTAAATCACCCTCGATGACCATAACCGATGAACTAACCTACAAGGTCAACATCAGAAGTGCTGATGAGGTCTCACCCTCGGCCGTCGATATTAACCCAGTATTCTCGAGCAACTAAGGGGAAAGTGATGTGCGTTGCCGGGGCCTGGTCTTCGATCCCATTGATCGGGTCTTCTGATAATCCAGCGGGGCAGACAGGACAAAGTGGGGGGGGGGTCTCTGATGGATCTCTAACCAGCCTATACTAAGCAGTTTAGTATAAGCATGTAAGGTAACGTATCTACTTTTCCAAACACTTTTGATATTGTTTTGACCTCATTCTTGCATGATTTGGACTAAACTAACCCGGACTGACGCTGTTTTCAGCAGAGCTGCCTGTATGGTTTATTTGTGTGCAGGAAAACGGATTTTTAAGTATCTCAGAAAAATTCACGAAAAATCACAGAAAATCCACGCACCCGAAGGAACCAGGTGCCAGAAGTGGGGCCAGAGGGGGGCCAGGGGGGTGCCCAGGCGCCCTGTGGGCGCGCCCCCCCCCGGGCCGCGCCGGGGGGGCGCCTGGGTGGGGCCCACACCCCCTGGTGCCCTACTTTATCCCGTATTTTTACTCCCGACGCAGAAACCCCAGATCGGAAGTTCTTTCGCAGTTTTTCGTCGCGGAGCCGCCGCCACCCTCTGTTCTTCCTCGGGAGGGCTAATCTGGAGGCTGATTTGGCCTCCGGAGAGGGGAGATCATCGCCATCGTCATCATCATCACCACTCCATCATCCCTCCATGACTTCCCCCTTCATGTGTGAGTAATTCCCCTGCTGTAGGCGAAGGGGATGGTAGGGATTGGATGAGTTAGATCATGTAATAGTTCGTCAGATTGTTGGGGGCATGTTGCCTATCATCTACTATGGTGTTTATCATCTTTGCTTCAACTTGTTATTCTTAATGCTTGACACTTAGGTCCCGAGTGCCATGATTTCAGATCTGAACCATATGTGTTTGTATGAATATATTTGTGTTCGTGATCCTATCTATGAGTTGTTTGCACCTGTTACGGTTCGGAACCGGCGATCCCAAAAGTGACAGCTTGGGACACCAAAGGGGATGGTCCGTAGTTTGAGGATTACATGTATCCATTGAGTTCATTGCTTTGTTCCGGTGCTCTTTGACAGGAGCACCTTAATATCCATAAGTTCCTTTTGGCCCCGTTCGTAGCGGGATGGTAGGACAAAAGATGTTGTGCAAGTTCTTATTGCAAGCACGCACAACTACCTACGGGATACATGCCTAGTGTTTGATATTTGCCTAGATGATCATTACTTTTCTGTGTGCCGTGCCCCAAGTTAGAATCTATCTCATCCATGCAGCGCCCAACCATCCATCTCCCTAGCCTACAGTATTTTAAACCTTGCTTGTCACTAGTTGCTACTTTTGCCATTTACTACTGCTATTTACTTTTACTATTACTATCATCACTATCATATCACTGTTACCACTTATCTTTTGTTGCAAGTAAGTATATTTCAGGTGCGGTTGAATTGACAACTCAACTATCAAAGCTTATAAATACTCTTTGGCTCCCCGTGTGTCGAATCAATAAATTGGGTTATTCTTACCCGCGAAGACTATCTCGATCCCTTACGGTTGAGGGTTATCAAGTACCGTTTTCTGGCGCCGTTGCCGGGGAGCATAGCAATATTTACAAGTCTACTTGAGGTATCCTACCTGCTGCACTTTATCCACTATGGGTAAGAAAGGAGACCCCAAGGTTCCAATCTTACTATCCACTACAAGAAGAGGTACTGCTCTGAGCACTAGTGCTACGCTTGATTCATCTTCTGTTATGAGTAAGTTTGCCTCACCACCACCACATGATGCTCCTACTGAATCTGATACTATGTCTGATACTCTTGATGATGCTTCTACTACTTTTGATGATATTAGTTTGCTTGGTTATGCTCTTGAGAAACAAATTTCTGCTGCTGCTAAAAAGTCTGGAGTTGAACTCCCTGTTAGTCGCTACCCTATTGGTGAAACTTATGATTATCCTGATTTGAGTAAACTCAAGGAGAGTCTCCTTGATGATGATTACTATATACTAGATGAAGAATTATGCAGGGAACTGACAGAGTTTTCCGGCTCTGACCCTGAAGCTATTAAGAATCTGTTTGAAAAACACTCTCCGAAGAACAAAACCGTTCCTAATCTTGAATTTGCTACATCTCCTATATGCATTGATGATCCTGATTATGATTTCTCTGTTGATCTTTCACTTATACCTATGGTTGAAGCTGACCCTTTTTATGGCAGAGAAAATGATGATGCTATTGCACACCTAACTAAACTTGGTGAGCTAGGTAGCCTGTTTACCACGGATGAAAAGATACGATACTTTTATGTGACCAAGCTTCTTCCTTTCTCGTTGAAGGAAGGTGCTAAAGCATGGTATGATTCACTCCCATGCGGTTCCATTAAGAGTCCTCAGGACTTAGCTCACTCTTTTGTTGATAAGTACTTTCCTGCTCACATGCAACATGCTGCTTTACAAAGAATTTATAACTTTAAACAGTTGCAGGATGAGTCCCTCCCTAAAGCTTGGGGGAGGTACTGCGGTCTGATTCGGGCTAGACCAGGACATGAAATCCCTAAGAATGAATTAATTGATATATTCTATGCTGGTCTAACTGATGAATCCAGGTCCTATTTGGACAGTTGTGCTGGTTGTGTTTTCAGGAAAAGAACACCGGACGATGCGGAAGATTTAATGGGCAGGATTGCCAAAAACCATGAAGATTGGTCCGTCCCTGAACCACCTCCACCAACAAAGAAGAGGGGCATGTTTGTTCTAAGCCCCGAGGATATGCGAGAAGCAAAGAAGTCTATTAAAGAGAAAGGTATTAAAGCTGAAGACGTGAAGAATCTACCCCCTATTGAGAAGCTGTGTGAGCCTACCACTCTCCCTCCTATGGTAGAGGTACACTCTCTTTTAGATTTCAACGCAAGTGACATCCCTCATGGTAAGCCTCCTGATCAATGTTTAGATGAGTTTGGTAATTTTATTATGAAATAGAATCATTTTAATGAGAGGATAGAAAGTCTGTTGCATGATAATTCCCTTGCTATCAAAAGACTGCTTGATGTTTTAGATAGAACAGTTAATGATGTTCAATGTCTTGTGAAGCATTTTCATATGGTTCAAACTCAGCTTGATCAAATTTCTAATGTGCAAAGAGATTTGCTTGCTAACAATGCCAAACAAGATAATTTGCAGGCTTTTGGGATTAAGACCCGAGGAGGAACTAGTACTCAAGATCCTCTCTATCCAGAGGGACATCCGAAGAGAATCGAGCAGGATTCTCAAATGCAGGAAGAAGAAATTGTTGTCTCTCCAAAGAAGAAGAAGAAAAATATAGAGATTGACAATTCTAATGATCCTATTGCAGATGAAGAGCCAGCTATTGATCCCAACAGTGTATCTATTTCCGATGCTGAGACTGAAGACGGTGCTGAACCTGAAGGTAATAATAATGAGAAGAATGATCCGCCTGAAGTTCGAGAAGAAGAAGCACCTGACAAACGTAAGAGGTACACTAAAGAAGACTTCATCGCAAGAAAACATGGGAAGGAGAGAGAACCATGGGTACAGAAACCCATGCCCTTTCCAGGTAAGTCCATCAAATCTAAAGAAGAAGAGCATTATAATAAGTTTTGTGAATGGATCAAACCTCTTTTTCTTCAAATCCCTTCGACTGATGCTATTAAGTTACTTCCTTATTCAAAATATATGAAAGATATTATCACTAATAAAAGAAAAGTTCCTAATGATGCAATATCTACTATGCTTGCTAACTACTCTTTCAGTGGCAAGATTCCTGAGAAGCTCGGTGATCCAGGTATACCCACCATTCCTTGCTCCATAAAGAATAATTATGTCAAAACTGCTTTATGTGATCTTGGAGCAGGAGTGAGTGTTATGCCTCTCTCTCTTTACGAGAGGCTTTGCTTAGAGAAACTAATTCCTACAGATATCTCCCTTCAGATGGCTGACAAGTCAACCGCTGTTCCGATAGGTATTTGTGAGGATGTTCCCGTAGAAGTTGCTAATTGTTTAATTCTTACTGATTTTGTTGTGCTTGACATGCCCGAGGATGGGAGCATGTCCATTATTCTTGGTAGACCTTTTCTTAACACCGCAGGTGTTATATTGATTGCAATAAAGGGAAGGTTACCTTCCATGTGAATGATAAAGAACACACGGTATATTTTCCGAAGAAGATCGACGGGAGGCATGCCCTCAACTCTATAGAGAATATCAAGACCGTGAAAATTGGAGAATGGGACTGTCCACTACATGTGCCTCACAAATATAAAACTACCATGGTGGGGACAATGTCCATCAAAGCAAAGGTTTAGTAACTACTTCGTAGGAGGTGAGACTTTTTGCTCTATATATCGCTTGTTTGTTGGTAAGACTTGATCAACCTTACTAGTGAACATGTTTTATATAGATAAAAAAGTTAAGCTTGTTATGTTTTCATTTGTTCTTAGTGTTGTCCTACTTGCTGTACCAAGTATTTATGTTTTTGAAGCTTCACAATACTACTAACTGCTTCAAGTTTTCAGAGAGTTTCACAGCTTTTTGAACTTCGAAAAAATTTCAACAGTGAAGTTTTCAGAAAAATTCCAGAAAAATTATAATAAAAATTTCCACAACGGGAGAGACCCAGAAAGTCCTGGGGCCAGCCAGGAGGGGCCACCAGTGGCCCAGGCGGCCAGCTGGCGCGGCCCAGCCCCCGGTCGCGCCCACAGGGCGCCTGGGGCCCACAGGGCCCCCCTCCAGGTATGTCTTCTTCCTCCCTCTCTCTTTTTCTCCAGAAACCCGAGTCCTGGTCTTGTTCTTGCGTTCTTGCTGTTCTTGGAGGCGATTCTTCGATCTCTCTCTACAGGCCATCATTTGAGCTGAAATTTTGAACAAATACTCCCTGGTATGTGACTCCTCCACCCCTCCAATTAGATTTTTGATTGGTGGCTTCATTTGTGAGTATTTAGCAGTTCTTGGTGCTGTAGAGATGAGCTTGCATGCATGTGTAGAAAGTTATTTTCCAAGTTTTGATGCAAGTCTATGCCTTGGGCAAGTGAGTTGAGTAGTTTGCCTTAGCTCACTTTGTTTTAATCCTCGTTTTTGTAAATTGTATTTTTTTTTCAGAAATGAGTTTGTTAGGAAGGGCAAAAGGATGGCTTGAGAAGAGGAGGCCCGCACACTCCGATCGAGTCACTAGAGCCGCAACTTCACCATCGACTGCTAGGGTGAGCTATAATGAAGATCATGTGCCCCTGGAGTTGTTGGAAGACACAAGTCCAGCACGTGCGATGACATTTCCATGTGATGAATTCATGGAAGCTGCGGGAATCAAGGATGAGTTTTATAATCTTTGTGCTAATGCAGGTTTGACACGACTCGTCACGAGCCGTGTTACTCAGTATCAAAAACTCACCTCCAGTTTCATTAACAGTTTTAGATATAATCCTGATTCAGGTGCTATTGAGTTTAAAATTTATAATGATCTTATCACCATGACTTTGGGGAATTTTTGTGAAATAATAGGTGTGCCGAACGTTGGGAGGACGGCTAGGATGGCCACTCAGCCATCCGAGCTGAAAACCGTCATCAACTCCCTCTGCAGCATGGGTACGAGGGATATTCATCGGTCGAAGATCTCCAGCATCTTATTTCCTCACCTCAGGTATTTTGCATATTATATTGCTAGAGAGGTGTTAGCTCGTGACAACACGAGCAGCATTTCTGCTCCGGATATTGCTATCCTGGCAGCAGCCCTCTCAGGGAGGTCTGATTATAATCTGGGTACCTTAATTGCTCGACGCCTTGCTATGAACGGTAACAAGGGGGACTTATATGGTGGCGTTTATGCCACACTTATCTTAGAGCATCTTGGAGGCACCCCACACCCTGATGATACTCCTTTTACTTATTTAAGCTTTGATCTTGCTGCTATGAAAAGGCATAAGTTTGTTACCATGGGTTTGAGCTTGATAATCTTGTTTATATCTTGCGTTTCGGAACTACCGCGGAACGCGAGATCCGTCTACCTGCACCTCTTTTGTTTGATTTTTCTCGCAGGAACGGATGGTCCTTTGATGTTGTCCAGCATCAGTTTCATAACCCCATGGAGGGGGTTGTGCCCGACGAGGAGAGGCACGGTGAGATACCACATTTTCGGGAAGAGACCGCCATCGAGTTTGGTGAAGGGTCTTCCTCTGTTTGGCGTTCGGAACCTTCCTCGTGGGAGACTCCGAGGAGTTCGGTGTACGCGCCAGCATCCTTCTACGACCCGTGGACTCACCACCACACCCCTGGAGCAGGAGGCTCCTGGGGGCAGTAGCTGCTAACCAACTTAGGCCAAAAGCCTAAGCTTGGGGGAGTACGTGCCCTTCTCACTTTTCCATTGTATTATCCGTTTTTATTCGCTTTAATCTTTTCGAAGTTTTTGCCCGTTCTTCTTTATTTCTCTCTTTGCAAAAACAACAAAAGATTTTCTCTTTCTTTTGTTTTAATTCAACCTTTGAAAAACCCAAAAAGATTTCCTTTCTCTCTTTAGTTTGCTTTGTTTTCAGAGATCAGCTCGAGTCCGTGATGGCATTTGATTATATTTCCTACGTTCGATCGTGCAAGTGACAAGCAGTAATGACGAAGATCGACTGAAAGGAAGCAACAAGGAAGACCGGTATGAACTCTTATTGTTTCTACTTTTGTACATATGCCTGTACTTATGATCTGGAGACCAGCTTGTAGCGACATAGTGCTGTGTTTACAATGCTCTCCAAGTGGTTCATGCTTTCCTTGTGGCTAGTCCCGAATAACTAGAGTATATAATGTGTTATTGAAATGATCTACATGCATTGCACTGTTCATAGTCTGGTATACTAAGGTGGTATTTCCCTTTAGAGAATTTTTGGATTGACTTGGCACATGCTCACACATGTTTAAGACTAAAAAGTCTACTCTGCCTTGATGATCTTTGAGTTTTAGAATAGTTATATCACTTTCATGCCCGATTCAATGTTGCTTTGTCGCTCTGCATGATTATGACCGTTATTGCTCTCTAGTTGGTCGCTTCCCAGTCTTTTGCTAAACCTCCACCTGTACTAAGCGGACTGACTGCTTGTGCATCCAAATCCTTAAAACCAGTTATGCCATATGAGTCCACTATACCTTCCTATACATGGTATTTACCTGCCATTCCTAACGAAGACTTTCGTGTACCATCTCGAAACAAATCAAAAGCTTTTCTCTTTTGTGCCTATGTTTTAGCTCATGAGGAAGTAGTAGTTAATTCATGATCTTTTTAAGTTGGACAAGTTTCACCCCTGGATTGCATGTATAATGTGCAAACCCCTAATACGAGAAGGAACTGGCATTGAGTGCGCCCGGCTCAAAAAGATAATATAACAAACAAACCCTCCTTCACGCTTTGTTCATGAGAAATCAGAAAACTTTGGCAGTGATAAACAAAGGAGATTAAGAGGATGTGATCGTCCTCATGCGGGAGCCGTTCCTCGAGACTTGTCCACTTAAAAAGTGATTGAGTTATTTGCTAGCATTCGTTGACGAAATATGCACCTCTCAAAAACATATTTACTTCTGTTTTTAAAACCAAGAGCTCTGGTACATGTTTAGTTTTTGTTTCCGATCACGGGTTTTCAACTTTGCCAATAAAATCCACGGTTTGAGAGTCTCACCTTCTTTCTTCAAAGCACCGACTAGGAGAGCATAATTGTCATTCTGAGTGTAATGTGCATTGTCCCAAAGTATTACATTGTCTTCTGCATACTTGTGATATGATTTATTCTGAAATTCTTAGTTATAGTCTCCTTTAAAACTCTGGAGGAGTCTCTGCATTTATGTTTTGCTTCACTCATGGAGGCTAGCGAGATACCACCCTAATATGCTCAAGCTATGTGCAATGTAATCTTGTCTTGATTTTCAGTAATATATTATTTACTTTTAAGTATTTGTGACTGGTCACTTGAAAGAAGGATTGCTCCTTGCATTGTCCTCATAAGTACTGTTTCAATACTTGCTAAACTCTTTTCGTAGTACATGCTTATATACATCTAATGAAGCAAAAGAGTTTGTCAAAGTTTTCTTTGTCGCGTCCAGTTCGTTGAACTGAATTGCTTGAGGGCAAGCAATATGCTAAGCTTGGGGGAGTTGATACGTCTCAAACGTATCTACTTTTCCAAACACTTTTGATATTGTTTTGACCTCATTCTTGCATGATTTGGACTAAACTAACCCGGACTGACGCTGTTTTCAGCAGAGCTGCCTGTATGGTTTATTTGTGTGCAGGAAAACGGATTTTTAAGTATCTCAGAAAAATCCACGAAAAATCACAGAAAATCCACGCACCCGAAGGAACCAGGTGCCAGAAGTGGGGCCAGAGGGGGGCCAGGGGGTGCCCAGGCGCCCTGTGGGCGCGCCCCCCTGGGCCACGCCGGGGGGGCGCCTGGGTGGGGCCCACACCCCTGGTGCCCTACTTTATCCCGTATTTTTACTCCCGACGCAGAAACCCCAGATCGGAAGTTCTTTCGCAGTTTTTCGTCGCGGAGCCGCCGCCACCCTCTATTCTTCCTCGGGAGGGCTAATCTGGAGGCTGATTTGGCCTCCGGAGAGGGGAGATCGTCGCCATCGTCATCATCATCACCACTCCATCATCCCTCCATGACTTCCCCCTTCATGTGTGAGTAATTCCCCTGCTGTAGGCGAAGGGGATGGTAGGGATTGGATGAGTTAGATCATGTAATAGTTCGTCAGATTGTTGGGGGCATGTTGCCTATCATCTACTATGGTGTTTATCATCTTTGCTTCAACTTGTTATTCTTAATGCTTGACACTTAGGTCCCGAGTGCCATGATTTCAGATCTGAACCATATCTGTTTGTATGAATATATTTGTGTTCGTGATCCTATCTATGAGTTGTTTGCACCTGTTACGGTTCGGAACCGGCGATCCCAAAAGTGACAGCTTGGGACACCAAAGGGGATGGTCCGTAGTTTGAGGATTACATGTATCCATTGAGTTCATTGCTTTGTTCCGGTGCTCTTTGACAGGAGCACCTTAATATCCATAAGTTCCTTTTGGCCCCGTTCGTAGCGGGATGGTAGGACAAAAGATGTTGTGCAAGTTCTTATTGCAAGCACGCACAACTACCTACGGGATACATGCCTAGTGTTTGATATTTGCCTAGATGATCATTACTTTTCCGTGTGCCGTGCCCCAAGTTAGAATCTATCTCATCCGTGCAGCGCCCAACCATCCATCTCCCTAGCCTACAGTATTTTAAACCTTGCTTGTCACTAGTTGCTACTTTTGCCATTTACTACTGCTATTTACTTTTACTATTACTATGATCACTATCATATCACTATTACCACTTATCTTTTGTTGCAAGTAAGTATATTTCAGGTGCGGTTGAATTGACAACTCAACTGTCAAAGCTTATAAATACTCTTTGGCTCCCCGTGTGTCGAATCAATAAATTGGGTTATTCTTACCCGTGAAGACTATCTCGATCCCTTACTGTTGAGGGTTATCAGGGTCTACCGGAGAGAAGAGGGGGAAGAAACAGTAAATATAAAGCGAACAGTTGCATGACAAGCAAAAGCAACGCTCGGTGTGATCTAACGCGGTGCTACACGATACCGGCGAAGGGGAATAACATCCGGGAATGTTTTTCCAATGTTAGGCATTTTCGGACAGGTGAACCGGAGGGGGATTGTTCGATGTTCGGTATTATAGAGATGTGTGGCGGACGAACGTACCACGTATTTGAATTCGTCTCGTCGTTCTGAGCAACTTTCAAATGCAAAACTTTTTCATCCGAGTTACAGATTATTTTATATGAATTTCTAAAGTTTTAATAATATTCTGAAATTATTATTAATTCAAAAAAGGACTTATTGCACCAGCATGACGTCATGCTGATGTCAGCAGAGTCAACAGTCAACTCTGACTGGGTTGACTGGTCCAAGGGGCAGTGGGCCCCATCTGTCATTGACACCTCATCTAACTAACTATTGATTTAGATCAACTAATCTAATTAATTAGGTTAATTCAGATTAATTAATTAAGTTTATTAATTACTAAATTAATTATCTTTATTAATATTATTTTTAATATATATATATATATATATATATATATATATATATATATATATATATATATATATAT
>LR738709.1:510933683-510993702 GCA_902687465.1 Secale cereale | reverse complement strand
CGCCACACAGGTCTGTAGTAGTTACAAACCTGTGTGACACCTAGCTTGGAGGCGCCACACTCCATAGTGCAACGCCTAGCTTATGGGCGCTGCACTATGGAGTGTGGCGCCTCCAAGCTAGGCGTCACACGGGTCTGTAACTTGTCCAACATTCTGTTGCTCTCTGGATAGTTACAGACCTGTGTGGCGCCTAGCTTGGAGGCGTCACACTTCATAGTGCAACACCTGGCTACCTGTGTGGCACCCAGCTTGGAGGCGCTGCACATTACGTGTGTGGCGTCTAGCTCGGAGGCGCTGCACTGCTGGGTGCGGGCCCAGGGGCTGCCACGGTGGACTGGCGTGCAACGCCCCCGAGCTAGGCGCTGCACAGTAGAGTGTGGCGCCGTCGTGGCGGGCGCTACACAAAAGGGTCAGGGGAGTGAAATAGTTTCACGCGCAGTTCATTCCGTGAATTGATTTAGTTCATAGGTCAAAATTGACAAATTTGCCGGATGGGAGGGGAGAGGGTAGTTCTTGCGGCGGCTAGGGTTTCCCCTCCGGGTCGCTCACAAGACCGACACGAGAGGAGGGGGGAGCGACCAACATTTCATCTCATACTTTCAAAACAACAATACTTTGAGCCGTGCAAAGCCACACATAATGTAGGCAGAGCTGATTTCGCAAGTACAACCATTGTCCATTGCTTTAGAGAGGCTAACAAGTTAGCTAATAGTTTAGCTAAACATGTTTTTAGTAACATAACTTCAGCTTTTTTGGATTCTTAGAGCATCTACAGTTGAACTTCTTAAATTAACCGAGCGGGTGTGGGGATCACTGATCGGACAGGAGAGAGAAGTAAAAAGTAGCAAAAAGTTGACCCAACCAGACCCCTCAAAGCCTCCTTAAATGTCCGGGCTGTCCGGCAACCCTCATATTTATCTCATATATGGAATGAGTATGAGGAGTGCCCGGACGTGCCCGGTCAGTGGTCCTGCGTCCGCCACATACGATCCCCCCCTAGAGCATCTTTTTTCTTTCTTTATTACTTCTTCTTTTTCTCTCTCCTTCTTCACCAATCACATGCATGTGACCAAACATATAATGAAAAGAATGAAGGACATGACTGCGTGAATGAAAAAAATAGGGAGTCAAAGCAGACACGCCTAGACGATGACTCGGCGCGTCTGCGGGCGTTTGAGGGGTCAAATTTGTTCAGTCTGGCTGTAGATGCTCTTACTTCCTTGACTTAATTTTTTCAATTCTTGTATCATTTGAGGAATAAAGTCTAGCTATTGTAAAAAAGAAAACCTAATGTAGGAGTAGCACACAACAGGCACATGGTAAGAGGAAGTTGATTTTCCACCGGTGCATGTACTCATATACACACATATACTCATAGCCATGAACACATACACATATCTCTATGAAAATATTCAAGAGATTGAGCCGACACATTTTAAGATTGATGAATTCACCACACTTGTAGTCGACAGAAATATCATCTCCCACTGAATAAACATCGTCGAAGAACCTCAAATAAATCCAGAAAATGAGAACACCAATGTCAGGTCTAAAACTTAAAAACCTTGGTGGCCTTTTATTAATTTAAAGTGGATATTTGTGATCTTTCTTTTTGCTGGGAGGTGGGTATTTGTAACTTGAAGTAGCTTTTAATTGGCTGAAATAAATGACATCATAAAATTCATCAAAATGAGCTATTAATGATTTCGAACTAAATAACTGAACATTGTGTGAATTGGGACATAGATTGCCACCTAGAATGGCTTAGGCAGCCTCAACGTGAGTGAGTTGGTGCACCATTGTCACAACGTACCTGATCAGATTCAGAGCCAAAACAGCTACCTGCTCTCTCCACCCGAATTACATCCGTATCTAGACAAATCTAAGACAAGTAATTTGGAGCGGAGGTAATATTTACCTGTAGATGAGAATCTGTGCAAGTCGCTTTTTGCTAGTATCATTCATTCCTGAAACAATCAATAGTTTTGACTTTTGAATACTTTATTAGTTTATTATCTGGGCATTACTCCGTTATCCGAAAAGCAAACTTATTCAGTCTCATGATATTTGCTTCCTGCTCTGCAGAAGAATGCTACACCTACCTTTGAGGAGGAAAACAGCTGAACAACTTCCAATCCCATTGTGCAGTCCCAAGAAAGAAAAGAAAACAGAAGGGCCCGCCGGAACAAAAACAGATGAATCGACATAGTCTGTCTAGTCTTCACTCTTCAGTGGTCAAGGAAACGAGCAAACTCCGTGGGCTTGAGCGTGCGTCTCACGTCCTCCCAGTTGTCCACCAGGTCCGGGAGTGGGCTGGTGTGGATCTTGACGTGCCGGCTGGACAGCCTCCTCACCGGGAGTCCCAGGAACTCCTGCACCCGAGACAGCGCCTGCAAACCAAACCAATCCAGCAGCAATGCTCCGTCACCCGCTTACCCCGATGGATGATATGACATGATATGGCCAGGGAGCTTACATTTTCGTCGCGGATTACGTCCTCGTAGTAGAGGATCATGTGGTGCGTGCCGCGGAAGCGGCGCAGGCAGGCGTCCATGGACTGCTCCGCGCTTCTCATGCTTGGGACCAGAGATGACACGTCCACATCCGGTTTGAACCTCGCTAGGATCTCAGCCTGCATGCACACCGCATATTCGGCAAGAGCTTTACTCTCTTTTTTCACTCTAGGCAACAAGAACAGATGGATGGATCTGAGAAGATTGCATGTGAGAGAGTCACCTCCTCTTGTGAGTGAACATGCGCTTTGTGGGTGCCATTCAACTGCTTCGCTTTTTTGTCATGGTCGTTGGCCAGCACAGAGACGAGCCTCCTTAATGTATTCCTCCTGAAGAGAAATATCACCATCACACCCTTCTTTATCAGATAATCCACAATCTCATCAGGATAATCCATCAGGCCCTGCAAACACATGCACGCACCAGTTCATAAACTCCACATTTTTACACTTTTATTACTATCGTTCAACCTAAAACTACTTTTCTTGGTTTGATAGCAACAGCAGTATAGATAGCTGTAAAATAACTGGATGATGGCATACCTGGTTTAGCATCCACTTCAATCCAAATGCAGCCGTGCATTCATTTTTTGCTGCGCTGGTGCGCCAATCCAAATCATACAGCTTGTCAAGAGTCCACAAGATCGACGCGATATCCTCTCTGCGCTCCCTCACCGAGAAGATTTCACCATTTGAGCTGACATTGGGGTGGCTGTTGAGCAAAGTCTCAAACCAGCCGCTGCCTGATCTTTGCATAGATACAATGACGAAGAAACGGACCGGAGTACATGCGCATTCTCCCCTACGATTTTAGCAACATGAATGCAGCGGAAAGAGTGAAAACACAGCACGTAAACATGCACTGCATTGTTCTACAAAAACAGGGTCAAGTACAGAAGAGAGGCAATCTGTCTATGTACAGAGGAAGTTACGACAAAAGTTACCTGTCGTAACTCATAGGTCTTGGAAAGTGCACATACTGCATCTGCTCATATGGAATTTCTGAAGGTCTTTTGCATAGAACATTTGTTCGTTCTTCTGCTGCGTTCATTTCTTCTTCTTCATTTTCTAAGGCTATCTGAGTGAAGGAGAAGTAGCAGACATAGAAACCAAATAGTGCAATGAAGAAGACAAGCATTGACCGTAGAGGAAACGGCGTTCCCTTTGAGCTTTTAGATGAGTACACGATCTGCAAATACGTACGTACGAAATTCAGTGATCACATGATGCAAAAATTGAACAGATGGAAGGAACAAAGAAATGAAATATATTCCCATTATGTTACCATTTTTGCTTGCAACACCATAGAATTTATGCTGCATCAACTGAATGTTAATTGGTTTCCACATTTGCGCCAAGAAGTCTTCGTCCTCATTGAGAACACGGCTGACGCCACTGCACTGCAGGTCATTCACAGGATTAGTAAGTTAGGTCTTCAGCCCGATATACAGATATTGCAGTTTCAAATGTTTATTTCTAGCAAATGAAAGGAACTACTAGTGCAATGATTTTTTTTATGGCCCCTAATTGTTATGGCTTTAGAAAACATGTTTCTGCTGACCACATTTTTTCTCTCGAACACTTTCTGCTTACAACATTCGGAAAGAGTTATATGATGATTCAGGAGAAAAAGAGCAAAGTACACTAAGAAAATGGCGGCTGACGCTGTACCATTGATTGATTGTGAAGGATTTGCCTATATTGTTCAAGAATAATCAGTGTAGGCTTGATTGCACAAGCAACAACCTAAGCAGGAGCATCATTTTCATTTACAAGTACAAGCTGCTCAGCAGGAGAACAAAAGGAGCAGCAACAACAGCAGCAGCAGCAGCAACAGCAACAACAGCAGCAACAAACGGCTAGGCGCAACACACGGCAGTAACTGCTGAATTCTTGTGCCAAGAATTCGACAGAATGCTCGATCAACCGTGAGACAAGCAAGAACCTCATCAACGAAGCACAACTTCACTTGTTTTACCTGATGAGCGATGACTCTGCTTCCGGTGCGGATCGCAGAAGATATAATCCTGTCTGTTGGTTCTGCTCTCCAAATTGGAGGAGAAGGTGGCTTGGAATCCGGAGGGAGAGAAAGAGTGTGAGGGAGCGAGAGAGTTTAGTACGATGGCAGCATTGCCGAGTTTGTTTGCTTGGAACTGCTAGACCAGAGAGAAAAGAAAGCACAGAGGAAGGGAAGTGTCAGTGGAGCAGCAGATATGGCAGCTTGGAAGCAGCCAAACGGAAATGGCTATGTGTGTAACTAGGACTGCCAGTGTGCAGAGAAAGAGAGACCATATGGACGGGTGGTACTATGATACAATTTCAGGGGAAATCACCAACCGCGCTATCTGTGTGTGAGAGAGACAAACGCGTGCCTCCTAAATCGTGTGAAACACCAACCACACAAACACTCATATAGTATGAGCGAATATGACACAACTGAAGACTGATTTTATAAATTATCTAAGAAAATTGAGCATGCCCAAAACGCTGCTTTTTCAGTACGATCACTTCAATGATGAGTGACAAACAAGTTTATCTCCATGCATAGGTTCATTTTTTTTTCAAATGCGTATTTTATTTGTCTTTTTTTTTTACAGACTGTAAGGGAACCCCCTACAGTATAATTGGTGCAACAAACCCAAATTGCAAGTACCGTGCCTTGAACCTAGGTGGGTCGGAAGACATCAGCCCGTTCCCACCACTAGGCTATGCTTTAGTCTGCCGTATTTTATTTGTCAGAGTTTTAGGAGTATATAGCCAATCGATGGCTATATGCCGCTGCCATCTCATTTACATCTATCATTTTTTTACACTCAATCCTCATTGGATCGGCACATGATTGAATCAACAAACCTAAACTGTTAATTTCCTTTTGGGTTACTTACCACGTACACCAACACCACCTTGTGACCATTCACATCTACTAGCTAAATGCCTCTGCTTTGCAACGGGAATAGAAAGCCATGAGTAGAAATATTCATTCATTCAAGGCACAACGAACATCAATGTTTTGCACACCCATTGAATAAAACATGTTAACAGTGGTTGGCGAGAGGCCATGTAAATAGCTTATATGAAGCACATAAAAGAGGTTACCCTGTTTTTAGAGGGACGGATTGCTCAGTACCAACATGGATGGAAACTTAACGCCTTTTTGATAATTAACCCACAAATTTTCTCCAAGCAAATAACACATTTCATTATAATTTTCCAATTAACATGAAAACGACACAACTATAGACAACCAAAACAACTTTTGCAGGAACAAAAGCAGATAATGGTAAAGTAGTTTGATAGCCAAATACATATAGTTAGAACACAAATGAAGTTTGTAACCAATAAATGAAAAAAAAGCACATAGGAGCACCGGACGCGGTAATGCCATTCGATATGTATAGCAATAACTAATTTCACAGTTTTAGGATCTGAAAGACATAGTAGAACATACGCACAGAAGAGACTTGGACAGAAAATTGTAAGTTTGTAACTTGCATACTGCAGGATTACATAACCTTCAATCTAGAAAAAAGAATTATAACCTTCAAATCGTAGTTTATATGGTACGCATCTTGATAGCAGGAGCAAGATCAAATTGTAGCTAATATACAGCAATGTTGTAAACTAATTATGCAATAAAAAAACAAGTGTCAGGGTGGTACCTTCATGCATCTTGCTAAACTGTAACTCTTCGCAGAGATTTTGGAGGAACATTGCTTTCCTAGGAGCTGCAACCAAATCAACATCAAAGGATTTTGCAAGCCCCTTTCTATATGACGAGATGATTGCTTCTGCTTTGCACTACCCAGTCCAAATATATTTCTCATATCTTTCAAAGGAATACGCTGCGATTTTTAATCACACAAAGATTTATGTTATTAATATACTAACGAATAAAAAAATTCAGTGGACATACGATATGAGGCAAAATATAGACAGCGGAAGACCATGTATCATGTCTTTAGAGTCTCATGATCATACCCAACTCATGAACTCGAAAAAATAGAGCAAGTCATATCTTATACACCATTAAAGAATATATAGCAAAAACATTTGATCAATGTCTATATGACTAAGTTTATTGTTCCGTGCAAAACATGTGCATCATAGATACCTATGGTAGCATCCCACAGCCGAAGAAGTTTATTAGGGCAACACTGCGTATTCTTTTCATATCCAAGTCTGATGTTAATATGTTATACTTCCTCCGTCCCAAAATAAGTGACGCAAAATTGACTCAACTTTGCACTAACTTTAGTGCAAAGTTGAGTCACTTTTGCGTCACTTATTTTGGGACGGAGGGAGTACATCACACCTGTCACAAAGAAAATTGAGGTTCAGAAATCTTCCAAATAGAAAAGTAACCATCCCCATTGATTTTAACATGAAAACTTCTTGGAGATACTACAAATCTATAAGGATGCTTACAAAAAAAGTGATCATCCATCATAATCAACTCTATGTTGGAGTATTTACATTGAATATACAAGTGTTGTTAATCTCCTGTAATTCAGAGCTAGATACGGTAGTAATCTCATCTGAATTTGCACATAACACAACTAACAACTTGTACATTGCACACACGGATTTCAGCATGCATTGCACCAGAAATATCACACACAGTGGCTTGCTACCCCGCAAAATGTATTCATCACACACGTTAGCCTGCTGCATCACTAATTGCTGAAGCTGACGATAACAATCAACAAGAACAAGACAAAATCATGAAAGAGAGGGTCGAGGTAGCGAGTTACCAGGTCTAATCGTGCTCTGGCGGGGAGCCGGCGGCCGGGAAGAGGAGCAAGGCCCCGGCGGCGGCGTTGAAGAGGAGAAGGATCCGGTGACGGCGCACTAGCGAAGAACTGGGCGCCACGCGGCAGGGAACTACGGGGCGAGGCGGCAGCCAACGGATCCTGGCGGCGGTGCGAGGAGGTCGGGAAGCTGTCACGGCGGCGGCGCCTCGCACCGCGGCTCCCTCCTCCGCTTCCCGGCACAAGAGATTCCACCGGCGCCACGCCATCGCCGCGATGCCACCTGCCGCCACTGATCCAGGCGGCAGGCCGTGGATAACAAAATTTTCGTCCGCGCGTGTTTGGGAACGGAACGGGGCAGGGTTAACCGGTTGGGTGGGCCTGGCCGCCACGCCCTGAGGCGGCAGTCACTGTTGCTGTTGCGCGCGACGCGACCGCTCACTCTGGTTGTCGGTTGGTGAAGTTTGGCCGTTGCTGCCGACACTGCCCGTGATCTCGTTCTCCTGATGGCAAAATTTCGTGTTTGACCCTTTTCTGAAAGTAAATCGAGATTTGAACTTAGTTTGTAAAAGTTTCGGGATAGGATCATTTCTTACCGTCAAGGCCCCTGACGGTAGGGTATAACAGCCTATCGTCAAAGGCCTTGACGTTAGGAAACATCCCTACCGTCAAACAGGCTGGAGGTAGCCTGTACAACCCTACCGTCAAGGTGACCGGCGGTAGGTGCGAGCATGCATTGCATCTCATACTTAAGAAAAAAACAACCCTACCGCCAGGGATCTTGGAGGTAGGTTGTTATACCCTACCGTCAGGGCCTTGGCGGTAGGCTGTTATACCCTATCGTCAGAGGCCTTGACTGTAAGAAAATGATCATATCCCGAAATTTTTGCAAAGTAGGGTCAAATATCGAATAAGTTTCGAAAAAGGGTCGAAACACGAAAATTAGCCTCTCCTGGCTCCCTCTACTCTGCAACCAGCAGCGCACTCCCCTGCCGCCACACGGCACGCGCCGCGTAACAGACTTCGGCGGTAGCTGGCGAGCCGCAACGGAACGGTGCACTGCCTGTGTGCCCTGCCGCCACACAACGAGGCGGCAGCACTGTTTCTGCTGCGCACGACGCAACAGCACCGCGGCCTGTCGGTTGGTGGCTTTTGTTCCGTTCTGCCGACACTTCTCTCTGAATACACGCGTTCGTTTCTTTATATAGGCAGGAAGTGCCTCATTTGCGCAGCATCCCGCTTACTCCTCTCCTCCCTGCTCTCTCCGCTGTCCAAGTACCCTAGCACACTGAGAAAAAAACAGCTCAAATAGCTACTTCGACCATGATTTTGAGCGGTTTGAAGGCCGATTCAGAAGAAGTTATAGTTGAAGAAAACATAGATCAAGGTAAGATTTATCCATCTTTGTTGGTTTCGTTCGCATGCACGATGTTTTTGTTCTGTTTGATTAGTTTCTAAGTATGTATTATCCGTTGTTTTAGGCATGATTTCATCACTTTCTGAAGTCATTTGAAGCTTCTCGAGTAGGATTTGCCGTGCGAAGTGGACTACAAAGTTAGAGATCAAGGTATGAGCTTTGCAATACATGGATTTTCTTGCGCATGCACGGTGAAAATTAGTTAGGTTTTTAGCTTGTCGTTAGCTATGCGATGTTTACTGCTTAGAAGTCAGAAAAGTTTTCATCTTGTTACTTTTGCCATTAAGTCGTAATTAGTACTTCTCTTGAACATTTAGGTTGGGTTAGCGCTGGAATTTGGACAACAAATATTTGACGGTGTTGTAGATCAGTGTTAGGGCTTTCAAATCCATCAATTTAGTTTGACATGCAAGAAGTTCTTAATATGTTAATTAAGAAAAAGTTTGTGATGTAATTGGTCATTGCATGATTAAATGCGATGTTATTACATGTGGTATGTTTATTAATAAGTTCTATAGATAGAAAAACCATAGGTCTACTTTGTTATCTCGCAATAATCTTAGTTCTGTATATTAAGATTAGATGCTAATATCCTTAATGATGTATGTAATTAGGTAAAGAATAATTATCTGAGTAGCAAACAAGGAGGAGATGACGTGATCGAAGAAATTGTGTTTCAATCTTCGATGTCCCTTTTGAGGTGATGAACATATACATGCAAGTGCTATTTTGATGCTTTTGATATAGCAGGAAAAAAAAAATATGTGTCTAATACTTATGTTCATGTGATAATAGGTTGACTCCGTTGATATATTACTGGTGATATATTCACGCTGACCGATATTTTTTCAAACTATTCTGACGCTTAATTTTATTCGGAACGACGTCCATACTGAAGCTGAGGTATAATTATAAATGACGTCGTGTTATTTTGTGAATATTTTTTTATATTGAAGTACTGTTGTGAATGATGTTTTTTTTTTGCGGTAAGTTGGGAATGATGTTACTGCTGCTACGAATATTTCTAACAGAAATACGGCTAATATTTTTAGTCATATGATATTTAAATGTTATCATTGTACTATTATGTTTAATGTCCAACCGAATGATACTAAAAAGATCGATTATTTTCTAACGAAAATTTGGTTATTAAAATGTATTCGCTCATTTCATTATTTGTAAATAAACTATTTTTATTGGATGATATGAAAATGTTATTAAAATCAAAACATTTTCAAAGTTTTAATCGTACCTTATTAAAATGTTATGACCGTATTATTATGTTTAGAGTCAAATCGAATGACATTAAGAAAACACTGATTATTTCAAACACAAATACCAATATTAAAATGTTTTTGTCATTATTATATTTAAAGTTTTAATCGAATAATAATAAAATATTCGGTTACTAATTATTTTAAATGTAAACATGGGAGTTCGTTAGGTACTATGAAAAAATTGTTATTGTTCTATAGGGACATTGTACGTGACGGTCCTTTTGGGGTCGATGTGTCCATGTGTGGGTCGACGATAGTGGTAGTGAGGGACATGGTAAAAGTAGGTTATGCGCTAGTCAGAAGATGCATCCGGGTGGCGTTTGACCCTGGGATGCGTGAAAAAAAATGACCATGGAGGCCTTTGTCGTGTCGGAGGTAATGATGGTACAGTTGCCCATTGGGCTCTACGGCCGGTCACAGTAGAAAACTCATGGGGTCGCACATGAGGTTTGCAAGCAATCCCAATTGCTCTATGTTTGGACAACCGATGGTGTATGCTGGGGTCTATGGCCGGTCATAGTAGAGACGGTGGTGAGGTCGAGTTGGCCATCATAGCAGCCCCTAGCGCCGGCCCATCGGAACTGACACGAGGCAACCAAGTGTATGACACATGATATTGGTCTGCGCCCTGGGGTCTATGGCCGGTCATAGTAGCGACCGTGGTGAGGTCGAGTTGGCCATCATAGCAGCCCTTAGCGTCGGCCCATCGGAACTGACACGAGGCAACCAAGTGTATGACATAGGATATTGGTCTACGCCTGTTGACTTGAGCGAACACGTGGAGGGAATGCCGGAGGCGCTAGATGATGACAATGACGGTCATTCTTCTGCCTCTTTGGCCTCAAGTGAAGAAGAAGTTGTTCCTCCTAAAAGGGTGGTCGTGATACCACTGGAACCTGAGGTTTTTCAGGTTATGAGCTTCACCAATGAATTTCACTCTGTTTCTGGACTAGAAGCGAGAAGTCTGAAGGTTGGGCAGATTTTCCTGGACAGGAAATCTTCTTACCAGGCAATAAATACCTATGCAATCGCCCTCCACCTCCAGCATAGAGTGAAGCAGTATAATAAAAAAAGAGTTGAAGGTCATCTGCATCCATTCCGCTGAGGGTTGCCATAGAAGAGTTGTCGCTCGCCTGAAGCCTGGGGTATGTCAGCCATGGCATATCACAAAAACAGTGGCCCATAACTGTGAGCGAACTAGGACTCTTTCATATCACTACAATGTGACCGCATAATATGTGTCATAGAGGATGCACACCACTATGGAAGAAAGTCTCAACATTAGTATTATGGCTTTGAAGAAAACAACAGAAGATCAGATTGGCTTTCCTGTCAGCTACAGCAAAGGCTAGGCGTGCAAAGGGAAAAATTATTCCAGAGATTGTATGGAACCTATGAGGAGGCCTATTCCTATGCCCCGAGAATGCTTCATCAGATAGCAACGGCTAACGGGGGGACTCAAGTTTGGCAGAAAGAACATCAAAATCCAATGAAGTCGTATGAGCTAGTCCTTGACCGTTTATTCTCGGCATCCGACCAGACTATACAAGCCTTTAGTCATTGTCGTCTGACTTTATCAATTGATGATACCTTTCTCACTAGAAAGTACAAGAGTACACTCTTGGTGGAAATTGCAATAGATGCAAATAATGAGAGTTTTCCTATTGCATATGGACTGGTCCAGAGTGAGAAAAAATATATTTGACTGTGGTTCCTATGCAACCTGAAGTTGGGTGTCATGAAAAACCACAAAGGTGTTTGCATCACCTCTGATCGCAACACTGGGCTATTAAGCACGCTCGACATAATTAAACAGTCGTCAGAAAACTAGGGGTGGCCCGATCTAGAGGGAAGGTGGTGCATGAGGCATTTGGCAAATAAAATTTACTCCAAATTGAAAAAAACAAGGATTGGTTCAAGCTATTCAAGAGGATGTGCATGCAGAAAACTAAAGCCAAAATGAATGCCATCTAGTCAGGTATCAATGGTGAGATCGAGCGCGTGGCCTTGCCGAAGAGAGAAGATAGGAGGGGTCGTAGGACGACACTAAATTTGAGCCAGTGGATCGGCGAGAATTGGCTTGATTTGTACAAGTGGGCATAAGCTCACGACACCGAGCTCAGTACGGAATAATGACCAACAACATGTCAGCGGTGTACAATGGTGATCTTAATAATGGGGTGCGAGCCCTTCCTATCATAGCCCTAATCTATGAAACTTTGAAGCGAACTTTGTCATACTTTGTAGACAGAGTCATCGTCGCCAAGGCACAAGTTCAATTGAACAAGCCATGGTATGAGAAGACGCAAATACATTTGGATGACAAAGCATAGAAGTCTCAAAGCCATGGTTGCAGGAAAGTGGACGCACTTAGGAATAAGTGAGAATTCAACATGCGAGCCAAGTATGTTAAGGGTCACCATAGAGGATAAAAAAAGCAAGATGTCACCCTCCGCCCAACGTCCCGTGAGTGCACTTGCAACAAGCCCAAGCTTCTAGGATACCCTGGCAGTCATGTCCTCCGGGCGGCGACGGATAAAAAATCATTGTTGAACCATATATATCGTTGTACTTCAACATGTAGAATTTATACAATACTTGGAACGGTGAGTTCAGGGCTTGGGGCATTGATATGCACTACAAATTGGTGTGGCCAGATGGGCCCAAATGGGTTCCGAATGCCTCGTTAATGAGTACCGCCAAGGGATGAAGTCAGTCTAGGGGTCATCGCAATGACATGGACCATAGCCAATTACGAGCACCAAGGCGATGTCATGATTGCAAGTGCCCTGGGCACTCGCGCAGGGAATGCCAGTATTGAGGCAACAACACCGCGTGATGTTGTTATATTTGTACTCGTTATGCTATCTTTCATGCATTTGTAATCACGATCTTAAATTCAAATATTTAATTTGAATTGAACTTGCTATGTTGATTTGTATTTGTATTTGTGATGTTAATTTGTATTTGTATTTGTGGTGTTAATTTGTATTTGTATTTGTGGTGTTAATTGTTATTTGTTCTGATGGCTATGTGTCTGCAGGTTATGGCCGAACCGCGAGTCCTTTTGCAGGGGCACCACGACAAGGGCACTGTTGCCACCTTTTCTTAAACCCAAATCATGAAAATCCTCCTCGGACCTTCAGGCTTCGAACCGTAATGAACACATGGATAGTAGATGATTCTTTCATTGCACACCGTGAGGCTTAGGGACTACTTGGTTTTGCTATGCTCGCACCTGGCAAACCCCAATTCACTTTGGACCCATCTCTTTTGACCTCCCTCATTGACCGATGGAGACCTAAAACCCACACCTTTCACTTTCATTGTGGGGAGGTTGCACCTACCCTGGAAAGATGTGTTTATGATCACTGCTCTACCAATTAGAGGTGAGCCGTTGGTCCCTCCATGAGTCTCGTCATCTTGGCTAGACGATGTCTCAGTCCGTCTTGGGGTGACAATGAGACAATCACAGTGTCCTGATCCGCCTCGGGGTGTCCCACTCGGATGGCTTCGTGAGAAATTTGAGGATATACTTTGTGGCGCTAATCCCGAGATGAGGAAGAGACATATGATTGTGTATTTGTTGTGGCTCTTCGGTATGATGTTTCCAAATTCACACAGTGAAGTAGTTCTCCCTGGTCTCATCTACTTTGGCGAGAAGATAGAAGATGAGTCTTTACCTCAGAATCCAAAATACCGCTTCGGTTCTGCTATGATTTCTCATACATGTATAGGGTTGTGTCATGCCACACAAAAAACTTCATTCTCATTGAAATATCTGTTACTTTGTGTCTCCTACGAGTTTCTACATTTGTGATATTGGGAATAGATCCCTGTTGGACGACCCCGTATCATAGCTCCCATACACCCATACAACTGTGGTGCACGCAGTGTAACTATGGCTAGCCAGTTCACATATACAACTGCGTGTGTCCATCGGCTAGCCATAGTTACATTGTCTGTACCGCAATTGTATGGGTTTATGGGGTCTATGATACGGGGTCATCCTACAGGGAGGTATTCCCAGGACCACAACTGTAGAAACTTGTACGAGACACAAAGTAACGGAGCTTTCGATGAGAACGAAGTTTTTTGTGTGGCATCACACAACCCTCTATATGTATGAGAAAGCATAGCAAAACCGAAGCAGTATTTTGGATTCTGAGGTAAAGACTCATCTTCTACCTTCTCGGCAAAGTAGATGAGACCAGGGAGAACTACTTCATTGTGTGAATTTGGAAACATCATACCGAAGAGCCATGAAAAATACGCAAACATATGTCTCTTCCTCGTCTCAAGGTTAGCGCCGCGAGGTATATCCGCAAATTTCTCACGAAGCCATCCGAGTGGGACACCCCGAGGCAGACCAGGACACTGTGATTGTCCCATAGTCACCCCAAGACGGACTGAGACATCGTCTAGCCAAGGTGCTGAGACTCATAGAGGGACCAACGCCTCATCTCTAATTGTTAGAACAGTGATCATAAACACATCTTTCCAGGGTAGGTGCGACCTCCCCACAATGAAAGTGAAAGGTGTGGGTTTTAGGTCTCCATCGGTCAATGAGGGAGGTCAAAAGAGATGGGTCCAAAGTGAATTGGGATTTGCCAGGTGTGAGCATTGCAAAACCAAGTAGTCCGTAAGCCTCAAGGTGTGCAATTAAAGAATCATCTATTATCCATGTGTTCATTACGGTTCGAAGCCTGAAGGTCCAAGGATGATTTTCATGATTTGGGTTTAAGAAAAGCTGGCAACGGTGGCCCTTGTCGTGGTGCCCCTGCAAAAGGACTCGCGGTTCGGCCATAACCTGCAGACACATAGCCATTAGAACAAATAACACTTAACACCACAAATACAAATACAAATTAACATCACAAATACAAATACAAATCAACATAGCAAGTTCAATTCAAATTAAATATTTGAATTTAAGATCACGATTACAAATGCATGAAAGATAACATAACGATTACAAATATAACGACATCATGCGATGTTGTTGCCTCAATACTGGCATTCCCTATGCAAGTGCCGAGGGCACCTGCAAACTCGACATCGCCTTGGTTCTCGTAACTGGCTATGGTCCATGTCATTGCGATGACGCCTAGACCGACTTCGTCCCTTGGCGGTTCTCACCAATGCCACGTTCGGAACCCATTTGGGCCCATCTGGTCACACGAATTTGTAGTGCATATCAATGCTCCAGGCCCAGAACTCACCGTTCCAGGTGTTGTATAAATTGTAGATGTTGAAGTACGGCGATATGTATGGTTCAACACTGATTTTTTTGATCTACAGCCACCCGGAGGCCATGACTGCAAGGGTAGCCCGGAACATTGGGCTTGGTGCAAGTACACTCACACAATGTTAGGCCAACGGTGATATCTTGCTATTTTGATTCTCTGTGGTCACCCTTAACACACTTGGCTCGCGCTATGACTTCTCACTTAATCCTAAGTGTGTCCACTTTCCTGCAACCATGGCTTTGAGACTTCTTTGCTTTGTCATCCAGATGTCTTTGCATCTTCTCAAACCATGACTTGTTCAATTCAACTTGTGCCTTATTGATGCTAACTCTGTCTACAAAGTACGACACCGTCTAGTTCCAAGTTTCAACGATTAGGGTTGTCATAGGCAGGGCTCGCACCCCTTTAAAGAACACCATTGTACACCTCCGACATGTTTTTGGTCATTATTACGTATCGAGCCCCAGTGTCATGAGCATGTGCCCACTTGTACAAATCAGGGAAATTCTCTCCGATCCAATGGCTTAAATTTATTGCCGTCCTACGACCCCTTGATACGTCTCCAACATATCTATAATTTTTTATTGTTCCATGTTGTTATATTATATGTTTTGGATGTTTTATATGCTATTTTATATTATTTTAGGGACTAACCTATTAACCTAGAGCCTAGTGCTAGTTTCTGTTTTTTTCCTTATTTTTGAGTTTCACAGAAAAGGAATATCAAACGGAGTCCAAACGGAACGAAACTTTACGAAGATTTTTCTTGGACCATAAGACACCCAGAGGACTTGGAGTGCAAATCAGGGGAGCCACGAGGGGGCCACAAGGATGGAGGGCGTGCCCGCCACCCTTGTGAGCCCCCTGTTGCTCCACCGACCTATTTATTCCGCCTATATGTTCACATGTATTCCAGAAACCCTAGAGGAGGCATCGAAACCACTTTTCCACCGTCGTAACTTTCTGTATCCGCGAGATCCCATCTGGAGGCGTTTTCTAGTACTCTGCCGGAAGGGGCATTCGACCATGAAGGGCATCTACATCAACCCTATTGCCCTTCCAATGAAGTGTGAGTAGTTTACCACAGACCTACGGGTCCATAACTAGTAGCTAGATGGCTTCTTCTCTCTCTTTTATTCTCAATACCATGTTCTCCTCGATGTTCTTGGAGATCTATCCAATGTAATCTTCTTTTGCGGTGTATTTCCCAAGATCCGATGAATTGTGGATTTATGATCAGATTATCTATGAATATTATTTGAGTCTTTTTTGAATTCTTATATGCATGATTTGATATCTTAGTAATTCTCTTCGAACTATCGATTTGGTTTGGCCAACTAGATTGTTTTTTCTTGCAATGGGAGAAGTGCTTTGCTTTGGGTTCAATCTTGCGGTGCTCAATCCCAGTGACAGAAAGGGACATGACACGTATTGTATTGTTGCCATAGAGGACAAAAAGATGGGGTTTTCATCATATTGCTTGAGTTAATTCCGCTCTATCATGTAATCTTACTTAACGCGTTACTCTGTTCCTTATGAACATAATACTCTAGATGCAGAATCGTTTTGGTCGATGTGTGGAGTAATAGTAGTAGATGCAGGCAGGAGTCGGTCTACTTGACACGGATGTGATGCCTATATTCATGATCATTGCCTTAGATATCGTCATAACTTTGCACTTTTCTATCAATTGCTTGGCAGTAATTTGTTTACCCACGGTAATATTTGCTATCATGAGAGAAGCCTCTAGTGAAACCTATGGCCCCGGGTCTATTTTCCATATCATAAGTTTCCAATCTACAATACTAGTTTCCGATCTACTATTTTGCAATCTTTTACTTTCCAATCTATAAACCAACAATATTTACTTTACAGTTTATCCATTTCTGTCAGATCTCACTTTTGCAAATAACCATGAAGGGATTGACAACCCCTTTATGCGTCGGGTGCAAGTTGTTTGATTGTTTGTGCAGGTATTTGGTGATTTGCGCATTGTCTCCTGCTGGATTGATACCTTGGTCCCCAAACTGAGGGAAATACTTACTCTACTTTGCTACATCACCCTTTCATCTTCAAGGAAAAACCAACGCAAGCTCAAGAGGTAGCACCCCTCCGGTTTTCTCTTTCCGGCAATGCCGCACGCCCAATCTCACCATTGATAACTGCCCAAATCACATTCATTTTGGCTTCAGTTTTTTGCATACACATCCTCTTGAATAGCTTGAACCAATCTTTGTTTTTTTAATTTGGAGTAAAAATTTGCTGCCAAATGCCTAATGCAACACCTTCCCTCTAGATCGGGCCACCTCGGATGTTCTGACGATTGTTTAATTATGCCGAGCACACTTAATATCCCAGTGTTGCGATCAGAGATGATGCAAACACCTTCACTGTTTTTCACGACAACAAACTTTAGGTAGCATAGGAATCACAACCAGCTATCTTTGTTCTTGCTCTCGACAAGTGCATATACAATAGGAAGAAATCAATTATTTGCATCTGCTGCAATCTCCACCAAGAGTGTGCCCTTGTCCTTTCTAGTGAGAAAGGTAGCATCAATTGATAAAACCGGACGACAAAGACTGAAAGCTAGTATAGGCTGGCCGAATGCCCAGAATAAACGGTCAAGGATTAGCTCGTCCATCTTCATTGGGTTTTGACGTTCTTTTCGCCAAACTCGAGTCCCCCTATTAGCAGTTGCTATCTGATGAAGCATTCTGGGGGCATAGGAATAGGCCTCCTCATAGGTGCCATCCAACATCTGGAATATATTTTCCTTTGCACGCCTAGCCTTGCTATAGTTATCAGGAAAGCCAATCCGATCTTCTGTTGTTTTCTTCCAAGCCCTATTACTAATGTTGAGGCTTTGTTCCACAGTTGTTTGCATCATCTGTGACACATATTCCGCGGTCACATTGTAGTGATCTGAAAGAGTCCAAGTTTGCTCACAGATATGGGCCACTATTTTTGTGATATGCCATGGCTGACATACCCCAGGCTTCAGGCAAGCGACAACTCTTCCAACGCAACCCTCAACGAAAAGGATGCAGATGACCTTCAACTCTTTTTTAGCATACTGCTTCACTCTATGCTGGCGGTGGAGGGCGAATGCATAGCTATTTATTGCCTGGTAAGCAGATTTCTTGTCTGGGAAAATCTTCCCAACCTGTAGACTTCCCGCTTCCAGTCTAGAAACAAAGTGAAATTCATTGGTGATGCTCATAACCTACAAAAAAACTCAGGTTCTAGTGGTGTTCGACCACTCTCTGAGGAGGAGGAACTTCTTCTTTGCCTGAGTCTGAAGCGGCAGAAGAATGACCATCATCGTCATCATTTAGCGCTTTCAGCAATCCCTCCAGGTGTTCGCTCAAGTCAACTGCCGCAAACCAATATCCTTTGTCATACAATTGGTTGCTGCCTGTCGGTTCCAATGGGCCGGCGCTAGGGCTGCTGAGATGGCCAACTCGATCTCACCACCGCTGCTACTACATTCGACATCATCATTAACAGAAATGAACTCCACATACATCATCGATTGTCCAAACATAGAGCAACTAGGATTGCTTGCAAACCTCATGTACGACCCCCACGAGTCATGTGACCGACCATAGACCCCAGCTGGCAAATGTACCATCATTACCCCCCGACAGCGACAAAGGCCTACATGGTCATTTTCTTTCCACACATCTTAGGGCCAAACACTACTCGAATGCATACTCTAACTACCGCATAATCTATTTTGACCATGTCTCTCACTACCACTGTTGTCGACCCGCAGATGGACACATCGACCCCGGAAGGACCGTCGCGTACGACGTCCCCATAGAACACTAACAAATTTTCCATAGTACATAAGGAACATCTATATTGACATTTAAAATAATTAGTAACATAATGTTTATTATTAGCCTATTAAAACTTTAAGTATAATAATAAGAGCAAAAACATTTTAATATCCGCATTTACGTTTGAAATAATCAGTGTTTTTTCATATCATCCGGTTCGACTCTAAACATAATAATACGATCATAACATTTTAATAAGATACACTTTTTTTAAATATATTTCGATTTTAATAACATTTTCATATCATCGAATAAATTTAATTTATTTACCAATAATAAAATGAGTGAATACATTTTAATAACCGTATTTTCAATAGACAATATTCGATTTTTTAGTATCGTTCGGTTGTACCTTAAACATAATAGTATGTTGATAACATTTAAGTATCATATGACTAAACAATAACCACATTTCCTTGGGAAATATTCGCAGAAGCAGTAACATCACTCACAACAGTACATCAATATAAAAAATATTCACGAAATTACACGGTGTCATTTATACCTCAGCTTCAATATGGATGTCGTTCCGAATAAAATTAAGCGTCACAATAGTAAGAAAAACTCCGTCAGCATGAACATATCACCAGTAATATATCAACAGAGTCAACCCATTATGACATGAACATAAATATTAGACACATAATTATTTCTGCTATCAAAAGTATCAAAATAGCACTTGCAAGTATGTAGTCATCACCTCAAATGGGACATCTAAGATCGAAACACAATTTCTTCAATCAGGTCACCTCTTCCTTGTTTGCTACTCAACTGATATTTTATTACGTAATACATACATCATTATGGATATTAGCATCCAACCTTAATATACAAAACTTAGATTATTGCAAGATAACAAAGTAGACCTACGGTTTCCAAATTATAGAACTTCTAAATAAACATACCACATGAAATAACATCGCATTTAATCATGCACTAACCAATTAGAGTACACCTTCTCTTAATTAGCACATTAAGAACTTCTTGCATGTCAGACTGATGCATTTGAAAGGCCTAGCGTTGATCTAAAATACCGTCAAATAATTGATGTCCAAATTCCGGCTCTAAACCAACCTAAATGTTCAACAGAAGTACTAATTACGACTCAATGACAAAAGTAACAACATCTTGCTTATAAAAAAACACTAGTAATGGACACAGCTAACATTGATCTACAACATCTTCAACTTACTCTTCTGCCAAAAAATTACTATAAATGCAACATATCTCGCCTGAATTCTTTTCTAACTTCTAAGCAGTAAACATGTGACGCCCCCGATTTGACCGTACACTAATCATGCACGCAAATGTGTAAGACCAAGATCAGGGACTCACTCGAAGATATCACAACACAACTCTAGACACAAATTAAAATAATACAAACTTTATATTAGAAGCCAGGGGCCTCGAGGGCTCGAATACATAAGCTCGAATACACAAGAGTCAGCGGAAACAATAATATCTGAGTATATCCATAAGTTAAACAAGGTGCCATAAGATGGCTAGCACAAAAGTAGCAACAATCGAAAAGGCAAGGCCTCCTGCCTGGGACCTCCTAACTACTCCTCGAAACTGAACTCCACGTAGTAGTAGGCACCCTCGGGGAAGTAGCAGTCGTCAAAGGTGGCATCTGGCTCCTGGACTCCACCATCTGGTTGCAACAACCAGAAAGAAGAAGGAAGGGTGGAAAGGGGGAGCAAAGCAACCATGAGTACTCATCCAAAGTACTCGCAAGCATCAGATCTAGACTAAGTATGCATCGGTATCAACGAAAAGGGGTAGTATCTGTGGACTAAACTACAGAATGCCAGAATAAGAGGGGGAGAAGCTAGTCCTATCGAAGACTAGCATCTTCTGGTAACCATCTTCTTGCAGCAAGAGGAGGGAGTAGAGTAGTATAACATAAGTCATATTTATGTTGTTGTATCAACGCTCCGGGATCCTTTCTCGACTCCCTAAGCAACATATCCAAATCATGCCTCAGCATCCAGTTCTAGTTGTATCGATCGCGATACAACTCCAAGTGTCCGTTGCCGTAGGACATGCTATCGATAGATGTTTTCTTCCCTGCAGGGGTGCACCAACTTACCCATCACGCTCGTTTAACTCCGGCCGGACACACTATCAGGTCATGCCCGACATCGGCCAAACAATACGCCGCAACCCGACCTAGGCTTAATAGAGAGGCCAGCACGTCGGACTAAAGATGTCGGGGATCCACACCTATGGGATCACTGGAATGCCTTCTACGGTTGACAGGCGCTGGGTTGTGCAAAGAGCGGGTCTAAGAGTTAGCACAAGGATCGTTTACCCAGGTTCAGGCCGCGAAGATGCGTAATACCCTAGTCCTGCTTTGATGTGTATTTGAGTGTTCTTGAGCTCTTGAACTAGCTACGGTGCGTGCCTAGCCCAAAAGATCTGAATCCTCCTCCCGTATGCCTTGGGCCTCCTTTTATAGTAAAAAGGGGTTGCCACAGTGGCACACATGAGGTGGAAAGGTATACAGTGTACACGCTTATCTCCTGCCATTACGGGACAAGGCGCATTAAATGAGCTACTTAGGTGTCCACTTGCTTTATCAGGGACGGCAACGAGGCCCGTCCCGTCCGCCGCCGCTCCGTCTGGCCGCGACGCGCGTCCAAGCCAACGAGGCATGCAGCGCCATGTAGGTTGGCAGGCAGCTGAGATGGCGTGGTGGTAGGGTCTTCACGAAGATCTGCATGCCACCACGCAGGTGCTTGACTAGCTTGATCGGGAACCACGTACTGCCACGTGGGTACCCGCCTGAGCTAGTGGGTCGGCCGCCGAGCTGGGGCGATGATGGGGCGAAAAGGGCTTGCCGTGGTCTTGCGTCTGTTCCCAGCAAGGGTCTTGCTGGGGCCTTTGTGAGCGCCCTAGGCAAGAGGCTTGCCTGGGCTTCGGGGGTATCTTCGGCAAGGAGCCTTGCCGGGGTCTCGTGGGCATCCTCCACAAGAAACCTTGAGATCGTCTCGCCTTGTGGTCCTCATCTAGGATTCGTAGACCCTTTGTCTCCACAAAGATCTCCATGCCATCACGCAGGCGCTTCCCGAGCCTTAGTTCCAACGTTGTTGATGGTGCCGGAACTCCTAGGCTCAAGGGTGGCCGCAATGCTGGCGTTGGGTGAGTTGCCCTGGCAAGGGTTCTTGCTGGGGTCGTGCAGGCCGCCCCGGCAAGGGTCTTGTCGGGGGAAGCCTATCTTGTTGATTGAACTTCTTGCGCCACTGTCTTGGCGCTGCTCTGGTAGTCTTGTGCTTCGGCTTCCCTCCTCTGCCCTGTTAGGTGTGGCCACAGGCGTGGCTCTGACTGCCGGTGCATAAGTAAGGGGTACAAAGGAGAGCCCCTACTTTTGTACACCGACAAGAGCCCCCGGGCCTGGGCCATACACAAGCGTGATGCGTTGTTGGGCTAGGCCCAGAACGGTGCGCGGCAGTTGGGTCCGGATTCTTTTTACTGCAGTAACTCCTCCGATGGTTGCGCTTCCCCATGATCTGCGCTGAATGCATGACGTGGGGGTCGTGAGTGGGGCGGCTATTGCACGCCCGTGTCACATCGTAGTAAATGGTAAAGGGGGCAGCCCGCGCCTTCCCCATAAAAAGGGAAAACTGCAGGTGCGCCGCTCATTTACCTCCTACTGTTCTTCAATCTCGGAGTCATCGGTTCCCCTTCTTCTTTAGGAGAAAAGCTGAAGCTCTTGCCTCCGCCCGCTGCCGCCGCACTCCCATTGCTTTCGATTCCTCACCTCTTCCCTAGCCACCATGGCACCCAAGACCAGTAAAGGCAAGGGAGTGGCCGAGGACGCGTGGGAGAAGGAGTTACCAGAGAGCGAGTTGGTGGTGCTTCGGACATAGCTCGCCTACTTCCGCCCGACGGTCGATGCGGTCCAACTTAGGGACTACTTCAGGCCTCTGTGGGGGATGCAGACAACGGGGCATCCGGCCACGTGCATCGTCCTCGCCAAATTTGCTCAGGCCGGCCCGACTCGGTACCCCTTCTTCGTCGACTACTTCTCCTATGGCCTCTGTCCCCCTTTCACTGATTTTTAATGATGTTATGCACACCTACGGCTTCCATCTCCTTGATTTCATGCCGAATGTCGTGGCGTGTATGGCTTTCTTCACCCACCTCTGCGAGGGTTTCGCCGGGATGGTTCCCAGTACGGCACTCTTCCGCCACTACTTCTCGCATCCAGAAGGGGGGCGCCATCTCCGGCTGCGTCACCTAGATTCCACGGTCCTAGGGGAAGGGTATGTATCCGGAGAGTGCGTAGAAGGAGAGGTGGGAGGAGTGGAGGAGTCGGTGGTTATGGATCGAGGAGGATGATCCACCGGAGTTCTGTCGGGTTCGTCAGAGCCCGCCGGTCTGCCGCAGGGACTGGGGGGATGCCGACGTCAACGACAAGAAGCTCTTGATCGCCACCACTAGGATCCACCGTCTCGCCAAGGCCAGGCTCACCCTTGAGATGATCGGGGCCGATTTCCTCCGGCGCCGAATTGCGCCACTTAACAACAAGGGGAGGCCGACTTGGCTTTTCAGGAACGCGGCCGGCGTCATGAGGCTCCGCCCTGGCCTGAAGCACAACTTCACGATTATGGGGCATGCCCATTTTTGCCAGAGGCTCTTCCATCTTGACGTGGACCGTGACGGCAGGGTCGAGAGGACCGGCAAGGCCGTGAAGGCCGGTAAGGTCGTCAAGGGGCCTCTATTTGGGTAGCCGGCGGGAGTGGTCCCGCTGAGCAACAACTCTCGCCAGTCCACCATTATTGCCATGATACCGGACTTCAAGGCGCATGGCCTTGCCCCCGCCTGGGTCGAGCCGCCAGCGGATCAGGTGCAGGAATTTTTTGACACCTTGTCGGAGGGCTATGTTCGCGAAGAGCCGATGCTCATCCGCGACACCACCAAGGAGCAGCTGGATTATATTGTCGCCAGGGCGGCGGAGGCGGCGCTTGCCCTGGAGGCCGGCAGCGCCGGCCAAGTGGAGGATGAGGCTGATGCGGCCGCTGAGGATGAGGAGCTTGCCGGATGGCAAAGTCTGTTGGGGAGGCCAGCGGCGCTGGCGCCGATGCCGATGCTCCTCTTATTGAAGATGTGGTTGAGGAGTCGGCCGAAGAGGAGGTCGAGGTCGTCGACCCTCCAGCTACGGGGAGGCAGCGTGTCCTGCGGGGGGCCGGCTCCGGTGAGCTGGTCCGGCCCGGAAGGATCGCGCAACGGCAGCAGCCCCAGGAGCAACTCGTGCGTGAGATGAGGGCGATGAAGGCCGTGACAGTGAAGGCGGCGGGGAAGACCACGGTGGCGAAGAGGACAACGACTGCTTTCTCTTCGTCCAAGTGTGGTCGGGCCCCATCTCCTTCTCCCCTCCCGCAAATGTCATCATGGAGGTTGACTTCGATCTCGGGTCTCTCAGCCCAAGGAGGAAGAGGAAGCCAGTGGAGGGGGAGGAGGTGGAGAACGAGTATGTATTTTGCTCCCCACATTACCTCCTGATTCCATCTCTGTATTATCTTTCTCTTATTCGATGTTGTCTTTGCAGGGACATGGAGTCGCTGGCTCAGAGGGCAGCGAAGAGGGCCATGGCCTCGACGGGCGACAAGCCCCCAACGGGTACTTTGGGTACGCCGTTGTTCGTGGAGAGAAGCCCGGACAACAGCCCTCGGCGTAGCCCCCACTCTAGCCCCCAGCATAAGTTCATTACTCACTCCTCCACAGATGAACATTGGGGTGTGAATCCTCGATGCTGACCCTGCCGGGTTTGCAGGATTGGAACGGCAGCAGGAGGGGCCGCTGAGGGCCACCCCTAACACGCTGGCCCCCTCAACTACGCCGCCCCGAGGGGCGTCCCCGGCAAGGGCATCGACCCCCGAGCTCATGCCTATGGAGGAGGAGGAGATGAACTTGGGCACCGGTGACTCTCCCCCGGCAACGATCGTTGGCGGGGAGGGCGCCACTTTCCCCCAGCCTGGTATGGGTAAATTGTTTGTTTCCTGTCCTTATTCTTTCTTCTTCAAGTTGAGTCTCGACCCTGGGTTGGCCTCACCTTTTCTCCTGGTCTTTAGATCCCCCTTCGACGGACCAGGTGGATGTTGACTCCATCATCGAGGAGGTCGTCAAGGACACTTGGGCTGAGGCCAGTAGGATCGCTGCTGAGGAGGCCGCTAAGGGGCCTGCCGGAGGGACCGGTGAGGCCACCGTCGAGGAGGCCGGCAAGGGTGCTTCCGAGGAGGTGGTGGTTGATGATCAACCTCCCTCATCTGCTGCCTCTGGCTCGGGCCGATACTTGAAGGTGGGTGACGACCTGTTCATCCACCTCCCAGGGACGGCAAGCACCAGGGCGCCAACCGAGGGGGAGGTGTTCGATGACGAGGCACTCGCCACTGCCGAGCTTGAGGTTGTTGATGAACCGAGCGCCGGTGGCGACGGTTCTCAAGAAGAGCAACTCCTTTGGGCCATGGGCACCAACTTTCGGAAGCTCCAAGCGCTTCACCGTGCCCGCCTTGATAAGGTAAAGTCTAGGTTGGCGATGGTGGACAAGGCAGAGGACGACTTCAAGGGGCGCGTTGCCCAGATGCAAACTTGGTTTGTTGAGGCCCGGGAGGAGTTGAGGGCTTCCCAGGATCAGCTGGACGAGCGCACCCGAGAGCTTATCCTAAAGCAGTCTGATTTTGAGAAGGCCCAGGAGGTGGCAAAGGAGCAGGCCGCCAAGGATGAGGGCGACCGCAACCATCGCCAAGCTCAACTGGATTCCCAGGAGGAAGACCTCGTCGCTCGTGAGCGGGCACTTGCTGCTACACTCCGCGGCAAGGACAAGGAGGTCGAAAATCTCATCGCACAATGGACCCAAGAACTAGAGCAGGGGAACAAAGAGGCACTCAATGCTCAAGCTCTAGCCCACGTCGGCAAGATGAAGTAGCTGGAGGTGGATCGGGATGGCCTGAACGAATATGTTCTGAGGCTGGCAAATGAGAAAGATACGTTCAACGCCGCCTGGACGGAGGCGCGGGCCGCAGTTCTCGACAAGGCCGAGCGGCTCTCCATGGCCCACGACTCCATTAAAGACCTGAAGCTGAAGCTGAAGGATCTCTAGGGGACGCTTTCGGAGGCCAGGGCTCGGGAGGAGACCCTGAACAAGGATCTGGAGGAGGAGATGCAGCTGCGGAAGAGCGACGCCGCTAACCACGCGGATTACGTGAAGGGAGAAAACCTTTGGATCATCGGCCTCGTCGATGTCGCGGAGAAGCTCACCACGCAGTTGGCCGCCATGGGCATGCCAAACTTCAGGTATTCCCCGAAGGCGAACATCAGCATCAACGCCAGCCTGACCTTGTTCTTCGAGTGCGTCCTTGACGCCTTAGAAAAGCTCTGCTCCGACCGAGCAGTTTATCTGTCCAATGAGTCCCGAAGGCTCTGCAGGGGTGCCTTGACCAAGGTTCTCACCAAGGTGGCATACTGGAACCCCAACCTCGACTTCGACGCCACGCTGGAGAGCTTGCCGGAGGGTGCAGACCTCGCGACGCTCAAGGAGCATATCAAGCCCATCATCAGCTGTGTCGACGGAGTTCAGAGGGTAGAAGGCCAGCGTCGGGATTAGGCACCCTGTTTCTCATCGCTGTTGCAGGTTCACAACCAAGACAATTTTTATCTTTAGTTAGAACCGCAGCAACAATTGATGTAATATAACTCTGCAGTGTTTTGAAGCGATGCACGCGATTTTCCTGTTCGATCCCTCTTTGTATGCCCACCCCACGCTTGATTGGATAGGCTTGCCAGTGCGCAAACCCAAGCCGCGGCGCCTCGAGGACGGATCCTCAATAGTCTACCGGGTGTGCTTGCTGCCAGGCAAACCACCTTACCGTCCTTAGCGCAACCGTTTGAACTGTTGAGCGGACTCGAAACAGGAAAAAAGCGTCGCCAGTAATGGAAAGGCTACCCTGCCGTTCTTGACGCGGCCGCTCGAACTGTTGAGCGGACTCGAAACAGGACGAAGGCGTTGCCAATAGTGAAAGCGATCCATTGCATACATGTTTATCATACAGAGAGCAAGATCTTCGAGGAGAATAACCTTATATAAAGAGGAATTACTCACAGTTTTGCATGACTTATATTTTTTGTTGTTGCACGGGCGTCCATTGCACTCGCTGATGATGCCGCACGCTTGGTAATCTTCTTCCTTGGAAGCCATGGAGATGAAGAACTGCTAAACTAACCGCTAGACCGGATTTTCACAACTACGCCCCCTACCTGGCGTGCCAAAGATGTCAGGGATCGACACCTATGGGATCACTGGAATCCCTTCTACGATTGACGGGCACTGGGTTGTGCAAAGAGCGGGTCTAAGAGTTAGCACAAGGATCGTTTACCCAGGTTTGGGCCGCGAAGATGCGTAATACCCTAGTCCTGCTTTGATGTGTATTTGAGTGTTCTTGAGCTCTTGAACTAGCTACGATGCGTGCCTAGCCCAAAAGATCCGAATCCTCCTCCCGTATGCCTTGGGCCTCCTTTTATAGTAAAAAGGGGTTGCCACAGTGGCACACAGGAGGTGGAAAGTTATACAATGTACAAGCTTATCTCCTGCCATTACGGGACAAGACGCATTAAATGCGCTACTTAGGTGTCCACTTGCTTTATCGAGGACGGCAACGAGGCCCGTCCCGTCCGCCGCCGCTCCGTCTGGCTGCGACGCGCGTCCAGGCCAACGAGGCATGCAGTGCCATGTAGGTTGGCAGGCAGCTGAGATGGCGTGGTGGCAGGGTCTTCACGAAGATCTGCATGCCACCACGCAGGTGCTTGACTAGCTGGATCGGGAACCACGTACTGCCACATGGGTACCCGCCTAAGCTAGTGGGTCAGCCGCCGAGCTGGGGCGATGATGGGGCGGCAAGGGCTTGCCGCGGTCTTGCGTCTGTTCCCAGCAAGGGTCTTGCCTGAGCCTTTGTGAGCGCCTCGGCAAGAGGCTTGCCGGGGCTTCGGGGGTATCTTCGGCAAGGAGCCTTGCTGGGGCCTCGTGGGCATCCTCGGCAAGGAGCCTTGCGGTCATCTCATCTTCTGGTTCTCATGTAGGATTCATAGACCCTTTGTCTTCACAAAGATCTGCATGCCATCATGCAGGCGCTTCCCTAGCCTTGGTTCCAACATTGTTGATGGTGCCGGATAGGCTCAAGGGTGGCCGCAATGCTGGCGTTGGGTGAGTTGCCCCGACAAGGGTTCTTACCGAGGTCGTGCAGGCCGCCCCGGCAAGGGTCTTGTCGGGGGAGGCCTATCTTGTTGCTTGACCTTCTTGCGCCACTATCTTGGCGCAACTCTGGTAGTCTTGTGCTTTGGCTTCCCTCCTTTTCCCTGTTAGGTGTGGCCGCAGGCGTGGCTCTGACTGCCCGTGCACAAGTAAGGGGTACAAAGGAGAGCCCCTACTTTTGTACACCGACAAAACCTATGCCCCCAGGGGTCTTGGGCTATCGCCCTGGGAACTCCTGCACGTTGCTTACGCGGCCGATGAGCAGACCTAGCTACCTCCTTAAAAAAGCAGGAGCTTACCAGTCCAACCCGGCGCGCGCCGCTCAGTCGCATGACGTCTATTAAACTTCGGCTGATGCATATGACGCAGAACGCCCATACTATGTGTTGGGGAACGTAGTATTTTAAAATTTTCCTACGATCACGCAAGATCTATCTACCAGATGCATAGCAACGAGAGGGAAGAGTGTGTCTACGTACCCTCGTAGACCGGAAGCGGAAGCGTCAAGTGACGCGGTTGATGTAGTCGAACTTCTTCGCGATTCAACCGATCAAGCACCGAACGTACGGCACCTCCGCGTTCAGCACACGTTCAGCTTGATGACGTCCCACGAGCTCTTGATCCAGTTGAGCTTCACGGGAGAGTTTCGTCAGCACGACGGCGTGGTGACGGATATGATGTATTCACCGGCGCAGGGCTTCGCCTAAGCACCGCGACGGTATGACCGAGGTGTGTTACTGTGGAGGGGGGCACCGCACACGGCTGGAACAATTCAACTTGTGTGTCTTTGGGTGCTCCCCTGCCCCCGTATATAAAGGAGCAAGGGGGGAGGCCGGCCGGCCCTTCTATGGTGCGGCTAGGGGTGCAATCCTACTAGGAATAGGATTGCAATCCTATTCCTAGTAGGAACTACCAAAGAAGGAAGAGAGGGAAAGGAAAAGAGGGAGAGGTGGCGCCCCCAATCCTAGTCCAACTAGGAACCCTAGGTGGGGCGCCGGCCAGCCCCTATGGGCTGCCTCTCTCTTTTCCATAAGGCCCACTATTGACCATCCCCCTTCGTAGGGGGTTTCGGTAACCCTCTCCGGCAATCCCGTTAAATCCGAAACTTTTCCGGAACACTTCCGGTGTCCGAATATAGTCGTCCAATATATCAATCTTTATGTCTCGGACATTCCGAGACTCCTCGTCATGTCCGTGATCTCATCCGGGACTCCGAACTACCTTCGGTACATCAAAACTCATAAACTCATAATACCGATCGTCATCAAACGCTAAGCGTGCGGACCCTACGGGTTCGAGAACTATGTAGACATGACCGAGACTCATCTCCGGTCAATAACCAATAGCGGAACCTGGATGTTCATATTGGCTCCTACATATTCTACGAAGATCTTTATCGGTCAAACCGCATAACAACATACGTTGTTCCTTTTGTCATCGGTATGTTACTTGTCCGAGATTCGATCGTCGGTATCTCCATACCTAGTTCAATCTCGTTACCGGCAAGTCTCTTTACTCGTTCCGTAACACATCATCTCGTGACTAACTCATTAGTCTTTTGCTTGCAAGGCTTATTGTGATGTGTGTTACCGAGAGGGCCCAGAGATACCTCTCCGACACTCGGAGTGACAAATCCTCATCTTGATCTATGCCAACACCACGAATACTTTTGGAGACACCTGTAGAGCATCTTTATGATCACCCAGTTACGTTGTGATGTTTGATAGCACACAAGGTGTTCCTACGGTATTCGGGAGTTGCATAATCTCATAGTCATAGGAACATGTATAAGTCATGAAGAAAGCAATAGCAGTAAAACTAAACGATCATAGTGCTATGCTAACGGATGGGTCTTGTCCATCACATCATTCTCCTAATGATGTGATCCCGTTGATCAAATGACAACTCATGTCTATGGCTAGGAAACATAACCATCTTTGATCAATGAGCTAGTCTAGTAGAGGCATACTAGGGACATACTGTTTTGTCTATGTATTCACACATGTACTAAGTTTCCGGTTAATACAATTCTAGCATGAATAATAAACATTTATCATGATATAAGGAAATATAAATAACAACTTTATTATTGCCTCTAGGGCATATTTCCTTCACTATGCCCACGTGATGGTTAGTGCTATCAGGCCAGAGGCCCCTTGGATCAAATATCCAAACCGTTTAGTCTCTTGGGAGCGCGCGGTAAGGACGAGAGACTCACGATCATGTGACCCCATCGCCCCGTCTCGAGGACTTGCAGCAAGGGCTAAGAATGCCCGGCCACGCCTCGTAATTATCTGGTGGGCACCTTCCATGTCAACCCGACTCCACATCACTCGCAATTAAGCTCGCCCGGGTACCTGTAATGCCCCGGATGTAATACTTTCCCTTTTGGGCAATATATAATATCTCTGGCTTCATCACTTCCATTCCGGGTTCTTTGTCTTTCGGGTTTCGTCGTTTTGTCGTGTTGCGTGTGTGCATTCATCCATATCATGTAGTCATGTGCATCGCATTGCATTTGTGTTGTCGTTTGCATCCGGTCCTACTCGTTCCTTCCCGTTGTCCGTTTCGCGTTCCGGAGCTCCCTCACGTGTCCGTGGCGTCCCCGAGGCCTACTTTGGTGTTTGGCCGTGTAACGTTACCAGTTTGGCGCGAGACTTGTCGTGTGTTGTTATTTTGGTGTGTGTAACCCGCCTGTCAAATCTCGTCACGTTTGGAGTTCGTTTGGTGCTCCAACAGTTATTCTTGTGGGCTATAAGTGCCTCCACTTTGAGGCCCAAGACACCCCTCCAACAGCCCACCAAACCAACCCAAACCCCTCCCTTCATCTAGGCCATCCAATTCTGATCGCGTGGCCGAAAACCACACCTCATTTGGACAACCCTAGCTCCTTGTGCCTATATATTTGTCCACCTTCCCCAAATTTTGCCCCAAAAATAGCAAACCCGAGACCTCTCTCCTTCCTCCAGCCTCCTCCTCCACTCCGGCGGAGCTCGCCGGAGGAGCTCGCCGGAATTCTCGCCGGAGCGCCACGCCACCTCACCGGAGATCCCGCCGGCCACCTCACAGCCGCACCACCACCTTGCCACCGCCGCCGGCCTCTTCCTTCGCTGCGCCACCGCCACCAACCGCCGGCCCCGCCTCCCCATCTCCCAGGCGCCGCCGCCACCAGCTTGGGAGGCCAGCCGCCGCCGTGGATCGAGGGAGCCAGGCTCCATCGCTAGATCGGATCGCCAGCCGCCGCCTGGGCCAGGTCAGCGCCTGGGCCGAACCCTAGGCCCGAGCCGCCCCAGGCCGGTCCGCCGCTTCCAGGCGCCGCAGTCGCCAGCCGCTCCTTCCGCGCGAGCTGGGCCGAGGCCCAGCGTCCCTCGTCAGCCGCTGGGCTCCGCTAGGCTGCGCGGCCCAGCTCCCTCCACTCCAATCGCCGATCCCAGCCGCCGCCAGGGATCGAGCCGCCGACCCCGATCGGTTCCAGATCGGATCTCCTCCGCCTCGTCCTTTGACCTAACGGGCCCAGCCCGGAACCCGCTAGCCGCCCGGATCCGCGGGTCCAGCCCGATCCGCCGGTGACCGATCCGGCCCGATCCGCAAAGATCCGTCAGCCCGCGTTGACTTTCTGTTGACCCGGAGGTAGTCCCAAATTCCTCTAAGTCCCTGTAATATAGTTGTCTGATCCTGTTTTCAAACGTGGATAACTTTTTGTGCGTAGCTCCGATTTGAGTGAATGATATGTCAAAATGTTCGTGGAGACATGTACTACATTTTGTTCCATTATGCCATGCATGTTTAAGATCATCTAGATGCTTAAAAATCTGTTGGAAGAGTGCATCTTGCTAAAAACTGCTGCTAGTTGTTGTTTTCATGCCATCTTTGCAAGGTGATAACTTTTTGCATGTTTATCCAAATGAAGCAAATGAGATGTCCACGTGTTCGTCATGAAATGCTCTACATGTTGATTGCTTAGGCTTGCATGATAGAATTAATCTTGCCATGTTTATCTCCGTTGCAAAGTGCTATGTGGCTGTTATGTTGCTAAACTTGTTACGAGATGCCTCGTAGAGGAGCTCATTGCTATTGATGTGTATGTCCACTTGATGCATGCTTAGGTGTTTTGGATTCACCATCATGTGTACTTTGCTGTGGTGCTTACCACTTGTCATGTTTAGCTTTGAGGTGACTTAAACTTGCTCTCAAAGATGCCATGATGAAACTGCTGTTTCAACACTTAGTGAAATTTCACTAAGTCTGGAATCTGTAATTTCCTGATGCCATGTTTGCTTGTTGTTCTAGGCCAATCCATGATAGTTTTGGGGTGACTCTTGATGATTCCTTGTAGTATATATTGTTGGCTATCCATTCATGCTCTCACATGCTTATTTGAGTGGCTGTAGCATATTTAACTTTTGCTCCCAAGTTGCAATAAAATACTGTTGTCAGGATTTTGTTGTCAAGTTCAATATGTCATAGCTTGTTGTTATTGATCCATGGCTCCTTTGGGGTTGCTCCAATGGACTTATTTGCTGTAGGATATGTCTAGTTTATGTCCATGCTCATTGCAATGATGTTTGAGTGCTGTAGCTTATTTATCTATTGCCCCGAAGTTGCTATGTGGTTGTAATTTTCAGCTTTCGCATGTTTATTGTTTTGGGTGTAACTTTTAGCCCGTAGCTCCGATTTGAGCAAGTCCTATATGAAACTTGTGTGATTTTTCACGTAGATTCATAATATCCTATTGTTATCATGTTTTGAAGCTTTTTGCTTGATCGCATTTTGTCATGCTTCTTGTGCTCCCATAGTGCATCAGTCATGCATCCAGCATATTTTGTGTGCGCATTGCATCTTGTTGATTTCGTGCCTTGTGTGTTTGTGTTGAGTAGAGCCGGAAGCTGAGACCGAGTACGAGTACGAGCACGAGGTTACCACCGAGCTTGAGAACGAGGACCCCTCTTTTGATCCCATCGACAACTCTTCAGGCAAGATGACCGAACCCCGATAACATTACTATCTTTGCCTATTGCTAGAAGTCTCGATCTATAGTTTTGCCTCGATGCCCATGTCTTTCCTGTCAGCCTCCTATTTGTAACCATGATCATGTCTAACCACCCTACCTATGCAAACCATTGATTGGCTATAAGTACGCTTCGCTCAGCCCCTCTTATAGCATTGCTAGTTGCAGGTGAAGTTGAAGATGCTTGCTTCATGTTGAAGTTGTTGGGTTATATCACACTATATTAAATATTAAATGAAATCATCTATATATTGGTATTGGGTGGAAGGCTAAGCCTTTTGCTTGGTGATTTGTTCCACTCATGCCGCTAGGAACCGTATAAACCGGTGTTATGTTCCTTGATTATGCGTTCCTCACACGGTTGGGGTTATGGGACCCCCTCGATAAACCGCTAAGTGCTAAGTCTTTTCCAGCAAGTCCCAACATTGGTACTATTTTGCCTAAACAACTAAAAACTTACCGAGGGAGTAATTAACCCGAGGTTTAATTAATTCAACCCCCCTGGGCTAGTGCTCGATTTGTGTGTTGGTCCAAACTAGAGCCACTTGCGGTGCCACCCAGTTCGCTGGGATCTTCGGTATCTGTACGTAGTGCTCATCCGGACGTGGCCTGAGACTAGATACGCGCGGCTACCATCAGGGTGTCGGCACGCCGGGAGGATTTGCTGGATTAGCCTTACCTTAGTTCGGAGTATCTTGAGCACGGGATTCCGAGAATACTCGGGCCTTCCCACCTTGGAGTTGCGACTCCGCGGATCGTGGGCTTGTCATGGGCCAAGTTGGAACACCCCTGCAGGGTTATGAACTTTCGAAAGCCGTGCCCGCGGTTATGTGGCAGATGGGAGCTTGTTAATATCCGGTTGTAGAGAACTTGACACCATGTTCCAATACACTACCAGCGTGAGTACCGTGACTGTCATTTTCCGAAAGGGATTCGGGAGATGAACACGGCGGGGTTATGTTTGACTGGCTTTAGTTAGGATCACTTCGTGATCATCTCTCGACCGAGGCACCTTCTCTTCTCGCTCTCTTTTACGTAAGCTAGGCTAGTGCTGCTGCAGACTCTTGTTTTTCCTTCACGTCTTGTTCTTTCTTCAGCCTTGTTCCACACCCAAGGCTGGGATAGTCGTGTTACCCGGGAACGGGATTGCTGAGTCCTCTGTGGCTCACAGTTACTTCACCACCCCAGATGCAGGTACGATGGTGAGCTACCCAGGCGATGGCACTGAGCTAGACTGGGAGTACGACGAGGAGCGTAGCCGTTACTATGTTCGTTATCCCGATGATCAGTAGTGGTTCTTCTACTAGGATTCGATCTAGACCTGTGGTTTAAGTTATGTTTGGTATCTTGACATTTGGATTTTACCCTTAGATGGGCTGTGATGTTTATTTGAATGATGCTTGAAACATGTAATGAATTTGTGTGACGTGGCGAGTGTAACCCAACTATCTTTTCAGTTTTCCATCCCCATTTTTACATGAGTTGTGCAAAGGTACCAAACTTGCGATCATTCCAGAATGGGCTTATATCTTTAAGTCGTGCCTCGACACGTAGGAGATATAGTCCCATCCTGGGCATTACAAGTTGGTATTCAGAGCCTTCTCCGACCTAGAAGCCCCCACTGATTGATCGAATCGTTGACGGTCGAGTCTAGGCACACACTGAAAATATTTTTGAATCCTATATTTATATCGGAGAGTAGGATTTCTTGTGCTTCTCATCCCCTTTCTCTTTGGTGAGGACTCCTGACGACTACTCTTGCCTCTTCTACTTTCAAAAATTGCACCAAATTTTTTTTAGGAATCTCGCGAGTATTGTTGGATTGTTTCGATGTTCTTGTGACGAGAATATTGTTCTCGATGCCTCCTGACATTAGGGGTTGTGGCAGTGTCCCGGGGAGTTGAGCTTCGGGGTATTGTCGTCACAAGCATATCGCGACAGTACTAAATACTTAAGACGGCCGACATCGAAAATCTCTCCTATACGGTTAGTGGCAAGATAACCCCGACATCACCCAGTACTGGGGAGGTAGTTCAGGAGTATTGCCATAGCTTGGTATAGTGGATGCTTTTCGAAGGTCCGAGGTAGACGGTTTCCGAGAACAACTGGTTATGTGTTGAAGGATGGATACAGCTAGATGTAGGTTTAGAGTTGATTGCGCGGTGCTTCCCCTGTATCCCCAACACCTGATTGCATAACTGGAAACTTTCGGAAATTAATAGGTGGGTTTATCCAGTAGATCGTAGGCATTCTTCTAACGAACGCAGGTTAACGAGTTCGGTGTTCTACATTGAGTGAAGTGGTTTTATGGCCGATGTTCCGATCGGGAGTTGCATCTTAAAGGGTCCTTGGCTATGCTGATCCGGGGATTGCAAAACCCTTTCGTAACGCGTTCATAAGCTTTCAGCACAAAGATGTTAGAACGAAGCTCCTATCTTGTGTTTGTCTCCATCTGTACCTTGTGTTTTTCTTATTTTACCTTTTGTCCCCTATGTGGCTTCTCGTGAAGATTGTTGTTATCATTTATCTGAGAATTTCATTCGTTCCTCTTGTTCGAATGATTCTTGTGAAGACTATGTTGCATTTCAATTCGTTGTTTCAGCTTATACCTTCTTTCAATCAATTGCTGATTCGTGGTCATCTCTTTCAGGATGGCTCCGAAACGGGTTCCCAACGCTAACCCAGAGGGTGAAGAGGTTCCAGATCGTCCTCCTTCCCCTCCTCCTCCGTCTGAGGCTTGGAGAGCGATTATGCAGACTACAAATCAGAACACCCAGATGTTGATGCAGATGATGCAGCAGATGCAAGCTAATCAAGCTAATCAGGGTGCTCCAGGGAACCAAGGCAATTTCTTCAACCAACAGCACCATGCTACTCTCAACCAGTTCTTGGCCAATCAACCAAAGGCTTTCAGTTACTGTGTTGACCCTCTTGATGCTGAAGATTGGATAACCGATATCAAGAAGCATTTTGAGTGCAGTAACGTAAGGGAAGAGGACTATGTGAAGTTTGCAGCCTTCCAACTCAAGGACCAAGTAGCTGACTGGTGGCAGCAGTACAAAGAATCCAGGCCAGGGCGTGTGATATCTTGGGAGGATTTCTGCAAGGACTTTCGCTCGCACCACATTCCAACAAGTGTCATCGAGGGTATGCGTGAGCAATTCCGCAACCTGAAGCAGGGCTCTATGTCTGTCTACCAGTATAATGTCAAGTTCCAAAACCTCGCCCGCTATGCTAAGCAAGACATACCAGATGCCAAGAGCAAGATCTATCAGTTCCGCGGAGGTCTCAAAGATGAACTTCAACTTGCTCTCACCTTGTTCGAGCCCGATGAGTTCGACAAATTCTATAACATGGCGCTCAAGAAAGAGGCAGCCCAGCTCAAGATGGAGGCTTCCAAAAAGAGGATTCGAGATGCCGTTCACTCCTCTTCGTCTTCTCAAGTGGTCTCGAAGCAACAGAAATTTTGGCTTCCTCCTCCTCCAGTGATCCGAACTCCCTACAACAACTCCAACAACAACAAGAACTCCGGTGGACGTGGTTTCTCCTACCCACCCAACCCGAGCAACCAGTCGAAGAATCAGTTTCAGTCTCAAGGTTCCAAGTCAAGTGGTTCTCATTTCCGTCCTCTCTCAGAAGTGGTCTGCAACAAGTGCACTCAGAAAGGTCACTATGCTAACAAGTGCCCCAACCCGAAGCGACTTCCACCTCCTCCACCTGTCAGTACAGCTATTGTCAATCATAATCCAAAGTATGCAAGGGTGAATCTGATGAATGCAGCGCAAGCGGAGAATTCTTCTGATGTGATTTTGGGTAACCTCTCAGTTAACTCCTTTCCTGCTAAAGTTTTGTTTGATTCGGGTGCTTCGTTGTCCTTCATTTCAAGACCTTTTGTTGCTAAGCATGAATTGGCTTTGGAGAGCATTCCTAGACCTTTGAAGATTATTTCTCCGGGTTTGCAAATGACTTCCAACTCAGTTGCTCCGAATGTATCTATTCGCATGGGTGATTATCGCTTTCTGGCTAATCCGGTGGTTCTTGGCAATTCTGACATTGACCTCATCCTTGGAATGGACTGGCTTTCTCAGCATGATGCTCAAATTGACTGCGCACAGAAGGAAGTCAAGATTACTCATTCCGATGAAGATGTGATTATCTTCGCCTCCAGGGATAACACTATCAGGCTTTTCTCTCTCAATGACAAGGGCGAGATGAATGCCATATCTCAAATTCCGGTGGTTAACGAATACGAAGACGTCTTTCCTGAAGAACTTCCAGGCATGCCTCCACACCGTCAAGTGGAATTCGTCATTGAACTCGAGCCGGGTACTGAGCCAGCATGCCGGCGTCCGTACAAGCTCTCTCCTAAAGAATTGAAGGAGTTGAAGAAGCAGCTTGATGAACAGGAGCGTATGGGTCTGATCAGGCCTAGTACGTCTCCTTGGGGCTGTGGTGTCTTATTTGTCAAGAAGAAGGATGGCACGGAGCGCCTCTGCGTCGAGTACCGGCCATTGAACAAGAAGACAATAAAGAACAAGTATCCGCTCCCCAACATCAACGAACTGTTCGAGCAGCTCAAAGGAGCTAAAGTGTTCTCTAAGCTCGATCTCCGAATGGGCTATCACCAGATTCGCATTCGCGAGGAAGATATCCCCAAGACTGCCTTCAGAACGAGCTATGGCTCATATGAGTATACAGTCATGTCCTTTGGTCTCGCCAATGCTCCACCTACCTTCTCGAGAATGATGCACTACATCTTCAACTCCTACACCGGCGAGTTTGTGCTTGTGTATCTGGATGACATTTTGGTATTTTCCAAGAATGAAGAAGATCACGAAAAGCACCTCCGTCTCGTTCTCGACAGACTCCGTGAACATAAGTTCTATGCCAAGTTCTCCAAGTGCGAATTTTGGCTCGATAAGGTCTTGTATCTGGGCCATATCATCTCCGCTGACGGTATTGCGGTAAACCCCTAGAAAGTTGAAGCAATTGTCAACTGGGAAGCTCCTCAGAACGTCAAGCAACTCCGAAGCTTTCTTGGTCTTGCCAGCTATTGCAGAAGGTTCGTTGAGAACTTCTCCAAGATTGCCAAGCCTCTTTCCAACTTGCTGCAGAAGAATGTCAAGTACTACTGGTCTCCAGATTGTGAAGTGGCACTCAAAACTCTCGAAGAAAAGCTCGTCTCTGCTCCAGTTCTAACTCCTCCAAATGAGTCCAAGCCCTACGAAGTATTCTGTGATGCTTCTCTTCAAGGACTTGGTGGTGTGCTTATGCAGGACAAGAGAATTGTGGCATACACTTCTCGTCAGCTGAAGCCAAGTGAGAAGAACTACCCCACACATGATCTTGAACTAGCAGCTGTGGTACATGCTCTGATTACGTGGAGACACCTGTTGCTGGGCAGAAAAGTCGACATCTTCACCGATCACAAGAGCTTGAAGTACATATTCACACAGCCGAATCTGAACCTCCGCCAGACTCGTTGGGTCGAAATGGTCCAAGAGTATGATCCCAGCATCGAATACACTCCTGGCAAGGCGAATGTGATTGCAGATGCTTTGAGCAGAAAGGCATATTGCAACAGCCTTCCTATCAAGCCGTTCCAGCCTGAGCTTTGTGAAGCTTTCAGGAAACTCAACCTCCAAGTTGTTCCGCACGGTTTTCTTGCAAATCTTCAAGTTGCTCCTACCTTGGAAGATCAGGTCCGTGAGGCCCAACTCAGTGATGCTATGGTGCTGAAGGTGAAACATGGTATTGCAAAGGGTACTCCAAAATACAAGTGCTATCGCGTTGATGAGAGAGATACCTTGTTCTTCGAGGACAGACTCGTGGTTCCCAAGGGTGATCTCAGGAAGCTCATAATGGAAGAAGCACATGATTCCCTTCTTTCCATTCATCCTGGCAGTTCCAAGATGTACCAAGACCTCAAGCAATCTTACTGGTGGACACGCATGAAAAGGGAGATTGCCCAATTCATGAATGAATGTGATGTCTGCAGAAGAGTGAAGGCAGAACATCAACGTCCAGCCGGTCTTCTCCAACCTCTTCCTATTCCCGAGTGGAAATTCGACCACATTGAAATGGATTTCGTCACTGGCTTTCCTAAGTCCAAGGGAGGGAATGATTCTATCTTCGTGGTGATTGACAAGCTTACCAAAGTCGCCCACTTCCTTCCAGTCAAAGAATCTATCAATGCAGCTCAATTGGCAGAGTTATACACTTCCAGAATTGTGTCCTTACATGGCATTCCTCAAGTTATCTCCTCAGACCGTGGAAGTTTGTTCACTTCAAAGTTCTGGGACTCCTTTCAGTCCGCCATGGGCACTAAGATCAGGTTCAGCACTGCATTTCACCCTCAGACTAGTGGTCAAGTCGAGAGAGTGAATCAGATTCTAGAAGACATGCTCAGAGCCTGTGTCATATCTTTTGGCATGAAATGGGAAGATTGCCTTCCATTTGCCAAGTTCTCTTACAACAACAGCTTCCAAGAACGTGCAAGAAAAGCTCCGTTCGAAATCCTCTATGGCAGAAAGTGCCGTACCCCTCTCAACTGGTCCGAGACTGGTGAACGTCAACTTCTTGGCAATGACTTGATCTCAGAAGCCAAAGAAATGTGCAAAGTCATACGTGAGAATCTCAAGGCCGCTCAGTCACGTCAGAAGAGCTACTATGACGGCAAGCATCATGATTTGGCCTTCAACATTGGTGATCATGTCTATCTCCGTGTTTCTCCGATGAAAGGCACCCAAAGATTCGGTATCAAAGGAAAGCTTGCTCCTAGATACGTCGGTCCTTTCAAGATCCTTGGCAAAAGAGGCGATCTAGCCTATCAACTTGAGCTCCCTTCCAACTTCGCCAATGTTCATGATGTGTTCCATGTGTCTCAACTCCGCAAATGCTTCAAGACTCCTGAACGCATGATTCCGTTTGAAGAGATTGATCTTCAACAAGATTTGTCTTACCGAGAGCATCCCAATGCTATTCTCGAAGAAACCGAGCGCAAGACCCGCAACAAGTCCATCAAATTCTTGAAAGTCAAGTGGTCACACCATACCGACCGAGAAGCTACGTGGGAACGAGAAGATCATCTTCGTTCCGAGTACCCTTCCTTTTTCCAGTCCTAGATCTCGGGACGAGATCTTTTTGTAGTAGAGGAGAGTTTGTAATGCCCCGGATGTAATACTTTCCCTTTTGGGCAATATATAATATCTCTGGCTTCATCACTTCCATTCCGGGTTCTTTGTCTTTCGGGTTTCGTCGTTTTGTCGTGTTGCATGTGTGCATTCATCCATATCATGTAGTCATGTGCATCGCATTGCATTTTTGTTGTCGTTTGCATCCGGTCCTACTCGTTCCTTTCCGTTGTCCGTTTCGCGTTCCGGAGCTCCCTCACGTGTCCGTGGCGTCCCCGATGCCTACTTTGGTGTTTGGCCGTGTAACGTTACCGGTTTGGCGCGAGACTTGTCGTGTGTTGTTGTTTTGGTGTGTGTAACCCGCCTGTCAAATCTCGTCGCATTTGGAGTTCGTTTGGTGCTCCAACAGTTATTCTCGTGGGCTATAAGTGTCTCCACTTTGAGGCCCAAGACACCCTTTCCAACAGCCCACCAAACCAACCCAAACCCCTCCCTTCATCTAGGCCATCCAATTCTGATCACGTGGCCGAAAACCACACCTCATTTGGACAACCCTAGCTCCTTGTGCCTATATATTTGTCCACCTTCCCCAAATTTTTCCCCAAAAATAGCAAACCCCAGACCTCTCTCCTTCCTCCAGCCTCTTCCTCCACTCCGGCGGAGCTCGCCGGAGGAGCTCGCCGGAATTCTCGCCGGAGCGCCACGCCACCTCGCCGGAGATCCCGCCGGCCACCTCACAGCCGCACCACCACCTTGCCACCCCCGCCGGCCTCTTCCTTCGCTGCGCCACCGCCACCAACCGCCGGCCCCGCCTCCCCATCTCCCAGGCGCCGCCGCCACCAGCTCGGGAGGCCAGCCGCCGCCGTGGATCGAGGGAGCCAGGCTCCATCGCCAGATCGGATCGCCAGCCGCCGCCTGGGCCAGGTCAGCGCCTGGGCCGAACCCTAGGCCCGAGCCGCTCCAGGCCGGTCCGCCGCTTCCAGGCGCCGCAGTCGCCAGCCGTTCCTCCCGCGCGAGCTGGGCCGAGGCCCAGCCTCCCTCGTCAGCCGCTGGGCTCCGCCAGGCCGCGCGGCCCAGCTCCCTCCGCTCCAATCGCCGATCCCAGCCGCCGCCAGGGATCGAGCCGCAGACCCCGATCGGTTCCAGATCGGATCGCCTCCGCCTCGTCCTTTGACCTAACGGGCCCAGCCCGGTACCCGCTAGCAGCCCGGTCCAGCCCGATCCGCCGATGACCGATCCGGCCCGATCCGCGAAGATCCGTCAGCCCGCGTTGACTTTTTGTTGACCCGGAGGTAGTCCCAAATTCCTCTAAGTCCCTGTAATATAGTTGTCTGATCCTGTTTTCAAACGTGGATAACTTTTTGTGCGTAGCTCCGATTTGAGTGAATGATATGTCAAAATGTTCGTGGAGACATGTACTACATTTTGTTCCATTATGCCATGCATGTTTAAGATCATCTAGATGCTTAAAAATCTGTTGGAAGAGTGCATCTTGCTAAAAACTGCTGCTAGTTGTTGTTTTCATGCCATCTTTGCAAGGTGATAACTTTTTGCATGTTTATCCAAATGAAGTAAATGAGATGTCCACGTGTTCGTCATGAAATGCTCTACATGTTGATTGCTTAGGCTTGCATGATAGAATTAATCTTGCCATGTTTATCTCCGTTGCAAAGTGCTATGTGGCTGTTATGTTGTTAAACTTGTTACGAGATGCCTCGTAGAGGAGCTCATTGCTATTGATGTGTATGTCCACTTGATGCATGCTTAGGTGTTTTGGATTCACCATCATGTGTACTTTGTTGTGGTGCTTACCACTTGCCATGTTTAGCTTTGAGGTGACTTAAACTTGCTCTCAAAGATGTCATGATGAAACTGCTGTTTCAACACTTAGTGAAATTTCACTAAGTCTGGAATCTGTAATTTCCAGATGCCATGTTTGCTTGTTGTTCTAGGCCAATCCATGATAGTTTTGGGGTGACTCTTGATGATTCCTTGTAGTATATATTGTTGTCGATTCATTCATGCTCTCACATGCTTATTTGAGTGGCTGTAGCATATTTAACTTTTGCTCCCAAGTTGCAATAAAATACTGCTGTCAGGATTTTGTTGTCAAGTTCAATATGTCATAGCTTGTTGCTATTGATCCATGGCTCCTTTGGGGTTGCTCCAATGGACTTATTTGCTGTAGGATATGTCTAGTTTATGTTCATGCTCATTGCAATGATGTTTGAGTGCTGTAGCTTATTTATTTATTGGTTGCTATGTGGTTGTAATTTTCAGCTTTCGCATGTTTATTGTTTTGGGTGTAACTTTTAGCCCGTAGCTCCGATTTGAGCAAGTCCTATATGAAACTTGTGTGATTTTTCATGTAGATTCATAATATCCTATTGTTATCATGTTTTGAATATTTTTGCTTGATCGCATTTTGTCATGCTCCTTGTGCTCCCATAGTGCATCAGTCATGCATCCAGCATATTTTGTGTGCGCATTGCATCTTGTTGATTTCGTGCCTTGTGTGTTTGTGTTGAGTAGAGCCGGAAGCTGAGACCGAGTACGAGTACGAGCACGAGGTTACCACCGAGCTTGAGAACGAGGACCCCTCTTTCGATCCCATCGACAACTCTTCAGGCAAGATGACCGAACCCCAATAACATTACTATCTTTGCCTATTGCTAGAAGTCTCGATCTATAGTTTTGCCTCAATGCCCATGTCTTTCCTGTCAGCCTTCTATTTGTAACCATGATCATGTCTAACCACCCTACCTATGCAAACCATTGATTGGCTATAAGTACGCTTCGCTCAGCCCCTCTTATAGCATTGCTAGTTGCAGGTGAAGTTGAAGATGCTTGCTTCATGTTGAAGTTGTTGGGTTATATCACACTATATTAAATATTAAATGAAATCATCTATATATTGGTATTGGGTGGAAGGCTAAGCCTTTTGCTTGGTGATTTGTTCCACTCATGTCGCTAGGAACCGTATAAACCGGTGTTATGTTCCTTGATTATGCGTTCCTCACACGGTTGGGGTTATGGGACCCCCTCGATAAACCGCTAAGTGCTAAGTCTTTTCCAGCAAGTCCCAACATTGGTACTATTTTGCCTAAACAACTAAAAACTTACCGAGGGAGTAATTAACCCGAGGTTTAATTAATTCAACCCCCCTGGGCCAGTGCTCGATTTGAGTGTTGGTCCAAACTAGAGCCACTTGCGGTGCCACCCAGTTCGCTGGGATCTTCGGTATCTGTACGTAGCGCTCATCCGGACGTGGCCTGAGACTAGATACGCGCGACTACCATCAGGGTGTCGGAACGCCGGGAGGATTTGCTGGATTAGCCTTACCTTAGTTCGGAGTATCTTGAGCACGGGATTCCGAGAATACTCGGGCCTTCCCACCTTGGAGTTGCGACTCCGCGGATCGTGGGCTTGTCATGGGCCAAGTTGGAACACCCCTGCAGGGTTATGAACTTTCGAAAGCCGTGCCCGCGGTTATGTGGCAGATGGGAGCTTGTTAATATCCGGTTGTAGAGAACTTGACACCATGTTCCAATACACTACCAGCGTGAGTACCGTGACTGTCATTTTCCGAAAGGGATTCGGGAGATGAACACGGTGGGGTTATGTTTGACTGGCTTTAGTTAGGATCACTTCGTGATCATCTCTCGACCGAGGCACCTTCTCTTCTCGCTCTCTTTTACGTAAGCTAGGCTAGTGCTGCTGTAGACTCTTGTTTTTCCTTCACCTCTTGTTCTTTCTTCAGCCTTGTTCCACACCCAAGGCTGGGATAGTCGTGTTACCCGGGAACGGGATTGCTGAGTCCTCTGTGGCTCACAGTTACTTCACCACCCCAGATGCAGGTACGATGGTGAGCTACCCAGGCGATGGCACTGAGCTAGACTGGGAGTACGATGAGGAGCGTAGCCATTACTATGTTCGTTATCCCGATGATCAGTAGTGGTTCTTCTACTAGGATTCGATCTAGACCTGTGGTTTAAGTTATGTTTGGTATCTTAACATTTGGATTTTACCCTTAGATGGGCTGTGATGTTTATTTGAATGATGCTTGAAACATGTAATGAATTTGTGTGACGTGGCGAGTGTAAGCCAACTATCTTTTCAGTTTTCCATCCCCATTTTTACATGAGTTGTGCAAAGGTACCAAACTTGCGATCATTCCAGAATGGGCTTATATCTTTAAGTCGTGCCTCGACACGTAGGAGATATAGTCCCATCCTGGGCATTACAGTACCCCTCAGGGACGACCCGTCTTTAGTAACATGGTTCAGTGTAAAGTCATAGTAACCACAGTAATTGTGTGTCTAACACAAAGGGGGAACCCTGAGGAATCACCCTCGATGGAATTCCACCTGATGTTATCGTCAAGGTGAACGAAGTAGGAATCACCCTCGAGGTCCACTCTTGAGGAGTTGCACGACAGTGTCGTTATCGGGAGTGGAGAAGGACGAATCACCCTCGATGACCATAACCGATGAACTAGCCTAGAAGGTTAACATCAGAAGTGCTGATGAGGTATCACCCTCGGCACTCGATAGTAACCAAGTAGGGTCGAGCAACTAAGGGGAAAGTGATCTGCGGTGCCGGGGCCTGGTCTTCGATCCCGTTGATCGGGTCTTCTGATAATCCAGTGGAGCAACAGGGACAAGGTGGGGGTCTCTGATAGATCTTTAACCAGCCTATACTAAACAGTTACAATAAGCAGGTAAGGTATGAAAGCAGGTAACGTCAACAGACTATGCATCAAAATAGGATCATACAAAAATAGTAGCAGTTCTAACGCAAGCATAAGAGAGAAGGGAATGGGCGATATCGGAATGATCAAAGGGGGTTGGCTTGCCCGGTTGCTCAGACGAGAAGGAGGGGTCGTCGTCGATGAAGTCGATCACCGAGGTGGCATTAGTCTCGAGGTCTGCCGGAGAGAAGAGGGGGAAGAAACAATAAATACAAAGCATACAGATGCAACAAAGAAGCACGACATGTCAACACGCAGTGCTAGGGTGCTCTAACGCAGTGCTACACGACACCGGCGAAGGAGGATAACATCCGGGAAAGTATCCCCGGTGTTTCGTGTTTTTGGACAGATGAATCGGAGGGGGGATGTTGCATGTTCGCTATGCTAGGAGCATGTGGCAGACAAATAGACCTCGTATTCGGATTCGTCTCGTAGTTCTGAGCAACTTTCATGTACAAAGTATTTTCATCTGAGTTACGGTTGATTTTCAAAGCTTTGAAGCCTTTTCTAAATTTATTATTAATTCAAATTAAAAACAGAATAAACATTTGTCACCTAGCTCTACACAAGCTTGAGAGTATGACCTGTGGGTTCGAGGAGTGGTCCAGTCAACAGAGTTGACCCAGTCAACATTTGACTGTTCAAAAGTTAAATAGTGTTTGGGTCCCACTTGTCATAGACTCATCTAATTAACATATCTAATTCGACTAATTATGTTCATTAGGATAATTAGGCAAAGTTAATTACTCAATTAATTAATTTATTATTATTTCTATTTTATTTTTTTTGTTTTTTTGTTCTGGGGGCGGGCCCCATGTGTCTGTGGCCTGGGGGAGCCTAACGGGTGGCGGTTACTGGGCGTTGGGCGCGAGCCCGCTCGGGCACACGTCCAGGGGCGTGGCAGCAGCCACAGCAGGGGCGGCCGGCCCGGGCCGACGAGGACGGTCGCCGGCGCGGGGCAAACGGCGGACGAGCGCGGTGCGATGCGCGGGGCGGGCGTTCGGCCGCACGGCGAGGTAAGCAGTGCGCTCGGCAGCGACACAACGCGAGGGTCGGCTGGTGTGGCAGGGGGGTCACGGCCGGGGCACGCGTGGCCTGTGGGGCTGAGCGCGGCGGGCGCGAGCACACGCGTGGGTAGGCGTGCGGCGGCCATAGCGCGTGCAGAGGCAGCGGGGATGCGGGCACATGGCACGACGCGGGTGAGGGGAAAGAAGGAGGAAGGGAGGCGGCTCACGACAACGGTGTTTGGGGTGGCGTTAGGGGAGGCCGGCGGCGCCATGGTCCTCCGACGGGCAGAGGACGACGCGAGGTCGGCGGGAGGACCGGCGGGGCAGAGGCGGTGGTCCTCGGGCATGGCCGCGCTTGAGGCTGAGCGGAGACGGGGGCTACGCGAGGCGGTGGCCTGCTGGAGGCGAATCTGCGGGCGCACGAGGCCTCCATGGCCGATGGGTCAGGCGCGGCGGCGAAAAAGACCAACGTCGTCGGGCGGCGCTGGGTGCGGAGGAGGAGGTTGGTGAGGTTGCCGTCGGGGAGGGGGACGAGGAAGGGGCGACGACGGTGGCGGTGGCGAGGGGCGTCACACGGCGGCGTCAATCAGCACCGGGCGGCATGGCGCGGTCATCAGGGCGCAACGGGGTCGATCCCGAACATATCAAATCGGGAGAGGGAGAGAGGGAATGTGGGGGATTGAGGGGAGGGGATTTGTAGGTAGTGGGCTAGGTCAGCGGGGAGTGGGGGTTAGGTAGGTGGCGGTTGGGCCGGCCAGCTGGGTGGGCCGGTTGGATGAGGCCCAGATGGGCAGGGGGGTTGTGGCCCTTTTTCTTTTCCTATTTTCTGTTTTATTTTCTGTTTTGCAATTTGGTTAGCCACCATTTGAGTTTTGTAAAATATGTGACTTAGCTCAATAATTACAGTGCAATATTACCTAACACCAAAAACTAGTTTGAGGAAAAATACCATTGCATAATCAATTTAGATTAATTATAAGGTTCCTAAATGTTGCTGTTAGCCACTATTTTAGATTGTTAGAGTCACTTAAGTAACTCAATTAATATTGATTATGTTTTTTATAATTGCTTCTAGATTATTTGCAGTATTATGAACATTTTAGTTTTCATGTTTCAGGACATTGAATTTTGACTTTAAATTTGGATTTGAATTTGAATTGAGTTCGAAAGCAAATGAGGATTATCAACAGTAAGAGTGATGACATGGCACCATCAACTGGGGATTAATGTAACATGATTCTCGGGGTGTTACAAAACACCACATAGCTAATGATGAGCAACTAACTAATTTCTTCCAGGCATGCATAAGAAAATCCATGTATTGCAAAGCTCATAGCTTGATCTTCAACTTCGTAGTTCACTTCGCACGGAAAATCCTACTCCAGAAGCTCCAAATGACTCCACAAAGTGATGAAATCATGCCTAAAACAACATAGAATACATACTTACAAACTAATCAAACATAACTAAAACATCATGCATGCGAATGAAACCAACAAGAATAGATAGATCTTACCTTGATCAATCTTTTCTTCAACTAAAACTTCTTCTGAATCGGCTTTCAAATTGCTCAAAATCGTGGTCAAGGTAGCTATTTGAGTTGTTTTTTCAATGTGCTAGGGTACTTAGAGAGTAGAGAGAGCAGAGACGAGAGGAGTGTCGGTGTCAAAACCGGCAGAGCTCGGGTAGGGGGGGGGGGCAAGCTGTACGTCTTATGATCAATGGTAAGAGGAGACACGGGACACGATGTTTACCCAGGTTCAGGCCCTCTCAATCGAGGTAATACCCTACTTCCTGCTTGATTGATCTTGATGAATATGATTACAAGAGTTGATCTACCCCGAGATCGTAATGGCTAAACCCTAAAAGTCTAGCCTAGGAGATTGCTATGATTCTGTTGTCTCTACGAACTAAACCCCTCGACTTATATACACGCCGGAGGGGGCCTAGGGCTACAAAGGTGACTTGGGGAGGAAGGAATCATTACATCCGGACATCTTTCTTGCCTTACTACATACATTGGAGTCCTAACCGAACACGGGGGAGGGCCTTCTACTTCCATCTTTCACGGCCCATCAATTCGGCCCAACATCAATGACCCGGACGCCTGAGGACCCCTACATACAGGACTCCCTCAGTAGCCCCTGAACTTGCCTTCAAGGACGAGGTTGTATCCGGCTTCATGTCTTCGGTCTTGCAAGGTGAGTCCTCCTTTGAATCATATGATAGTTCGGCTCTATACTTAATGTTGTATCCTGTCGATTCCTTGCCACTTTTAGCTTCCACGTGTCAGACAAATGCGAACCGTCGGGGTATTTTCACAACTAACCCCTCGACTGCATAGGTAAGGCGCCTATTTAAAGAGACTAGATCTTAGATGCCATTCCATTCCACGCGAAAGATCCCTAGAGCCCGCCACGGAAAATCCCCATATATGGACAGCGCCCCTAGCTCTTCCTCGCGCCCTCATGGCCCTCAAACAGGCGACTGGGAGAGTTGCCCCGTATCTCATGCGCATATGAGGAAACTTTAGATGCAGGGATATCACCCTCCCGAGGATCTAGTCCCCGTTTGGGCTGGATTAACTTCTCTCGAGAGTCAAGCCCTGGCGGAAAGTTTCCCCAATCCTTCCAAAAAAGAACGGGTGTGCTTTGTTTCCTTCCTCCTAAGAGGTCTAGGATTTCCTATTCACCCATTTCTCATGGGGCTTCTGGAGTTCTATGGCCTCCAACTACACAACCTTACGTCGGGGTCTATCTTGTATATGGTGGGCTTCGTTGCTCTGTGCGAGCTCTTTCTGGGCCGTGGGGCTCATTTTGGGCTATGGCGAAAGTTCTTCTACCTTGTTCCTCGCTCCCAGAAGGGATCCATATTCGAGGTAGGCGGCACCGAAGTGTGGTGTATAGCTGGGACAGGTTACCTGCCCGGCACTCCGAAGAAGGCATCCAAAGAGTGGCCCTTGGAATGGTTTTACATCGAAGGCGTTGTCCTGCCAGATCCAATCTGGCAAGGGATTCCCAAATACTCTAGTACTCCTCCAAAGAAGCATCTCAACTGGCGTCCCCGCAGTCTCAAGGAATAAGACAGTGCGGAGGTAAAAAGACTTGCCAGCAAGATCAGAATACTTGCCCACCTCAAGCTGACGATAATAGAGGTGATGGCGATTTCGATAACGCGATGTGTGCAGCCGCTCCAGGCCAGAGGATTTCCTATGTGGCACTATAATGTCCAGGATGATGCCTCACGCTGCCTACGCCAGGCCCAGATAACCTTGCCTCTCTAGCTGCTATCCTGGCCGATCTCTACAAAGGGGAGAAGGAGGACTTTCTTCGCTTGGAACGCCGAGAGGGTTTCTCTATGTACAACCCTATCGATTGGGTAAGGTTTTCCCTGATCGCTGGCTTTATTCTGTTTTTATCTAATTAACCAGAATGAGTTCGGTTGCTTTCAACAGGAGTGGAGGAAGGTAGTCGGAAAGATTAGCAGTCCTATCCCACAGCCAGATGATCATATTCGGGACCTGGATCCCGGATTCGAAGAGGATCAGGATATTGGCATAGATCTTAAAGACAGAGTCTTTTACCAAACTAGCCATGACGGTACTGAAGTGGCCATTATAGCCAACTACCCTGGCTTTCTTCCTTCCTCTCAGGTAAATGCCCAGGAGACTCCTCTTCAAAGAAAATATTCCCGGCGTGCCTCACCCACCGCACTATCTTATGCTCAAAAGGGGAGGCGCTCATCCCGCCGAACTGCGTCAAGGGTGTCTTCCTAGAGGGCGACGCCTATGCAGGGCGGGTCTCTGAAGCGAAAGGGGACTGGAGACACCACCGAACCTCCTCCTTTGTCGAAGAGGTATGATTCTTTAACATATGCCTGGTGGCAGAGCCGGATCATGATTTTCCGCTTTATCTTTTCTTTTTTGGAAGAGTATACGTCGGACTGTATCTGGTGATCCTGCTGGTCATGCTCCAATCAATGCAGCCCCCGGCCCATCTAGGGCGAATGCGCGGGTAACGCCGGATTGCCGTCTTCAAGAGGATTCGGATGAGGAATCAGTTACTAATTCCGAAGTGGAGAGCGCGATGTATCATAAATGGTGCAAAGAGGCCATGCGTGACCCAGCTTTCACTAAGGAGGCATTTAACGCCTTCAGTTATGCGGATGCGTATATCCGAGCCGCTCGAGACAGACTTGCTGGAGCCACTCACTAGCTTTCCAAGGACATGCAGGTGAGTGTTAATTCAATGTTCATATGGAAGTAGCCCCCGAGACTTAAAGCAGTTGGCCCGACTGATTTAAGGATCGTTGTGTTCATAGGTACTAAAGGAAAAGAATAACGCTTTATCCAAGGAATTGGAAGAATGCCAAACCAAACTTACTACTATTACCACCGAGTTGGAGAATTCAAAGAAGTCCAAGAATGGCTCTGATGGTAAGAACAATAGTATCCAAACATTATGATCCTATACCGATCAATGATCTTTAAGTATACATTGGTTTAATCTGTAGCAGCAGGGCCAGTTGACCAAATGGGGGAAACGCTAAGGGCTGCTCATGCAGTGAAGGAGCAGGCCGAAGGGCAAACTACTCCTAGTGAACATATATTAACACGCACCATAGATGAGAAAAACAAGCTACATGATAACAATGTCAAGCTAGCCGAGGAGTTAAAGGACGTACGAGCCCAACTCTCGAAGGTTTTGAAAGAGAAACAAGAAGCTTAAGGGCGGCATATTTAGTATGACAATAGACCTAGCTTTCATTATAGTCCCTTGATTCGAAGTTTTTCTTTACGAAAACTGTCCCTGCAGATTTGCTGACTGGGCGGCCCGCAGGCGAGGTGTCCGGATTTCAAGGTGATCTGTTGCAAGAGCTTTCCAATGTGCACAAGCGAGCTCGCAAGGCCATGAAGAACATGGCAAAGGCTTTATGGTCGGCCGATTCTCCTCCAAAAATTATGGGGGAGCTGGCAAGTTTGTTCAAAGGGGCCCGACGCTGCTTTGAATTATGGAAAGCATCAGCGTGCCGAGAAGGTGCTCGGGAAGCCTGGGCTATGGTGAAGACACGCTATACCGGGCTGGACCCGGACCGTATGGCTCGGGTTGGATCTTGAGGGCCCGACGGGCTAGAAATCCCTCTAAGCTTGGTGTACGACCAAGTAGAGACAACCGCCAAGTATTCCCAACAAGACTGTAAGTTAGACATGCTTATAGAGGGTACAGATGAAGAATGAGCGTTTGATTCTATGTAATAATGTACTTTATCATCAAACTTATCTCCGGCCCAAATGAATTAAAAGTTTGTCATGGTCGACCTTCTGCTTTAACCTCCGAAAACCCGAGGGCTGGAGTGTCTCCGAATACTATACCTGTGATAAACACGTGGTATGTTCGGTGACCAGGCAATCCGGTCATAATTGCTTGAACAGACAAACTATGTTCGGGGAGTTATGTTATATTACTGTTTAACTTAAGAAACATCTTCCAGAGAGAATAGTTCCGTTAAGGGTTCCTTTCCCTGGGTCGGCATGCGTATATATGCGTGCCTAGGCTTTAGATCCTGTGAAGAGGATGGTAGGATGTCGTATTCTATTAATTTTAAAAAATGTATGCGCTTTTTAAAAGCAATACGTCGTGTATCCGCCGACCGATTATTCCCTTAAGAACGCTAGCTTTCGGTTTCACCCGTCGAAGGTACAGGTCCGGTTTACCAGGTTGTAACAATCGCAGAGGTGCTCCCTTTACACCCTAGCCGAACAATCGGGAACATAGGGTATAAACATAGGAGCCAGGCAACCTGATACGTCTCCAACGTATCTATAATTTTTGATTGTTCCATGCTATTATTTATGATGTTTTGGATGTTTAATGGGCTTTGTTATACACTTTTATATTATTTTCGGGACTAACCTATTAACCCAAAGGCCCAGTCCAGATTGCTATTTGTTTTGCCTATTTCAAGGTTTTGCAGAAAAGGAATATCAAACGGAGTCCAAACGGAATGAAACCTTCGGGAGAGATATTTTTGGAGCAAAATACGCATGGGAGACTTGAGAACCACGGAGTAGGGCTGACGTGGCGTCCACGAGGGTGGGGGGCGCGCCCCCCTATAGGGCGCGCCCCCTACCTTGTGGGCCCCACGTCTGGCCCCTGGTGCCCTCCTTCTTCCTATATATATCTACGTACCGCGAAACCATCAGACGAACAGAGAAAACCCTAGTTCCACCGCCACAACCTTCTGTTCCTGTGAGATCCCATCTTGGGGCCTGTTCCGGAGCTCCGCCGGAGGGGGGATCTTCCACGGAGTGCTTCTACATCATCATCATCGCCTCACCATTAGTTGTGAGTAGTTTACCACAGACCTTCGGGTCCATAGCTAGTATCTAGATTGCTTCTTCTCTCTCTTTGGATCTCAATACCAAGTTCTCCTCGGTCTTTGAGGCGATCTATTCGATGTAATCTCTTTTTGCGGTGTGTTTGTCGAGATGGGATGAATTGTGGGTTTATGATCAAGATTATCTATGAGAAATATTTGGTTCTTTTTTGAACTCTTTATGTATGATTATAATATCCTTGCAAGTCTCTTCGAATTATTGGTTTGGTTTGGCCTACTAGATCTATAGTTCTTGCAATGGGAGAAGTGCTTGGCTTTGGGTTCAATCTTGCGGTGTCCTTTCCCAGTGATAGTAGGGGTAGCAAGGCACACATTGTATTGTTGCCATCGAGGATAAAAAGATGGGGTTTATACCATTATGTTTGAGTTTATCCCTCTACATCATGTCATCTTGCTTAAGGCGTTACTCTGTTCTTATGAACTTAATACTCTAGATGCATGCTGGATAGCGGTCGATGTGTGGAGTAATAGTAGTAGATGCAGAATCATTTCGGTCTACTTGTCTCGGACGTGACGCCTATATATAATGATCATGCCTAGATAGTCTCATAATTATTCGCTTTTCTATCAATTGCTTGACAGTAATTTGTTTACCCGCCGTAGAATACCGCTATCATGAGAGAAGCCACTAGAGAAAACTATGGCCCCCGGGTCTATTCTCAACATATCAATCTACAATCTACTTTACTTTTCCGCTTTTACTTTCCGTTCTTATATCCAAAAATACCAGAAATATCAAACTATCATCTCTATCAGATCTCACTTTCATAAGTGACCGTAAAGGGATTGACAACCCCTTATCGCGTTGGCTGCGAAGTTCTTATTTGTTTGTGCAGGTGCGAGGGACTCGCGCGTGGTATCCTACTGGATTGATACCTTGGTTCTCAAAAACTGAGGGAAATACTTACGCTACTATGCTGCATCACCCTTTCCTCTTCGAGGGAATACAACGGAAGCTCGAGAAGTAGCAAGAAGAATTTCTGGCGCCGTTGCCGGGGAGGCTTACGCAAAAGTCATATACCAAGTACCTATCACAAACCCTTATCCTTCGGATTACATTTTTTTCCTCTCGTTTTCCTCTCCCCCACTTCACCCTTGCCGTTTTATTCGCCCTTCTTTTTTCCGTGTGTTTACCGTTCGCTTGCTTCTTGTTTGCTTGTGTGTTGGATTGCTTGCTTGTCGCTATGGCTCACAACAATACCAAATTGTGTGACTTCTCCAATACCAACAATAATGATTTTATTAGCACTCCGATTGCTCCTATTACCGATGCTGAATATTGTGACATCAATGCTGCTCTGTTGAATCTTGTCATGAAAGATCAATTTTCCGGCCTTCCTAGTGAAGATGCCGCTACCCATCTAAACAACTTTGTTGATTTGTGTGATATGCAAAAGAAAAGGGATACGGATAACGATATTGTTAAATTGAAGTTATTTCTGTTTTCACTTAGAGATCGTGCTAAAACTTGGTTTTCCTCTTTGCCTAGAAATAGTATTGATTCGTGGAATAAGTGCAAAGACTCTTTTATCTCTAAGTATTTCCCTCCTGCTAAGATCATCTCTCTTAGAAATGATATTATGAATTTTAAGCAACTAGATCATGAGCATGTTGCACAAGCTTGGGAGAGAATGAAATTAATGATACGTAATTTCCCTACACATGGTTTGAACTTATGGATGATTATTCAAAACTTTTATGCTCACTTGAATTTTGCTTCTAGAAATCTTTTAGATTTGGCCGCAGGAGGCACTTTCATGGAAACTACCTTAGGAGAAGCTACCAAACTCCTAGATAATATTATGGTTAATTATTCTCAATGGCACACCGAAAGATCTACTAGTAAAAAAGTACATGCTATTGAAGAGATTAGTGTTTTGAGTGGAAAGATGGATGCACTTATGAAACTATTTGCTGCTAAGAGTGCTTCTTCTGATCCTAATGATATTCCTTTATCCACATTGATTGAAAATAATAATGAATCTTTGGATGTGAATTTTGTTGGTAGGAATAATTTTGGTAACAATGCTTATAGAGGAAACTTTAATCCTAGGCCTTTTCCTAGTAATTCCTATAATAATTATGGTAATTCCTACAACAACTCTTATGGAAAGATGCCTTCTGAATTTGAAAACTAGTGTTAAGGAGTTTATGAATTCGCAAAAGAATTTCAATGCTTTGCTTGAAGAAAAATTGCTTAAGATTGATGAATTGGCTAGAAGTGTGGATAGAATTACTCTTGATGTTGATTCTTTGAAACTTAGATCTATCCCACCTAAGGATGATATCAATGAGTCTCTCAAAGCTATGAGAATTTCCATTGATGAATGCGACGAAAGAACCGCTAGGATGCGTGCTAAAAGAGAGAATTATATAAAAGCGTGTTCTTCTGGTTATCATGAAAATAAAGTTGAAGATCTGGAAGTTATTGATGTGTCTCGTATTAGATCCTTGTTCTCTAGTATGAATCTTGATAAAGATAGGATTGGAGATGAGTCTACTTTAATTAAAAGGTGTTCCAATGATTCAGAGTTTTTAGATCTTGATGCTAAAATTGTTAAAAGTGGGAATGAAGAGATTAAAACTTTGCATAGTGACGAACCCACTACCTTGGATTTCAAGGGATTCAATTATGATAATTTCTCTTTGATTGATTGTATTTCCTTGTTGCAATCCGAACTAAACTCTCCACATGCTTATAGTCAAAATAAAGCTTTTACCAAACACATAGTTGATGCTTTGATGCAATCTTATGAAGAAAAACTTGAGTTGGAAGTTTCTATCCCTAGAAAGCTTTATGATGAGTGGGAACCTACTATTAAAATTAAAATAAAAGATCATTAGTGCTTTGCTTTGTGTGATTTGGGTGCAAGTGTCTCCACTATCCCAAAAACTTTGTGTGATTTGCTAGGTTTCCATGAGTTTGATGATTGTTCTTTAAATTTGCACCTTGCGGATTCCACTATTAAGAAACCTATGGGAAGGATTAATGATGTTCTTATTGTTGCCAATAGGAATTATGTGCCCGTATATTTCATTGTTGTTGATATAGATTGCAATCCTTCATGTCCTATTATTCTTAGTAGACCTTTCCTTGGAACGATTGGTGCAATTATTGATATGAAGAAAGGAAATATTAGATTCCAATTTCCGTTAAGGATAGGCATGGAACACTTTCCTAGAAATAAAATCAAACTACCATATTATTTTATTATGAGAGCCACTTATGGATTGCCTTCCAAAGATGGCAATACCTAGATCTATCCATGTATCGTGCCTAGATAGGGGCGTAAAACGATAGCGCATGTTGGGAGGCAACCCAATTTTTTTGCTTCTGTTTAGGAATAAATATTGCATCTAGCTTCTATTTAGATGTGGTTTTGTGTTTTAATTAGTGTTTGTGCCAAGTAGAACCTTTGGGAAGACTCGTGTGAAGTTTATATGATCGTGCTGTGAAAAACAGAATCGTTAGCACTCGCTAGAATGGTCACCAGATTTTACCGGAGCGTGCTATATAGTTGATTCGTTTTGCAGATGATTAATAGACAAATTCCTCACGTTTACCAATCTAATTCAATTTTTTTGAGTTACAGAAGTATGCAAAAGTTACAGGTTACTACAGACTGTTCTGTTTTTGACAGATTCTGTTTTTCGTGTGTTGTTTGCTTATTTTGATGAATCTATGAGTAGTATTGGGAAGTATGAATCATAGAGAAGTTGTAATACAGTAGGTTTAACACCAATATAAACAAAGAATGAATTCATTACAGTACCTTTGAGTAGTGGTTTGTTTTCTTATACTAACGGAGCTAACGAGATTTTTGTCTAAATTTTGTGTTGTGAAGTTTTCAAGTTTTGAGTATTGCTTTTATGGACTATGGAACAAAGAGTGGAAAGATCCTAAGCTTGGGTATGCCCAAGGCACCCCAAGGTAAAATTCAAGACAACCAAAAGCCTAAGCTTGGGGATGCCCCGGGAAGGCATCCCCTCTTTCGTCTTCATCCATCGGTAACTATACTCGGAGCGTCGTGTATTATTTGAGTCTTTGCTTGTTAGTTTGCCACAATTATCCTTGTTGGACACACCTATTTGTGAGAGTTAAATATGGCCTAGGAATTGTTAGAACACTCTATGTGCTTCACTTATATCTTTTGAGTTGAATAGTTTTTGCTCTAGTGCTTCACTTATATCTTTTAGAGCACGGTGGTGATTATAATTTGTAAAAATTGTTCATCTATCATGCTTCACTTATATCCTTTTGAGAGTCTATTAAAACAGCATGGTAATGTGCTTTGGCTATAAAACTAGCCTTCACATGATAGGCATCCAAGATGAATGTCGTAAAAACTTTCATACTAAGTGCATTGAATATGATGAGAAGTTGGATGCTTGATAATTGTTTTGAGATATGAGGATAGTGATATTAGAGTCATGCTAGTAGAGTTATTATGAGATTGAGAAATACTTGTGTTAAGGTTAGTGATTCCCGTAGCATGCACGTATGGTGAACCGCTATGTGACGAAGTTAGAGCATGATGTATTTTTAGAGTGTCCTCCTTTGTGTGGAGGTCGGGGACGCGCGATGGTTAACTCCTACCAACCTCCCCCCTAGGAGCATGCGTTGATTGCTTTGTTTTGATGACTCATAAATTTTTGCAATAAGTATATGAGTTCTTATGACTAATGTTGAGTCCATGGATTATATGCACTCTCACCCTTCCACCATTTCTAGCCTCTCTTGTACCGCGCAACTTTCGCCGGTACCATACACCCACTATATATCCTTCCTCAAAACAGCCACCATATATCTTCCTCAAAATAACCACCATACCTACCTATCATGGCATTTCCATAGCCGTTCCGAGATATATTGCCATGCAACTTTCCACCGTTCCATTTATATGACACGCTTCATATTGTCATATTGCCATGCATAATCATGTAGTTGACATCGTATTTGTGGCAAAGCCACCATGCATAATTTTACATACATGTCACTCTTGATTCATTGCATATCCCGGTACACCGCCGGAGGCATTCATATAGAGTCATACCTTGTTCTAGTATCGAGTTGTAAATCAATATAAGTGTGATGATCATCATTATTAGAGCATTGCCCCATGTGATGAAAGGCTAAATAAAGAAAGCCCCTCCGAAAAAAGAAGGAAAGGCCAAAGAAAAAAAGAAAGGCCCAAAAAAAAGAAGAAAAAAGGGACAATTGCTACTATCTTTTTCCACACTTGTGCTTCAAAGTAGCACCATGTTCTTCATGATAGAGAGTCTCATGTTTAGTCACTTTCTTATACTAGTGGGAATTTTCATTATAGAACTTGGCTTGTATATTCCAACGATGGGCTTCCTCAAATGCCCTAGGTCTTCGTGAGCAAGCAAGTTGGATGCACACCCACTTAGTTTCTTTTGTTGAACTTTAATACATTCTTAGCTCTAGTGCATCCGTTGCATGGCAATCCCTACTCACTCACATTGATATCTATTGATGCGCATCTACATAGCCCGTTAATAAGCCTAGTCGTTGTGAGACTATCTCCCTCCTTTTTGTCTTCTCCACAACCACCACTCTATTCCACCCATAGTGCTATGTCCATGGCTCACGCTCATGTATTGCGTGAAAGTTGAAAGGTTTGAAAGAATAGAGTATGAAAACAAGTGCTTGGCTGAAACCTGGGTTGTGCATGATATGAATATTTTGTGTGATGAAGAGGGAGCATAGCCAGACTATATGATTTTGTAGGGATAACTTTCTTTAGCCATAGTATTTTGAGAAGACATGATTGCTTTGTTTGTATTGCTTGAAATATTATTATTTCTTATGTCAATATAGACTTTTGTCTTGAATCTTTCAGATCTGAACATTCATGCCACAATTAAGAGAACTACATTGAAAATTATGTTGGTTAGCATTCCACATCAAAAATTCTGTTTTTATCATTTACCTACTAGAGGACGAGCAGGAATTAAGCTTGGGGATGCTTGATACGTCTCCAACGTATCTATAATTTTTGATTGTTCCATGCTATTATTTGTGATGTTTTGGATGTTTAATGGGCTTTGTTATACACTTTTGTATTATTTTTGGGACTAACCTATTAACCCAAAGGCCCAGTCCAGATTGCTATTTTTTGTGCCTATTTCCGGGTTTTGCAAAAAAGGAATATCAAACAGAGTCCAAACGGAATGAAACCTTCTTGGGAGATATTTTTGTAGCAAAATACGCACGGGAGACTTGAGAACCACGCAGTAGGGCTGACATTGTCACATCCCTAGTCAGTGCATGCATTAGGACTAGCTAAAGTGTGCATCATGTTTACTTTTTGCAGAAACCTGAAATGGGGATGACAGAAACCCCAACACCCCTCTTCTGCCAACTAGGGTTTAATAAAATCTTTTCCAATGTACCCAAAATGCCCTTCAAAAATGTTCATCATCTTTGCCTTGGTCTCTAACCTCTGAAAAAAATGGTGCAAAATATTCTACGACATCCAAAGGTCACTGGATTAATTCATATTGTATTTGCATTTGGGCATTTAAATGCTATAAAATATTTTAGGTGCCCAAATAATCATAAACCGAAATGTTCCATGCTGTTCATATTATATACAGTGGGCATCAGGAGTTTTATGATTTATAAAAATGTTATAGCATTTTTATTAATTCAACAAAGTTGAAAAAGAAACAATATAGAAGAGAGAGAGAGAGAGGGCCACAGCCCACTTACCTGGACCACCCCGGCCCACCTGGCGGCCCAGCATTGTGCTGGCCCGAGCCAGCCAGCTGCTTCGTTCCCGCCAGGCAGGCAGGGAGGTGACGCCGACGAGCTCCGAGCTCGCCACGATGCCACCTGCTTGCCGCCTCACCGCGGGAACGGGCTGGACGACCTCCACGTCGCGCCCTGGAGCCTCTGACACATCCATTTCCCCTTCCTCTCTCCCTCACCCTCCCCGCGCCATGGCCGACGCTGCCGCCGCCGTTCTGTCATCGTAGCCGCAGCCATCGAGCTCCCCTCGCCTCGCTTTTGTGTCCCCGAGCTTCGCCGTCGTCCGCCACTTCGCCTCGACCGAGTCCCGAGCACTCGCACGCCCTGCATCGACCGCACCGGCCTCGTCTTCTTCGACCACCGCCGGAGATCCCCTCCGCCGTTGATACGTCCAAAACGTATCTATAATTTCTGCTTGCTCCATGCCACTTTTGGGTGATATTGCTATGATATTCATACACTTCCATACACTTTTGATCATATTTGGACTAACTTACTAATCCAGTGCACCCCAGTGCCAGTTTCTGTTTTCGGCTGTTTTTGTATTTCAGGTTTTCACGTTACGAGAACTGCCAGGAAAAATCCAGAAAAATTATATAAAAAATCAGCGTATCAGAAACAACCCTGCGTCCGAAGGACAGCCGGGGGGGGGGGG
>LR738709.1:510835472-510927120 GCA_902687465.1 Secale cereale | reverse complement strand
GGGGCACCAGGGCTCTAGGCGCCCTGGCGGCGCGCCCCCCATGGGCCGCGCCGGGGGGCCGCCTGGGCCCCCCGAAGCCCGTCCGGTGCCCCCCTTTGGCATATATTTAGAGGGTCCTCCGAAACCCTCAGAGAAGAAACTCTTTTCGCGATCCCATCTCTGTTCCGCCGCCGCCGCCGCTTCCAAGATCGGGAGCACCAGGAGAACTCTTCCCGGCACCCTGCCGGAGGGGAGGATCACCACCGGGAGCTTCTCCACCACCATGGACGCCTCCCGGATGACTCGTGAGTAGTCTCCCTTGGACCATGAGTCCATGACCAGTAGCTATGTGATGTTCTCCTCCCGTTCTTGTGCTTCACTAATTAGTCCTCGTGAGCTGCCCTACATGATCGAGGCACCTATGTAATCCTTATGCTGTTGCTATGTTGAGTTTGCTGGGATCCGATGGATTATGAGATTATGTTCAGATTGATCTTGAGTAATATATTTGATTCACCTCTTTTATATTTATGTTCGTAAGTAATTCTTGCATGTTCTCCGTTGTTATTTATTGCTTTGGCCGAGTAGTAGGTAGTGACTCCAAGAGGGAACGTTATGCTTGATTGTGGGTTCATGCCCCTCGATGACTAGCTTGAGTGACAGAAACATGAGTCTAGGGGATGTGCTGTTGCCACAAGGGGGAAAACTACGGTGCTTGTGCCCGCGGGTGCAAGGATTGTTTACTTTACGCAAAGTTATTTTAATGCAGTTGTCTGTTGCTTTGAGTTTACACTATGGGTGGGACTCGCAACTTAATACCAGCGAGATGTTCTGGATAGATATCTCAAGGTGGATGATTAGTAGTAGGCATTGATGGATTTCGGTCTACTTACTTTGGCGTACCGCCCATGCTTTGAACCTCAACCTTTCTTGCAATGTAGTCAGCATTGGTTTGCGTTCGTGGTCCTGTCAATTGCCCAGCTGTAATTTGTTTACCTCACATAGCTGTTTTATCGTCTTTTGGGAGAGAGACATCACTAGTGAACATCATGAGACTCCGGTCCTTATTACCATCATTGATCACACCCGCTATTTACTTTTCGCTTTTACTTACTATTGCAAAACACTATCTATCACTACTATCATTGCTTTTAATCCTTTGTGAACTACAAGGCCGGAGGGACTGACAACCTCTCTGTACTCGTTGGGAGCAAAGTTATTTGTATCTGTGTGCAGGTCCACGTTGATTGCTACTATCTGGCGCCGTAGCAGTTGACACCTACTTGTTGAACCTAGGAGTCTCTGGGCATTCGATCCTTGGCATCTTTGCTAAGGGAAAACACTTCTACAATACTGCATCTTACACCTTCCACTTGGGGTAACCAACGAGGGGTTCGAGGCCCATCAGCCGTCGCCGTCGCAGCAGCTCGTCCCCGACCTCGCCGTCAGCTCCGACGCAACCACCGTGAGCTTGGCCACCTCCACATCCTCTCCATTTCCCCCTCGAGCCCTGCAACGTCTGCACGTAGCTCACCCGCACGCGCCGCCGCGGAGCTCGTTGCCGACGAGGCTCCGGCCACCCAACGGCCGCGCCACCCTGTCCATTAGCTCCACCGCACCCCCAGGAGCCTAAAGCACCTCTCCACGAGCCTCGCCGTGCCTCCTAGCGACTAGCCCGAGCTCACCCAAGCTCCGACAGCCACCCAGGTCGTCGCCGGCGCCTTTTCCGGCGACTCCGAGGCCAACCAGCACCACCACTAGATGCGGCACACCCCCCGCATCACGTAGACGTGCTCTGCCGTCGATTTGGTCGCCGGAGCACAAATACCGCACCGCACCGCTGCGTCTGGCCTCGTCGGCGGCTAAACGCCGGCCAGTTTGACCCTCTTTGACCACGAGTGGGCCCAGTTTGACCCCCTAGGGTCAATGACAGGTGGGGCCCAGCCGAATAATTAAGTTAGGATTAGCACTAATGTTTAATTAATGAAGTTAATGACACTAACATGCGGGACCCACTGTCAGGTTTGACCTGGACCAGGTCTGTTGACCTGCTGACGTCAGCATGATGTCATGCTGACGCAGTAAAGGCTTTTCTGGGATTATTTGATTTAAAGCAATTCAGGAAATTCCAGAAAATGCTTTAAACTTCTAAAAATCATATAAATTCAAAAGTAGCTCAGATGGAAAAGATTTATATATGAAAATTGATTAGAAAAATCCAATCTATCCAATGGCACTGGTTTCATGCATGTTTGAGCAAGTTAAACTTGCTGTTCACATCAAAACATGATAATGCACTTTAATAAATAATAGTTTGGGTATAAGTTTGAATCTTTCTTTCAAATGAGCTCAAACCTTTCTGTTTTATATTTGCATTAGCCCAAAACACATTCATCTTGCCATGTCATGAGCATGCATCATATTGTTGCATTTGTTTGTATATTGATTGTATCGTCGGTGTTCTCCGTGGTAGGTCCTGCTCCCGAGGATACATCTACGTATCCAACTGAAGAACAATACGCGACAACCAATCTGTCAGGCGAGCAACCCATTGATCATTCCGATACAAACCCATCTTCTCGCTCCTGCTCTCTTTTCTTGCATTAAGGTAACAACGTGTGAACTGCTACTTGCTGCGGTAGTTGAACCCTATTCCTTTGCATGACCTGTCAATGCCATAGTAAATAGTTGAAACCCACTAGCATGTGTAGGAGTTGATTGAGCCATGTGGTGTGTGTTCTACCATGCTATTTGTTTATGTTGCCTGCTATGCTTAGAGTTGTGTCAGGTCTGGTTCATCTGGGTGATGGATCAGAGTGAAATGATCATGTCCGGTAAAGAGAGTGAAGTGAGGAACATGCTTGGTAAAGGTATCGATGAAAGGCCATGTAGGAGTACATGGTGGGTTGTATCATTGGAACCGTATGTAGGACTTGAGATCTGTATGTGTGATTCAAGTTTCAGCTACTACCACACATTGGGCCCTGAAATATGACCCCACTCGACTTATTGACCGCCCTTATTCTCCGTCCAGGAGTTGCAACTAGTTTCTGGTGTTTATAGTTTATTGGTGGTCGTGCGCAGCGCTGACCCTCGGGGTGGGCTGTGATGCGACAGGTACGTGGCATGGTGTACCGGACGCCCGTTTGGTGACTCGGAAACCCTGTACACATCGTTTGGGGCAGTGAGCGACACCCCGGTCGGATCTCCCACGGATGGAACCCAAATAGGCGATAAACCTGGACTAGAGACTTAAGTGGTTGGTTAGGTCGTGGTCTACACCCACGTCGGCTTTCGCTTGAAGTCTGCCGAGCACATGTCGTGTGCAGACGCTAAGTGTTGGAAACATGTGTGAAGAAGTACACCCCTGCAGGGTTACCAATCTATTCGAATAGCCGTTGTTCACGGTTATGGACCACTTGGTTCCTTATACAGTTCATAGACAAGTTGATGGTTACTTCTAAAAGTCTCAAGACAAGTGTGAGTGCCGTGGATGGCCCTTCCGTAGGATGACGGAAGCGGATCCATGGTAGTGTATTGTTGTGGTGAGTAGAGGACTCGTGTTCGTAGTCTCATCTTGCAGTCTCCTGAGAGTTGTAGTATAGGTTAGCCAAGAGTCAAAGCAGGCTTGCTGCTATGAACTCCACTACCCTTGTTGATAATGATGCATGTATGATAGGATCTGTTGTAAGTTTTGCTGAGTACCTTTGTACTCATGTTTGCTTAATAACTGTTGCAGAGGAGAACCCTGCCCCTTCTGATGGGTTTTACATAGACATTGACGTCGACGAGTAGCTTGCTACCCAGACGGAGATCCTGAGCTTGTGAAGGGCCTTGTAGATAGTCAGGCTACACCAAGCCTGTTTTATTTCCAAGTTGTCTGTACTCAGACATGTTAGCTTCTGATTGTGCTTGTATGCTTGTATGACTTGAGTGTTGGGTCATGTGACCCCTATCTGTATGGATATGTTATGTATGGCTCTTCGGAGCCTCTTAAATAAAGTACTTTGAGTCATAGAGTTCTGTTGTGATGCAATGTTGTATTTGCACATATTGAGCATATTGTGTGTATGTTTGAAATGCTTGGTATGTGTGGGGTCCGACACCTAGTTGTTTACCTTTGGTAGCCTATCTTATAGGGAAATGCCTCCTAGTGCTTCCACTGAGCCTTGGTAGCTTGCTACTGCTCCGGAACACGTAGGCTGGCCGGCATGTGTCCTTCTTCATTCCTGTGTCTGTCCCTTAGGGGAAATGTCACGCGTTGTTCCTTTAAGTCCATGTAGCTTGCTACGACTTGCGTTCATACGTTGATGACCGACACGTTTGTTGCTGGGTCATGGATGCCTGTCTCTGTAATTTAGTGCCACTTTTGGTTTATAACTAGCCATGTCAGCCCGGGTTCTGTGTCATATGGATGCTAGCGACACTTGTTGGGGAACGTTGCATGGGAAACAAAAATTTTCCTACGCTCACCAAGATCAATCTAGGAGATGCATCTACGAGGGAAGAGTCGGATCCACATACCCTTGTAGATCGCTAAGCGGAAGCGTTCAAGAACGCGGTTGATGGAGTCGTACTCGCCGCGATTCAAATCGCCGAAGATCCCAGCACCGAACGGACGGTGCCTCCGCGTTCAACACACGTGCAGCTCGGGGACGTCTCCTCCTTCTTGATCCAGCAAGGGGGAAGGAGAAGTTGACGGAGAAAACCCAGCAGCACGACGGCGTGGTGGAGATGGTGGTGAAGGAATTTCAGCAGGGCTTCGCCAAGCACTGCAAACTAGACGAAGATATTCGTGGAGAGGGAGGGCAATGCCGAGGCACGAACTTGTATTGCTGCCCTCCCTCTACCTCTCTTTATATAGGGGGGAGAGAGAGGAGGGGGCACCCCTAGGGTTCCCCTTAGGGGGCGGCGGCCAAGGGGAGGGGCTGCGGCCAGGGTTAGGGTTCCCCCCCCCCCCAGGCGCCTTGCCCCCAAGTCCTAGGGGTGCGGCTGCCCTAGGCGGGCCCAGCCCCTTAGGCGCAGGTGGAGGAGCCTAGGGGGGGCGCACAGCCCTTGTGTGGGCTGTTGCGTCTCCCCACTTATGGCCCATAGGGCCCGTAACATTTACCGTGGCCCCCGAAACACCTTTCGGTTCTCCGATTCCTTCCCGATGTTCCCCGGAACAATTCCGGACTCCGTTTACTCTCATCCCATATATCAATCTTCGTCCCCGGACCATTCCGGAGACCCTCGTCACGTCCGGGATCTCATCCGGGACTCCGAACAACCTTCGGTTACCATGCACTGTTCTCACTAACAACCCTAGCGTCACCGAACCTTAAGTGTGTAGACCCTGCGGGTTCGGAAACTATGCAGACATGACCGAGATACTCCCAGGTCAATAACCAATAGCGGGATCTGGATACCCATATTGGCTCCCACACGTTCCTCGATGATCTCATCGGATGAACCACAATGTCAAGGATTCAGGTAATCCCGTATACAGTTCCTTTTGTCTCGTCGGTATGTTACTTGCCCGAGATTCGATCGTCGGTATCTCTATACCTAGTTCAATCTCGTTACCGGCAAGTCTCTTTACTCGTTCCGTAATACATAATCCCGTGACTAACTACTTAGTCACTTTGAGCTCATTGAGATGACGTATTACCGAGTGGGCCCGGAGATACCTCTCCGTCACACGGAGTGACAAATCCCAGTCCCGATCCATGTCAACTCAACAGACACCTTCGGAGATACCTGTAGAGTACCTTTATAGTCACCCAGTTACGTTGCGACGTTTGGCACACACAAGGCACTCCTACGGTGTCAGTGAGTTACATGATCTCATGGTCATAGGAACTTATACTTGACATGCAGAAAACTATAGCGATAACTGATACGATCAAAAGCTATGTTTAACGTTTGGGTCTCGTCCATCACATCATTCTCCTAATGATGTGATCCCGTTATCAAATGACAACTCATGTCTATGACCTGGAAACCGCGGTCATCTTTGATCAACGAGCTAGTCCTGAAGAGGCTTACTAGGGACACAAAGTTTGTCTATTTATCCACACATGTATTTAAGTTTCCAATCAATACAATTATAGCATGGACAATAAACGATTATCATGAACAAGGAAATATGATAATAACTCTTTTATTATTGCCTCTAGGGCATATTTCCAACAGTCTCCCACTTGCACTAGAGTCAATAATCTTGCATTACAAGGTAATGAATCTAACACCCATAGAGTCTTGGTGTTGATCATGCTTAGCCCGTGGAAGAGGCTTAGTCAACGGATCTGCAACATTCAAATCCGTGTGTACTTTGCAAATGCTTATGTCCTCCTCCTTGACCGAATCGCGGATGGAATTGAAGCGTCGCTTTATGTGTCTGGTCCTCTTGTGAAACCTTGGTTCCTTGGCTAGAGCAATGGCACGAGTGTTGTCACAAAACAGAGTCATTGGGTTCAATGCACTAGGCACAACTCCAAGATCTGTCATGAACTCCTTCATCCAGACACCTTCCTTTGCCGCCTCCGAGGCAGCTATGTACTCCGCTTCGCATGTAGAATCGGCTACCACGCTTTGCTTGGAACTGCACCAGCTTACCGCTCCCCCGTTGAGAATATATACGTATCCGGTTTGAGACTTAGAGTCATCCGGATCAGTGTCAAAGCTTGCATCGACGTAACCCTTTACGACGAGCTCTTGATCATCTCCATAAACGAGAAACATCTCCTTAGTCCTTTTCAGGTACTTTAGGATATTCTTGACCGCTGTCCAGTGATCCATACCAGGATTACTTTGAAACCTTCCGGCCATACTTATGGCAAGGCTGACATCTGGTCTTGTGCACAGCATTGCATACATGATAGAGCCTATGGCTGAAGCATAGGGGACGACACTCATCTTTTCTCTATCTTCCGCAGTCACTTGGCATTGAGTCTTACTCAACTTTGTACCTTGCAATACCGGCAAGAACCCCTTCTTGGATTGATCCATTTTGAACTTCTTCAAAACTTTATCAAGGTATGTACTTTGTGAAAGTCCTATCAAGCGTCTTGATCTATCTCTATAGATCTTGATGCCCAATATGAAAGCAGCTTCACCGAGATCCTTCATCGAAAAACTCTTGTTCAAATACCCCTTCACGCTATCCAAAAATTCTATATTGTTTCCAATCAGCAATATGTCATCCACATATAATATTAGAAACGCTATAGAGCTCCCACTCACTTTCTTGTAAATACAAGCTTCATTGTAAACTTGTATAAACCCAAACGCTTTGATCACATCATCAAAGCGAAGATTCCAACTCCGAGATGCTTGCACCAGCCCATAAATGGAACGCTGGAGCCTGCATACTTTGTCAGCATTCTCTGGATCGACAAAACCTTCCGGTTGCATCATATACAACTCTTCCTTAAGAAAACCGTTAAGGAACGCTGTTTTGACATCCATCTGCCAAATTTCATAATCGAAATATGCAGCTATTGCTAACATGATTCGGACGGATTTAAGCATCGCTACGGGTGAGAAAGTCTCATCGTAGTCAATCCCTTGAACTTGTGAAAAACCCTTTGCCACAAGTCGAGCTTTATACACGGTGACATTACCGTCAGCGTCCGTCTTCCTCTTAAAAATCCATTTATTCTGAATGGCCTTCCGCCCTTCAGGTAATACTTCCAAAGTCCATACTTTGTTTTCATACATGGATCCCATCTCGGATTTCATGGCCTCTAACCATTTGTCGGAATCCGGGCCCACCATCGCTTCTCCATAGCTCGTAGGTTCACCGTTGTCTAACAACATGACCTCCAAGACAGGGTTACCATACCACTCAGGTGCAGTGCGTACCCCTGTCGACCTACGAGGTTCGGTAGTAACTTGATCAGAAGCTTCTTGATCATCATCATTGGCTTCCTCTTCAACCTCTGCAGGCTCCACAAAAACATCTTTCTGTGCTGCGCTACTTTCTGGTTGAAGCAGAGGTTCAATAACCTCATCAAGTTCTACCTTCCTCCCACTCAATTCTTTCGAGAGAAACTCTTTCTCGAGAAAGGACCCGTTCTTAGCGACAAACACTTTGCCCTCGGATCTGAGATAGAAGGTGTACCCAACTGTTTCTTTTGGGTATCCTATGAAGACACATTTGTCCGCTTTGGGTTCGAGCTTTTCTGGCTGAAGCCTTTTGACATAAGCATCGCAACCCCAAACCTTGAGAAAAGACAACTTCGGTTTCTTACCAAACCACAGTTCATACGGTGTTGTCTCAACGGACTTAGATGGAGCCCTATTTAAAGTGAATGCAGCTGTCTCTAACGCATATCCCCAAAACGATAGTGGCAAATCGGCAAGAGACATCATAGAACGTACCATATCTAATAGGGTTCGATTACGACGTTCGGACACACCATTACGCTGTGGCGTTCCAGGTGGTGTCAACTGTGAAACAATTCCACATTTTCTTAAGTGATCACCAAACTCATAACTCAGATATTCTCCCCCTCGATCAGATCGTAGGAACTTGATCTTCTTGTTACGATGATTTTCAACTTCACTCTGAAATTGCTTGAACTTTTCAAAAGTTTCAGACTTATGCTTCATCAAGTAAATATACCCATATCTACTTAAGTCGTCAGTGAAGGTGAGAAAATAACGATATCCACCGCGCGCCGTTACACTCATCGGACCACACACATCAGTATGTATGATTTCCAATAAGTCACTTGCCCGTTCCATTGTCCCTGAAAACGGGGTCCTTGTCATCTTGCCCATGAGGCACGGCTCGCATGTGTCAAGTGATTCAAAATCAAGAGACTCCAAAAGTCCATCAGCATGGAGCTTCCTCATGCGTTTCACGCCGATATGACCCAGACGGCAGTGCCACAAGAAAGTGGTACTATTGTTATCAACTCTACATCTTTTGGCATCAATGTTATGAACATGTGTATCATCATTATCGAGATTCAATAAGAATAAACCCCCTACTTCGGGTGCATGACCATAAAAGATATTACCCATATAAATAGAACAACCTTTATTCTCTGATTTAAATGAGTAACCGTCTCGCATTAAACAAGATCCAGATATAATGTTCATGCTCAACGCAGGCACTAAATAACAATTATTCAGGTTCATAACTAATCCCGATGGTAATCGAAGAGCGAGCGTGCCGACGGCGATCACATCAACCTTGGAACCATTCCCCACGCGCATCGTCACTTCGTCCTTCGCCAGCCTCCGTCTATTCCGTAGTTCCTGTTTAGAGTTGCAAATGTGAGCAACCGAACCGGTATCAAATACCCAGGCACTACAACGAGAGTTGGTAAGGTACACATCAATAACATGTATATCACATATACCTTGCTTGTTGTTGTTGTTGGCCCCCTTCTTGTCTGCCAGATACTTGGGGCAGTTCCGCTTCCAGGGGCCGTTCCCCTTGCAATAGAAACACTCAGTCTCTGGCTTGGGCCCAGCCTTGGGTTTCTTCACTGGATGAGCAACTGCCTTGCCACCCTTCTTAGAGTTACCCTTCTTGCCCTTGCCATTCTTCTTGAAACTGGTAGTTTTATTGACCATCAACACTTGATGCTCCTTCTGGATGTCTGACTCAGCGACTTTCAGCATCGCAAATAGCTCGGCGATGGTTTTGTTCATCCCTTGCATGTTATAATGCTGCACGAAGCTCTTGTAGCTAGGTGGGAGTGACTGGATAATTCTGTCAATGATAGCCTCCTCCGGGAACACAAGTCCCAGATCAGCTATGCGGGTATAGTACCCAGACATCTTCAGTAAGTGCTCACTGACAGACGAATTCTCCTCCATCTTGCAAGCAAAGAATTTATCGGAGGTCTCATACCTCTCGATCTTGGCATTCTTCTCAAAGATGAACTTCAACTCCTGGAACATCTCATATGCTCCATGACGTTCAAAACGCCTTTGAAGTCCTCCTTCCAAGCTATACAACATGGCACACTGTACTACTGAGTAGTCATCCGCACGCGACTGCCAGGCGTTCATAACGTCCACAGAGGCCGGAGCGGGGGGTTCACCTAGCGGTGCATTTAGGACATAAACCTTTTGGGCAGCTGTGAGGATGATCCTCAGATTGCGGAGCCAGTCCACAAAGTTGCTCCCATCATCTTTCAGCTTAGTTTTCTCTAGGAACGCATTAAAATTCAGGGGAGCTACTGCGGGAGCCATCTACAACAAAAGATTTGCAAAGACATCTTAGACTATTGTTCATGATAAGTGAGTTTTAACTAATCAAATTACTTATAACTCCCACTCAAATTGACATCCCTCTGGTCATCCGAGCGTGACATGATCCAAATCCTCCAACCCAAGTCTGATCATCACGTGAGATGAGGTGGTGTCAATGGTGAACATCTTCATGTTGATCATATCTACTATATGACTCATGCTCGACCTTTCGGTCTTCCGTGTTCCGAGGCCATGTCTGTACATGCTAGGCCCGTCAAGTCTAACCCGAGTGTTCTGCATGTGCAAAACTGGCTTGCACCCGTTGTATGCGAACGTAGAGTCTATCACACCCGATCATCACGTGGTGCTTCGAAACGACGAACCTTCGCAACGGCGCACACTCGGGGGGAACACAATTTTATCTTGAAATTTTAGTGAGGGATCATCTTATAATGCTACCGTCGTCCTAAGCAAAATAAGATGCATAAAAGGATTAACATCACATGCAAATCATAAGTGACATGATATGGCCATCAACTCGTGCTTTTGATCTCCATCTCCAAAGCACCGGCATGATCTCCATCGTCACCGGCGTAACACCATGATCCCCATCATCATGATCTCCATCATCGTGTCGCCATCGGGGTTGTCGCGCGCCCACCATGCTCTTACTACTATTGCTACCATTTAGCGATAAAGTAAAGCATTACATAGCGCTTAATGATTGACACGCATGTCATACAAAAATTAAAGACAACCCTATGGCTCCTGCCGGTTGCCGTATACATCGACATGCAAGTCGATATTAACTATTACAACATGATCATCTCATACATCAAATATATCTCATCATGTCTTTGGCCATATCATATCACATACATACCCTGCAAAAACAAGTTAGACGTCCTCTAATTTGTTGTTGCATGTTTTACGTGGCTGCTATGGGTATCTAGCAAGAACGCTTCTTACCTACGCAAAGCCACAACGGTGATATTTAAGTTGCTATTTAACCTTCTACAAGGACCGCCTTCGTCGAATCCGATTCAACTAAGATAGGAGAGACAGACACCCGCCAGCCATCTTATGCAACAAAAGTCGCATGTCTGTCGATGGAACCGGTCTCATGTACGTGGACATGTAAAGTTGGTCCGAGCCGCTTCATCCCATAATGCCGCTGAATCAAGAAAGACCAAAGAGGGAAGCAATCTAAACATCAACGCCCACAAACCCCTTTGTGTTCTACTCGTGAAAGCATCTACGCAAGATCCTAGCTCATGATGCCACTGTTGGGGAACGTTGCATGGGAAACAAAAATTTTCCTACGCTCACCAAGATCAATCTAGGAGATGCATCTACGAGGGAAGAGTCGGATCCACATACCCTTGTAGATCGCTAAGCGGAAGCGTTCAAGAACGCGGTTGATGGAGTCGTACTCGCCGCGATTCAAATCGCCGAAGATCCCAGCACCGAACGGACGGTGCCTCCGCGTTCAACACACGTGCAGCTCGGGGACGTCTCCTCCTTCTTGATCCAGCAAGGGGGAAGGAGAAGTTGACGGAGAAAACCCAGCAGCACGACGGCGTGGTGGAGATGGTGGTGAAGGAATTTCAGCAGGGCTTCGCCAAGCACTGCAAACTAGACGAAGATATTCGTGGAGAGGGAGGGCAATGCCGAGGCACGAACTTGTATTGCTGCCCTCCCTCTACCTCTCTTTATATAGGGGGGAGAGAGAGGAGGGGGCGCCCCTAGGGTTCCCCTTAGGGGGCGGCGGCCAAGGGGAGGGGCTGCGGCCAGGGTTAGGGTTCCCCCCCCCCAGGCGCCTTGCCCCCCAAGTCCTAGGGGTGCGGCTGCCCTAGGGGGGCCCAGCCCCTTAGGCGCAGGTGGAGGAGCCTAGGGGGGGCGCACAGCCCTTGTGTGGGCTGTTGCGTCTCCCCACTTATGGCCCATAGGGCCCGTAACATTTACCGTGGCCCCCGAAACACCTTTCGGTTCTCCGATTCCTTCCCGATGTTCCCCGGAACAATTCCGGACTCCGTTTACTCTCATCCCATATATCAATCTTCGTCCCCGGACCATTCCGGAGACCCTCGTCACGTCCGGGATCTCATCCGGGACTCCGAACAACCTTCGGTTACCATGCACTGTTCTCATTAACAACCCTAGCGTCACCGAACCTTAAGTGTGTAGACCCTGCGGGTTCGGAAACTATGCAGACATGACCGAGATACTCCCAGGTCAATAACCAATAGCGGGATCTGGATACCCATATTGGCTCCCACACGTTCCTCGATGATCTCATCGGATGAACCACAATGTCAAGGATTCAGGTAATCCCGTATACAGTTCCTTTTGTCTCGTCGGTATGTTACTTGCCCGAGATTCGATCGTCGGTATCTCTATACCTAGTTCAATCTCGTTACCGGCAAGTCTCTTTACTCGTTCCGTAATACATAATCCCGTGACTAACTACTTAGTCACTTTGAGCTCATTGAGATGACGTATTACCGAGTGGGCCCGGAGATACCGCTCCGTCACACGGAGTGACAAATCCCAGTCTCGATCCATGTCAACTCAACAGACACCTTCGGAGATACCTGTAGAGTACCTTTATAGTCACCCAGTTACGTTGCGACGTTTGGCACACACAAGGCACTCCTACGGTGTCAGTGAGTTACATGATCTCATGGTCATAGGAACTTATACTTGACATGCAGAAAACTATAGCGATAACTGATACGATCAAAAGCTATGTTTAACGTTTGGGTCTCGTCCATCACATCATTCTCCTAATGATGTGATCCCGTTATCAAATGACAACTCATGTCTATGACCTGGAAACCGCGGTCATCTTTGATCAACGAGCTAGTCCTGAAGAGGCTTACTAGGGACACAAAGTTTGTCTATTTATCCACACATGTATTTAAGTTTCCAATCAATACAATTATAGCATGGATAATAAACGATTATCATGAACAAGGAAATATAATAATAACTCTTATATTATTGCCTCTAGGGCATATTTCCAACAACACTATCATATACGTGTGCCAAAATGCGCAAATGGTCCCGGGCCAGGTAAGGTGGCACCCATGGGGATACCGTGCATGAGGCCGCAAAGTGAGATGATGTGTTACAAGCTAGATCGGTGTGACTTAGGATCGGGGTCCTGATAGTGTTGGTATCAGAGCCGGACTGCCTGTAGGTTCTTCAAGCCAAACTGGTTGATGTTGAGTCTAGAAAATTCTTAGTTATATGCAGGGGAATTGATTGTGGAAGGGAATGTAAGGCTCTTTTTACTTCTTTACCTTATGCCCTTCTGATCTGAGTCAGCCTATTCTTTCTACGGGGGTTTAGGACTAGGCCTCTCATTCTTACTAGGTTCACGTGTTACTAATCCGTAGACTCTTAGGATTGTTGGTTTCAAGCCTCAGTTCAGTTTCTACCCTTCTAGTATGTTGATTAGTTGGACCCGGAACCTTGATATGATGTTGTTGAGTGGCTATGCTATCAGTTGTATGATGTCTCAAAATATTTTTTGAGCATTTACAGTTGTTATGCTGCCTAATTTCTTCCAAAAATTCTAATGCCTTTGCATTATTTCATGTTTCAGATGTCTGACCGCACACCTCACCAGGTGGTCCATTTGACCCGGTGCATTAATATGCCAAGTCACACGGCCATGCTAGTTCGTGTGTTGACTGAGACCGGCTACCGTTGGTATCCTGAGTACACTATGGAGGAATAGTATCGAGATTTCAACCATAGTCAGTATTTCTGCACAGTCCGGATATACCCTTCGTATCCCGGAGCTACCGACCCCATCCATTGGTCTTATGGACTCGGGGTTACCATCGAGATGGCAGTGCAGGATGCCGCTTACTCGATGATGACCATCATCCGGGCTAGGCATGCCCTACTACTGAACACTGAGTTCCGCTACATGCCAGCCTCACTTCCTGGAGAGGAAGGCTACTACACTGGTATGTATACTTATGCCGCTCATGAGGAGCCACTACTTCAGACTACTACTCAGATGCTGGAGGATAGGGATCGTGAGGTCCGTGCCCTCCGGATGGAGCTTTATAACACTCGAGCCGCCCACTGGACCACTTTGACACGGCTTGCACCTGCCGTGCAGGCCGGATATCTGGATATGCGGGATTTGTACCCCGTGTGGACTCGTCTGCCCGATCGTATGGATTGGCGTGACATTGGGGGTATTACACCTCCACGTGGGCGTCAGTTACCACCACCAGCGGGACCGAGACCGCATCCATGTCCCTATGGTCCACAGCCTTCGAGTGCTCGAGAGTTTCCAGATCCACATGTTCCACTTCCAGGCTACGGGGGTAATCTTTACGAAGATTACTACGGGAATGTCTGAGTTAGACCGTGGCAGTAGTAGTATCGTAGTATTTGTATCTCCACAGTCCTGCGCATCTTGTGGAATATGACTTAGTATGTTCTGAGTTCTGGAGGCGTAGATAAATAATTTATAGGAGCTTGGAGTGCCTCTGATGAGATGTATCGTCTTTCACCGCAGTTGTACCTTAGCCTTGGCTTGTACTAAACTATGTATGATGTGTATGACCAACGGTGTATATATAGCAGTTTCTATATTACCATGTCGTACAGATGAACATCTCTGCATTCCGTGTCATCCATTACATTCTGCACTCCTATGTCAAAGTTTTGCCATCCTTGTCTAAACCGTTGTTTTGTTTTCCTAGGATGGTCAACACTCGCAGCACTCCTGCTGCTCAGGAGCAGGGTGAGGCCAGTGGGGCTAGAGATGAGAATCTGCCCCAACCACCCTCCTTGGTTGAAGTAATGCTCGAGGCAGAAAGGACAAGAGAGAGACCAACCGTCTGCTAGAACACATAGAGAAGAATACTGCCTTTCGCCAGAGGAATGACGTGGTGTCAATTAATGACTTTATCAAGATGTGCCCACCGAAGTTCCATCATTCCGCTGAACCTCTTGATGCAGATGACTGGCTTCGCAATATCACCCACAAGCTACACTCTGCCCGTGTGGCCGAAGCTGACAAGGTTACTTACGCCGCCTACCATCTTGAGGGCCCCGCTTGCCTCTGGTGGGAAAACTTTGAGGCTATGCGTCCTGCTCGCCAAATCACTACTTGGGCAGAGTTCAGCGAGGCATTCCGTGAACATCACATTCGGGAAGGTCTCATGGATCACAAGCGGGAGGAATTCTGCAATTTCACCCAGGGCTGGCTAACCGTGGATGCTATAGTCGCGAGTTTGGCAACTTGGCACGCTATGCTCCCGAAGAAGTGTCCACCGATGCCAAGAAGTAGGCGAGGTTCCGCAAGGGACTCAGCCCTGAACTTCGCCAAGATCTACGTCTGCATGAATGCACCTCCTTCCAGAAGTTAGTGAACAAAGCCATCAGTGCTGAGACGGGTCAGACTGATTTCGAAGCCACACGTAAGCATCCTCGTGACTTTGGTTCCTCATCCAGCTCTGGCTCTCACAAGCACCGTGTGTGGGTTCCTAACACAGCCCTGCCACCTAGGTTCACTCCGAGGCCATCCCATGAGGCGCCTCGCCCAACCCAGCAGTATGCACTGGCCAAGACTTATGGAGGACCACCTATCAACTTTGCTCCACGCACTGGCACTGTGACATGCTTCAAGTGCGGAGAACCAGGGCACTACATGCGAGAGTGTCCTCAGAACCAGCCAGGAAGGTCCATTGGACATGGTAAGCCAACAGGCAAGGTGAACTATGTCAAGCCAATCCCCACTGCACGTGGTCATGTCAACTATGTCTCTGCTGAGGAAGCTTATGAGGATCCTAACGTTGTCCTTGGTACGCTTCTTGTTAACTGCCATCCGACATCTGTTCTTTCCGATACTGGAGCATCTCATTCGCTCATATCTGAGAGCTATGCTCGAATGCACAACATGACTTTTTGTGACATGCCCACTTCCATGGTAATCCAAACTCCTGGATCGAAATGGCAAACCTCTAGGGTAAGCCATGGGAATGAAATTCTTGTCGATAGACTTGTCTTTCTCGCTTCTCTAATAGCTCTCAAGTCCTCGGACATAAACATCATCTTGGGTATGGACTGGATGACAGCTCATTACGCCAAGATTGATTGCTACACTAGGACTGTTCAACTTACACACCCATCCGGCAAGACAGTCAATGTTTTGGCCCGAATGGCTGAGCGTCAGCTCTACTCCCTTAATGCCAGCCCTCTACCAGAACTCGATGATATGTCGGTAGTCCGTGACTTTCCGGATGTCTTCCCAGAAGAACTGCCAGGTGTTCCACCTGACAGAGATGTCGAGTTCGTGATAGATCTTGTTCCAGGAACTGTCCCAATCTCTAGGAGACCCTATAAGATGGCACCCTTAGAACTAGTTGAGCTTAAGAAACAATTCGAGGAGTCCTTGAAAAAGGGTTTCATCCGTCCTAGTTCTTCTCCTTGGGCTTGTCCCGTCCTCTTCGTCAAGAAGAAGGATGGAACGGAACGGATGGTTGTAGATTATGGACCTGTCAATCTGGTCACCATAAAGAACAAGTATCCGCTCCCCAGGATCAACAACCTGTATGATCAGCTCGCTGGATCCTCAGTCTTGTCCAAGATGGATTTGAGGTTGGGCTACCATCAAATCAAAATCAAGAATGGGAACATTCCCAAGACGGCCTTTGTTACTCATTATGGCCAATAAGAGTACACCGTCATGTCCTTCGGGTTAACCAATGCCCCAGCCACCTTCTCCCGGCTAATGAATTCTATATTCATGGAGTACTTGGATAAATTCGTCATGGTATACCTCGATGATATACTCATTTACTCCAAGAACAAGGAAGATCATGCCGAGCATCTAAGGCTGGTATTGACGAAACTTCGAGAGCACCGCCTTTATGCCAAATTTTCCAAGTGTGAATTCTGGTTGCCAGAAGTGACCTATCTAGGCCATGTAATCTCTGTTAAAGGTATTGCTGTCAATCCCGAGCAAGTTCAGGCCGTCCTTGATTGGACTCCACCTGAATCGGTCAAGCAAGTTAGGAGTTTCCTTGGCTTAGCGAGCTATTGCCGATGCTTCGTCGAGAATTTCTCCAGGGTTGCTAAACCTCTAACTGAACTCCTCAAGAAAGATAAAAAGTTTGAGTGGACCCCACAGTGCGTGTCCAGCTTTCAGGAACTGAAAAGACGCCTGACATCTGCACCCGTACTGGTACCACCAGACTTTTCCAAGGACTTTATTATTTATTGCGACGCCTCGCGACAAGGACTAGGTTGCATACTCATGCAAGATCGTCAAGTGATTGCCTACGCATCTTGATAGTTGCGTCCACATGAGGATAACTATCCTACACATGATCTAGAGCTTGCCGCTGTAGTCCACGCACTCAAAACATGGTGACATTACCTTCTTGGTAATCGCTGTGAAATCTTCACTGATCACCAAAGTCTGAAATACATCTTCACCCAACCGGATTTGAATCTCAGGCAAAGACGTTGGGTTGAGTTGCTCACAGATTATGACTTAGAAATCACTTACACCCCTGGGAAGGCCAATGTCATGGCTGATGCACTAAGTCGTAAGTCTTATTGTAACAATCTGATGTTACAACAAGGGCAACCACTTCTCCACGAGGAATTCCGTAAGCTTAACCTTCACATTGTTCCTCGAGGATTCCTTTCCACCTTGGTGGTGAAACCTACCCTTACGGATCAAATAATAGCTGCCCAGAAGCATGATAAGGGTATATCCCGACTCCAAGAGAGCATTGCTAGTGGAGCTGCTAACAGTTTCTCTATGGATGATCGAGGTGTTGTCTTCTTCGAGAACCGCCTAGTGGTTCCCAAGAACCGACATCTACGTCAGCTGATCCTTAAGGAGGCTCATGAATCTCCTCTCACGATTCATCCCGGTAGTACCAAAATGCATCAGGACCTACGCCAGAGGTTCTGGTGGACTAGGATGAAGAGAGAAATCGCTCAGTTCATTGCTAACTGCGACGTTTGCTGTCGAGTTAAAGCAGAGCATCAACGGCCTGCTGGCACCCTTCAACCTTTAGCTATTCCTGAATGCAAATGGGACAAGATCGGTATGGACTTCATGTGACGCCCGAGACCGACGTCCCAGAAGATTCCAGAAGATTCCAGATGTTCCGGGTTGCCCGTGTGTTCTTTTGAGCTTGTGTTATTTATTTTTTGCATTGCATCATGTCATCATGCCATCATGTCATTTTTTTTTATTTTGCATCTCAACCCAAATAAATCGTGTGGACCTTCGGTCCATTTAAATCGAGGGAAGAATGTCTTCTCTTTATAACATATAAAAGTCTCTCAATATTTAGGGAGCTATATTAATAATTATTCCATTGCTTCGGAATCAACATAACACACTTGCATAATTTTCTCCATGTCTTTTCACTTTGAGTTTTCTCCGTCAAACCCTCCCTATAATTCTTTTCCTATTTTTCGAGGCTCCTCCAAATATCTAGACTCTTTTCAAACTCCTTGAGGCAAGCTATTTACTTTTAGTTTGCACTTCCTTTTGTTGGAACTATTTTTGTGGGGTTGGAATTATTCCATAAAGCCTTACAAAAATGTCCATCATTTTTATCCTTGTTCTTTGACCTTCTTTTTCTTATTTTTATTTTGCTCCTTCTCTTTTGTTTTCTGCTAAGGGAAATAAAGAGGAGAGCAGTCCAGCTGGCCTCAGGCCTCTTCCCAGCCGCGGCCCCCCCTTAGGCCCATCTGGCCAGGCCCATTCCCTTGCAAACCCTAACTCCTGACCCGTTCCCTCTCTCCCTCGACCCTCTCTTCCCTCTGGCCGCCGCCACCCCTAGCAGCTCGACCCCGCTTCTCCCTCTCGCTCGATGCTCTCTCTGGCCCGAGCCCGATTTCCTCCCGATCCCCTTTCTCGTCCCGACCCTCCTTCCTCCTCGAGCGTCGCTCGATCCCCTCGTCTGACCCCGATTCCCGTCGATCCCTCCAGCTCGCCCAGCCTCCAGCCTCCACGCTCCGCGCCCGCATCCTCCTACCGCGCGCCCTGTCTCCTCGCCTCCAGGCCGAGTGGACGCCTGCGCCTGGCAACCCGCGGGCAGGGCCAGGTCCCTGCCTCGTCACCTCCAAGAGCGCCCCTCCGTCCTCCAATCCCGCTGCGGCCAGGCCAGGGGCCTCTTCCTCGCCGCGACGGCGGCGTCCTTCACGCTCCGGCCACGCCAGGGCCCCGAGCACGCCGGCCTCGTCCTCCCTGCCTCATCCCAGCGCCTCGTCACCTCCCCCTCTCCATCTGCGTCAAGACCGAGCTCCCTGCCCTTCCTCCAACTCCAAGAGCCCCAAGGCCATGAGCAGCGCCGAGCCGCGAACCGCACCTCGCCGTCGTCCAGCACCGGAACCCTGCTACTGCCTTGCATCCTTGCTGCCTTTTCTTTGGTTGTCTTGTTGCTGCTGTTTGTCTCCAGGTTGCCATGTACAACTACGAGATCGATAAACCGGCAAGTTCGACAAGTACCTCTTCGGAGACAAGAACAACTACGAACGAAAACGCCTCCGAGAACAAGTACCGCGACCGACTCGACAAGTACCTCTTCGGATGCGTCAAGTTCCACTACACCATCATGCACGAGTACCACGACGAACATTTGAAACGACAAGTACCACTACCGATGCCGGAGCCATCGGAACCCTCAAGTACCTCGACGACATGTACATCTACGACTCGAGACGAGACCGGCAAGACCGAACGGAACGAGTACATCTACCGTCGCCGAGTACCACTACTTCCTCTACCGTCGCCCGAGTACAACTACCGCCGACGGAACGGCTACTTCCTCTTCGGAAACGTGAACCACTACTTCCCACGACGACCTCGTGAACCACTACTTCCACTACGTCTCGAACCGTCCCGAAACGAGTGTTTCGAAGGTATAACCCGAGACGACCCCGTGGATGCTTGTTGTGTTGTATGAAATGCTCCTCGTGTGTGCTCCGTGTCCGTTTCGTCCGTTGTCATGTTCCTCGGTTGCCTCGTCACCGACTCGTGGGAACCCGGTAACGGGATCGCCCCACCTTTCATCTTGTTCGACTTGCTCACGTCGATTCTTCTTTTGCACCGGTCCCTCAACGAGTTACCGGAACCGAGATGTTGCGTTGCATCATTTTGGTTATCGTTGTCGTGGCACCTTTCTTTCCACCACGGTGACAAATACTCCTTCATATCTCTTAATGTCAACCCTTTTAATAAAATTGCATAATCTTAATCATGTCATCCGCATCATGTTAACAACATTGATATGTTAAATTGTTGTTTGCTTATAATTATTAAACATGCTCATGGGGATTTTCCGGATATGTTGTTGTTATTCTCCGGCCTCATTTAAAATGTCTAAGCAGTGTAGTTTTATTATGCTTCACCTCTTGCCATGTTAAAAACATTTAATCTTGTCTTGTAAATAAATGAGAGTCAACTAAATAATTAAATGTGGTGTTTCGTCAATATGCAACTCGTTGCATATTGAGCTCCACTTAACTTGTAGTATTTGTTTGTGCCTTTGCCATGCCATGCATATTTAAACCGGACATGCATCATGCTTGCTTGTGCATCGTATGCCATGTTTATGATTGTGTGTTTACCGTGTTGTTTTGCTTCTTTCCGGTTGCTTCTCTTGTTAGCTTCGGTTTCGTTCCGGAGTTGTGAGGATTCGCTCGACTGTGTTGCTCCGTCTACTTCTTGGATCCGTTCTGCTCCCTTGTGGAATCCCAGGCAAGATGACCGAACCCCGATAACATTACTATCTTTGCCTATTGCTAGTAGTCTCGATCTATAGTTTTGCCTCGATGCCCATGTTTTCCTGTCAGCCTCCTATTGTAACCATGAACCTGGCTAACCACCCTACCTATGCAAACCGTTGCTTGGCTAAGTACGCTTCGCTCAGCCCTTCTTATAGCATTGCTAGTTGCAGGTGAAGTTTGAAGATGCTTGCTTCATGTTGAAGTTTGGTTGGGTTATATCACACTATATAAAATGCTTAAATGAAATCATCTATATATTGGCAAGGGTGGAAGGCTAAGCCTTTTGCTTGGTGTTTTGTTCCACTCATGCCGTTAGGAACCGTATAAACCGGTGTTATGTTCCTTGATTATGCGTTCCTAACACGGTTGGGGTGTATGGGACCCCCTTGATAAACCGCTAAGTGCTAAGTCTTTTCCAGCAAATCCCAACATTGGTACTATTTGCCTCATAATAACAACTTAAATAATTAATTAATTGCATAGGGGGTCATGTCCCCGAGGATTCTTAATTCTACATAGCAGGGGGGGCCAGTGCCGATGGTGTTGGTCCCAAACGGGGGTCCTGCAGGGCCGCCTTGGGGAAACCCGAGGTATCTGGTATAACCTGTAGCATCACCCATCCGGTCGTGTCCTAAGACTTAGATACGCGCGGCTACTATCAGGGTGTCGACACGCCGGGAGGATTTGCTGGATTAGCCTTACCTTAGTTCGGTTTAACTTGAGCACGGGATTCCGAGAATACTCGGGTCTTCCCAACTATGGAGTTGCGACTCCGCGGATCGTGGGCTTGTAATGGGTCAAGTTGGAACACCCCTGCAGGGTTTGAACTTTCGAAAGCCGTGCCCGCGGTTATGTGGCAGATGGGAGCTTGTTAATTCCGGTTGTAGATAACTTGACACAATGATTCAATACACTACCAGCGTGTGTACCGTGACTGTCAATTTCCGAATAGGGATTCGGGAGTTGAACACGGTGGGGTTATGTTTGACCGGCTTTAGTTAGGATCACTTCGTGATCATCTTTCGACCGATGCACTTCTCTTCTCGCTCTCTTTTGCGTAAGTTAGTGCTAGTTGCTGCTGCAGACTCTTGTTGTTCCTTCACCTCTCGTTCTTTTCTTCAGCCTTGTCCACACCCAAGGCTTAAATAGTCTTGTTACCCGGGAACGGGATTGCTGAGTCCTCTGTGGCTCACAGTTACTTCACCACACCAGATGCAGGTTCAGCCGAGTTTGATGCAGGAGTTGGACCAGTTCTTCACCAGGAGCTCGATGAAGAGTTGTCCGTTTGCTTGTGACGTTTCGACGATCAGTAGTGGTTTCTACTAGGATTCGATCCTGACCTGTGGCTTTATGTTGTTTTGGTATCTTTCTTTTGGATCTTCACCCGTAGTCGGGTTGTGATGTTCTGAATGATGATTGCTTATGTAATGTATTGTGTGAAGTGGCGAGTGTAAGCCAACTATCTTCTTTTGCATTTTAATCCCTCTTTTACATGAGTCGTGCAAAGATACCAAACTTGAGATCATTCTAGGATGGGCTTATACCTTTAAGTCGTGCCTCGACACGTAGGAGGTATAGTCCCATCCTGGGCATTACAAGTTGGTATCAGAGCCTTCTCCGACCTAGAAGCCCCCACTGATTGATCGAATCGTTGACGGTTGAGTCTAGGCACACACTAAAAATGTTTTGAGTCCTATATTTATATCGGAGAGTAGGATTTCTTTTGCTTCTCATCCCCTTTCACTCTGGTGAGGACTCCTGACGACTACTCTTGCCTCTTCTACTTTCAAAAATCGCACAAAATTTTTTTTAGGATCCCGCGAGTATTCTGGGATTGTTTCGATGTTCTTGTGACAAGGATATTGTTCTCGATGCCTCCTGTTACCGAGGAGTTGAGCTTCGGGGTATCATTGACACAAGCATATCGCGGCAGTACTAAATACTTAAGACGGCCGACATCGAAAAACTCTCCTATACGGCCAGTGGCAAGATAACCCCGACATCACCCAGTACTGGGGAGGTAGTTCGAGAGTATTGCCATAGCTTGTTATAGTGGATGCTTTTCGAAGGTCCGAGGTAAACAGTTTCCGAGAAAGACTGGTTATGTGTTGAAGGATGGATACACCTGGATGTAGGTTTAGAGTTGATTGCGCGGTGCTTCCCGTGTATCCCCAACACCTGATTGCATAACTGGAAACTTTCGGAAATCTATAGGTGGGTTCATCTAGTAGTTCTAGGCATTCTTCCAACGGATGCTCGATATGAAGTTTGGGGTTCTACATTGAGTGAAGTGGTTTTATTGACTTGTTCTGATCGAGAGTTGCATCTTAAAGGGTCCTTGGCTATGCTGATCCGGGGATGACAAAACCCTTTTGTAACACGTTCCATGAGCTTTCAGCACGAATATGTCGAATGAAACTTCTATCTTGTATTTGTTCTATCTGATCCTTGTTCCTTTTTATTTATCTTTTTCTTCTTCCAACTGGCTTCTCGTCAAGTGATGTACCTACGGAATTCATTCGTTCAAGTCTCTGTTCGAATGATATTGTGAAGATTAGGTTGTTACACATCTATCCTTTGTTCTTGTTTTGATTCTGGTATTCGAGTTGCTTCGATGTCAAATGTTGATTCCATACCTTTCCTAATCGGTGTTCTCATACTTCTACGGGAGTGCTATTTCTTCTTGATCATCAAGATGGTCTTGTTAAATTCTTTTTCAACCGGTGTCCATTTTGTTCATCCCAAGTTGTCTTTGTTTTTCCCCACCCTCCCACCCTTCTTCTTCTTGGAGCCAGCAATTCTCTAATGAAATATCCATTTTATTCATGTGATATTTCTTCATTCTTTTCCCTTAAATGTTCTTATCCGGTGATTTATCATGAAGATGCTCAAGAGCTTCAAGTTCATCATTCTCCGTTCTCGTTTCTTCTCTGGTGGATGTAATTCAAGATTTCGGTGTTGATCTTATCCTTTTCCTCTTTTCATAATGCTTTCTTATTCCGGTGCTCCAATTATTAATTCTCCTCTTGCTATTTATATCCGGAGTGCTGAAGATTCATAATTCCATTCTTAATCCGTTCAAATTATTTTGAGCATTGTCTTCTTATTCAAGCCATTTAATTCAACCGGTGCAATATCTCTTCAGCAGTCTTTTTCAATGGTGTTTTCTTTAGTGGGCCCTAACCCACAGGTCTTTTTCCAGGATCTTACCTGACTCTTCATTTTCCGGAGTTATACTCAAATTGTTTTCAAAGTGTGACGTAAGAATGATTCCCATCAGTCACATGACTTCTCCAAGATCGCTTTCAAATTCTTGTTCTTCATTGGTTCAACCTTTTTAATTCTTCATTCCGGAGTGCTCAACAATTCTTATGGCATTTCTCGTCTTCATTCTCAACATTTCAAGATCGGAGAAGAGTTCCTCTTAAATTTTGACCCGTTCTCTTGATGAGTTGTGATTCTAGCTTCATGCCATCCTCATAATTGTTTTCGATTGTGGGAATTGTTTTCATGCCCCTTCAGAGCAATTCTTGAATTCTTTTCCTTGTGTTCCTCCGAAGGCCATCATTTCAGAAGATTTCTTCGTTCTATGTTTGCAACTTCGACCTCCAATTATTCTTCATCGATGTCTCTTCGTTCGTCTCCATATTTTACGGTGGTTCTTTCAAGATTTCTCTTCCTTGTTATCGTATTAATTCTTTTGTCCTTTTCACATTCCTACCGGTGCTTTGTTGAAGATTTACCCAAGTTTGTGCAAGATCTCTCTTAATTCTTTCCAACGAGAATAAGTAGTATGCCAAATCCTTTGGTTGTCATCAATTTAAATTGGTGAAGGAGATGCATGACATAATTCTTATTCTTATTCCTTCAAGGTGATTTAATCTCTTGTTCCGGAGCTTGTTCATTATATCATATCCTTGGTTCTAAGTTTTTCATCTTGTTTTCCGGAGCTCCAAGTTATTTCAAGCACATCATTTCAAGCTGCATCTAATTCGTCGCAGGCCTTGACTCTTATTCTTGTCATCTTTCACTTCCCATGCTTCATTACCGGAGTTCTCATGGTGGTTCTTCATGTTTTAATTCATCCTCGAAGTCTTCATCAAGATTCTTGTTGGAGCTCAAGCTTTCTTCGTCATGCTTTCCAATTGCAATTCTTTCTACCTTATCTTTCAGATGGTGTTTTGTCATTCTTGATAATTTTCCTCCATGTTTCATGATTCACAAGTTGTCAACAATGAGATATCTAAACCCATCATTTTCTTTGTTCAGGAGATCTTTTCAGCCCTTCAATTTATTCATTGGAGTTATCTTGGGTTGTATTTCACCTAAAAGCTTGCCCTGAGAATTGTTGCTATTATGGTGCTTATAAATGACCCAAGTTCTTCATTTTTCATTCCGGTGAGATAAGTTTTTTTCATCTCCTTGTTGATATCAATCCAATTAAATGTTCTCGTTAGTGGCTGGTTGTCACCTCTTAATCTTGAGATGTTTTCCATAAGCCCACATCAAGAGCTTATTCGTTTCGTTGTTGAATTCCAACAACTCTGTTCAACCCTTCTCCATAACGATGTTTTTCTTATTCATTCGTGGGAGAAGTTGTCATTTTCTTCCCCGTTCTTTTCTTTCCAACGACCTATTCTATTCTTTCATTCCGGAGGTCTTGTCATATTGCTCTCTTTAACCATCATATCGTTTATCAAGATCATGTTCTTTCCTTGTTTGTCAATTTAACCGGAGTGCTGTCTGAATCTTTCTTACCCCTTGGGCCATTCTTTCAATTGTTTCAGAAGCCATATGTTGTTGTTTTCATCAAGTATCATTCCAACTTGGCTAGTTCATGTTAATTCCTTCCATTTTCAGACGGAGTGCTGTCCAAATTCTGTCATTCTTTTTCCTTGGCTATACCATTGCATTTTCATATTCTTTTCGTCCGTGAGCTCTTGTTTCATGTCCTTTAACCTACAAGGTTCCCGTATGTTCCTTGTGCCTCCTTTTACCGGAGTGCTCCTAACTTCGTTCATCCCCGTTGCTTTCTTCTTTCAACTTGTTCAACCTCTCAAGGTTCTTTGGTTTCACTCGTCTGTCAAAGAAGCAACTTTGTTTTACCTCTTCCTCTTCCGTTTTTACCCGGTGATATCTCTAGGATCTCGGGTCGAGATCCTCTGTTAGTGTGGGAGAGTTGTGACTCCCGAGACCGATGTCCCAGAAGATTCCAGAAGATTCCAGATGTTCCGGGTTGCCCGTGTGTTCTTTTGAGCTTGTGTTATTTATTTTTTGCATTGCATCATGTCATCATGCCATCATGTCATTTTTTTTATTTTGCATCTCAACCCAAATAAATCGTGTGGACCTTCGGTCCATTTAAATCGAGGGAAGAATGTCTTCTCTTTATAACATATAAAAGTCTCTCAATATTTAGGGAGCTATATTAATAATTATTCCATTGCTTCGGAATCAACATAACACACTTGCATAATTTTCTCCATGTCTTTTCACTTTGAGTTTTCTCCGTCAAACCCTCCCTATAATTCTTTTCCTATTTTTCGAGGCTCCTCCAAATATCTAGACTCTTTTCAAACTCCTTGAGGCAAGCTATTTACTTTTAGTTTGCACTTCCTTTTGTTGGAACTATTTTTGTGGGGTTGGAATTATTCCATAAAGCCTTACAAAAATGTCCATCATTTTTATCCTTGTTCTTTGACCTTCTTTTTCTTATTTTTATTTTGCTCCTTCTCTTTTGTTTTCTGCTAAGGGAAATAAAGAGGAGAGCAGTCCAGCTGGCCTCAGGCCTCTTCCCAGCCGCGCCCCCCCCTTAGGCCCATCTGGCCAGGCCCATTCCCTTGCAAACCCTAACTCCCGACCCGTTCCCTCTCTCCCTCGACCCTCTCTTCCCTCTGGCCGCCGCCACCCCTAGCAGCTCGACCCCGCTTCTCCCTCTCGCTCGATGCTCTCTCTGGCCCAAGCCCGATTTCCTCCCGATCCCCTTTCTCGTCCCGACCCTCCTTCCTCCTCGAGCGTCGCTCGATCCCCTCGTCCGACCCCGATTCCCGTCGATCCCTCCAGCTCGCCCAGCCTCCAGCCTCCACGCTCCGCGCCCGCATCCTCCTATCGCGCGCCCTGTCTCCTCGCCTCCAGGCCGAGTGGACGCCTGCGCCTGGCGACCCGCGGGCAGGGCCAGGTCCCTGCCTCGTCACCTCCAAGAGCGCCCCTCCGTCCTCCAATCCCGCCGCGGCCAGGCCAGGGGCCTCTTCCTCGCCGCGACGGCGGCGTCCTTCACGCTCCGGCCGCGCCAGGGCCCCGAGCACGCCGGCCTCGTCCTCCCTGCCTCATCCCAGCGCCTCGTCACCTCCCCCTCTCCATCTGCGTCAAGACCGAGCTCCCTGCCCTTCCTCCTCCTCCAAGAGCCCCAAGGCCATGAGCAGCGCCGAGCCGCGAACCGCACCTCGCCGTCGTCCAGCACCGGAACCCTGCTGCTGCCTTGCATCCTTGCTGCCTTTTCTTTGGTTGTCTTGTTGCTGCTGTTTGTCTCCAGGTTGCCATGTACAACTACGAGATTGATAAACCGGCAAGTTCGACAAGTACCTCTTCGGAGACAAGAACAACTACGAACGAAAACGCCTCCGAGAACAAGTACCGCGACCGACTCGACAAGTACCTCTTCGGATGCGTCAAGTTCCACTACACCATCATGCACGAGTACCACGACGAACGTTTGAAACGACAAGTACCACTACCGACGCCGGAGCCATCGGAACCCTCAAGTACCTCGACGACATGTACATCTACGACTCGAGACGAGACCGGCAAGACCGAACGGAACGAGTACATCAACCGTCGCCGAGTACCACTACTTCCTCTACCGTCACCCGAGTACAACTACCGCCGACGGAACGGCTACTTCCTCTTCGGAAACGTGAACCACTACTTCCCACGACGACCTCGTGAACCACTACTTCCACTACGTCTCGAACCGTCCCGAAACGAGTGTTTCGAAGGTATAACCCGAGACGACCCCTTGGATGCTTGTTGTGTTGTATGAAATGCTCCTCGTGTGTGCTCCGTGTCCATTTCGTCCGTTGTCATGTTCCTCGGTTGCCTCGTCACCGACTCGTGGGAACCCGGTAACGGGATCGCCCCACCTTTCATCTTGTTCGACTTGCTCACGTCGATTCTTCTTTTGCACCGGTCCCTCAACGAGTTACCGGAACCGAGATGTTGCGTTGCATCATTTTGGTTATCGTTGTCGTGGCACCTTTCTTTCCACCACGGTGACAAATACTCCTTCATATCTCTTAATGTCAACCCTTTTAATAAAATTGCATAATCTTAATCATGTCATCCGCATCATGTTAACAACATTGATATGTTAAATTGTTGTTTGCTTATAATTATTAAACATGCTCATGGGGATTTTCCGGATATGTTATTGTTATTCTCCGGCCTCATTTAAAATGTCTAAGCAGTGTAGTTTTATTATGCTTCACCTCTTGCCATGTTAAAAACATTTAATCTTGTCTTGTAAATAAATGAGAGTCAACTAAATAATTAAATGTGGTGTTTCGTCAATATGCAACTCGTTGCATATTGAGCTCCACTTAACTTGTAGTATTTGTTTGTGCCTTTGCCATGCCATGCATATTTAAACCGGACATGCATCATGCTTGCTTGTGCATCGTATGCCATGTTTATGATTGTGTGTTTACCGTGTTGTTTTGCTTCTTTCCGGTTGCTTCTCTTGTTAGCTTCGGTTTCGTTCCGGAGTTGTGAGGATTCGCTCGACTGTGTTGCTCCGTCTACTTCTTGGATCCGTTCTGCTCCCTTGTGGAATCCCAGGCAAGATGACCGAACCCCGATAACATTACTATCTTTGCCTATTGCTAGTAGTCTCGATCTATAGTTTTGCCTCGATGCCCATGTTTTCCTGTCAGCCTCCTATTGTAACCATGAACCTGGCTAACCACCCTACCTATGCAAACCGTTGCTTGGCTAAGTACGCTTCGCTCAGCCCTTCTTATAGCATTGCTAGTTGCAGGTGAAGTTTGAAGATGCTTGCTTCATGTTGAAGTTTGGTTGGGTTATATCACACTATATAAAATGCTTAAATGAAATCATCTATATATTGGCAAGGGTGGAAGGCTAAGCCTTTTGCTTGGTGTTTTGTTCCACTCATGCCGTTAGGAACCGTATAAACCGGTGTTATGTTCCTTGATTATGCGTTCCTAACACGGTTGGGGTGTATGGGACCCCCTTGATAAACCGCTAAGTGCTATGTCTTTTCCAGCAAATCCCAACATTGGTACTATTTGCCTCATAATAACAACTTAAATAATTAATTAATTGCATAGGGGGTCATGTCCCCGAGGATTCTTAATTCTACATAGCAGGGGGGGCCAGTGCCGATGGTGTTGGTCCCAAACGGGGGTCCTGCAGGGCCGCCTTGGGGAAACCCGAGGTATCTGGTATAACCTGTAGCATCACCCATCCGGTCGTGTCCTGAGACTTAGATACGCGCGGCTACTATCAGGGTGTCGACACGCCGGGAGGATTTGCTGGATTAGCCTTACCTTAGTTCGGTTTAACTTGAGCACGGGATTCCGAGAATACTCGGGTCTTCCCAACTATGGAGTTGCGACTCCGCGGATCGTGGGCTTGTAATGGGTCAAGTTGGAACACCCCTGCAGGGTTTGAACTTTCGAAAGCCGTGCCCGCGGTTATGTGGCAGATGGGAGCTTGTTAATTCCGGTTGTAGATAACTTGACACAATGATTCAATACACTACCAGCGTGTGTACCGTGACTGTCAATTTCCGAATAGGGATTCGGGAGTTGAACACGGTGGGGTTATGTTTGACCGGCTTTAGTTAGGATCACTTCGTGATCATCTTTCGACCGATGCACTTCTCTTCTCGCTCTCTTTTGCGTAAGTTAGTGCTAGTTGCTGCTGCAGACTCTTGTTGTTCCTTCACCTCTCGTTCTTTTCTTCAGCCTTGTCCACACCCAAGGCTTAAATAGTCTTGTTACCCGGGAACGGGATTGCTGAGTCCTCTGTGGCTCACAGTTACTTCACCACACCAGATGCAGGTTCAGCCGAGTTTGATGCAGGAGTTGGACTAGTTCTTCACCAGGAGCTCGATGAAGAGTTGTCCGTTTGCTTGTGACGTTTCGACGATCAGTAGTGGTTTCTACTAGGATTCGATCCTGACCTGTGGCTTTATGTTGTTTTGGTATCTTTCTTTTGGATCTTCACCCGTAGTCGGGTTGTGATGTTCTGAATGATGATTGCTTATGTAATGTATTGTGTGAAGTGGCGAGTGTAAGCCAACTATCTTCTTTTGCATTTTAATCCCTCTTTTACATGAGTCGTGCAAAGATACCAAACTTGAGATCATTCTAGGATGGGCTTATACCTTTAAGTCGTGCCTCGACACGTAGGAGGTATAGTCCCATCCTGGGCATTACACTTCATTACTTGGTTTCCCAGGACCAGGAAAGAGAATAATGATATCTTCGTCGTTATCGACCGCCTCTCCAAAGTAGCCCATTTCCTGCCTGTTCGAGAGAGTATAACCGCTAGCCAGCTAGCAAACTTGTATATCTCTCGGATATTATCTCTTCATGGTGTGCCATTGGAGATTAATTCAGACCGTGGAAGTCTTTTCACCTCTCGATTTTGGGAAAGTTTCCAGAATTCTATGGGGACTCGTCTCTCTTTTAGCACCGCCTTTCATCCTCAGTCAAGTGGTCAAGTAGAACGAGTCAATCAAATTCTGGAGGATATGCTTCGAGCCTCTGTCATCTCTTTCGGTATGGATTGGGAGAAGTGTCTTCCATTCGCCGAATTCGCTTATAACAATAGTTATCAAGCTAGCTTGGTGTCACACCCTGCATTTTTAACATGTCATTTGCATTAATAAAGCATGAAAATTTGGACCAGCAAATTTTTTTGGCATCATTTGGCTTTTATTTGGAATTAAGTTTTTCTCTCTGTGATTTTCAAGTGCTCTTTAAAGTCAACTACTCCCTCTTGTATATTTCACCTCCTTACCCTAAAACTTCTGCCCAATGATCATACCAAGTGTATATAACAGTATAGTATTTTCTTACAAAAATAATTTGGCCAAAAAGTATTTTCAAAAATTAGTTTTCCAAAACCCCCTGAATTGAGGTTTGCACTGCAAGTGCTTGATTTAGGGTGAGAAAATTATTTCAAAGAGTATATTTGAAACCTAGTAGATATAGGACTCCCATAAACCACACAAATATAATTTTAAAAGTTATTTTCCTATTTTATTAAAAAGCTTTTTCTTAAGGCCAGAAATGGTCTTTAATAGGGGTAAATTATTTAACTTTTTCAAAAATATTTGCCAAAATTCAGAGAGACTCCTAGGACATATATGTCCATATATAAGAGTTTCAACACTTGGTCATGTTCAAAATTGGACAAATCCCTCAGAGACCCTTTCTGGATATTTCAAGCGTTTGAAATATTTACAAAGGAAATATTCTCTAAAAATTCCAGGGAAATTCTATCATGTCATATATGACATGTGTGATGATCTTGCCAAGCCCCATGCCTTGAGAAGCAAGAAAACATCATCAAAACCCCTCAGAACCATTATGTCCATATTTGAAGTTTGAGCAACTTTACATTGCCAAACTTGTTCAAATGCTCTCAAACTTGGTACACATGCTAGAATGGTCTAATAATGCATCTAGGCCAAATGGCACAAGCTTTGGAGAGGGGTAACTTGATCAGAGTACCCCAAAACCATTTCTGTTCAAATTCAAATTTGAACAACTTTACATTACCAACTTTTTAGTTGGGACTTCGAACTTTGTGGGCATGATCACAACCCCAAATGATGACACTACACAAAGTGGTGCATCAAGGAGGGATGATTTGCTTAACACAAACTTGGGGAAACCATTTCTGTTGATTTCTAGGGTTGACCAAAGTTACATTGGCAAGTTTCTTCAAATAAGCCCAAACTTGGTGAAACACCCTATTTCCATATGCCATTTAATCCTGTTAAGTATCATGGCTAGTGGAGATCATTTGATTGCTCAAAACCACATCAAACACCTTCTGGTGATGTAACATCCCAAATTTTCAATTTGGAATGTTATACATAGATCATATTTGCATTGCATGTTTTTGTATTTTTGTTTGTGGAGTTCCTCGAAATTCTAAGCAACTCAAGGACCTACGAAGAGAGTTGGGGATTTTACCGTTTTCGTATTTGAGTTCGCTCGAATACCGGTATGAGGACAGTGTGATTCTAATTATTTTTCTCTCCTAAAAATATTTCTAAATACCAAATATGATCGGAGATAATATGACTTCTCCAAAATAACAGAAATATTGGAGGAAAAATGTTAAAATCACTTTTGGTATTTTTCTGGATTTATTTGCCTAGGAAAAATACGCGTTTTTCAAAATTGCATTTAGGTCCGGGAAAAATGTTCACTTTGTCCTAAATATTATTAGAGGACGGTGAAAACTTATTTCGGTAATTTTGGAGTCCGTTTGGTATTTCTTTCGTTAGTTTTTCTGCGCCGGGACTCTTTTAGAAAAAACAAATAGGAAACCGACTTAGACTCGTGAAGGACCGGGACTCTGGGCTTTATAAAGCGCCAGAGCCGGCCCGTTTTCGCCTCAGCCCGCCAGCGCCGATCCCTAGTGCTCGAGCCAGCCGCCGCCGCCTCGCTCGCCCGCCGCCGCCGCCACCCGCCGCCGCCGCCGCGCTGCGTCGCCGCCCCGCCGCCGCCACCCGCCGCCGCCGCCGCGCTGCGTCGCCGCCCCGCCGCCGCCCGTGCCGCGCCGCCTCGCCGCCTCACCGCGCCGCGCCGCCCCGCCGCCAGCCCGCCGCCCCGCCGCCAGCCCGTCGCCCCGCGTGCCGCGCCTCGCCCCGCCGGAGTTCCGCCGGAGTTGGTTGAGAAGAGGTAGTTCTCGGTTTTTTTTTGATTAACCGATCGGTTTTGTTTAGGAAAACCTAGATCTGTTTTTTTAGAATAGATCGGTTCGGTTTTTTTCGCTGGTTTAGTTAATTAGCGGATGTTCATCCGTACGTTCATTTTAACGAATGGTTTTCGTTAGTTAACCGCAGATAGCGAACGTTCGTTCGTTAGCCTGTTCGTCGTTTTTCTTTTTCGGGGTATTTATCCGCGGTTATTCCGATCGCGATTTCTGCCCTGATTTTGTTTTTCGTTTTTCTTGTCGCTCGAGAGTCGGAATCAGGTGATTCAAAATCCCAGATCTTCGTCTCGAAGCCCTCTTTACGTTTAATCAACTTGAACAAGGTTTTGGCTACTATAAAATTTGACTTTAGGCCAACTAGTAAACCGGAGCTCGTTTCTTTTGCAGTTTGAGTTTCGTTGCTTCTTTCGAGTTGATTCTTTTTGCAAACCGGAGTTCTTAAGTTGAACTTTCTGGTTATATCTCTTATTTGAGTTTTACCTGTTCATTAGTTAAGTACTTATTGTATGCTTGTTTGATTGCGATAGAGTACCCGGAGTGCGCTGCTTGCTACTTTGAGTCTCTAGGTTTTGCGGATCATCAGCAAGGCAAGTAACACTTTGATCATGCTTTCCAATTACCCAGTTTTCATTGCATTAGTCCAACCCTCACACATTGCATGATTAGGATTAATTAACTTGTGGGATTGGGAAGTAGATTGAGGTAGTACCTATTACCTGCATTACATTCAAACCTTTGGGAGTTACTTCTACGTTTGCTGCTAGGACATGCTATGCTCGTAGATGTGGATTGGGTGAGTGAAATCCATGACAGATGTGAGTTTATTAATTAATGGTTCAACTTAAGGTGGCAACATTAATACACATCTGGGTGGACTGAGGCATCTGGGTATTCCAGTGATTGCCTGTTTTTCTTTTGGACCACCACCCAGGCTCAAAGGGATCATGAGATTATTCATACTAGAAACTTCCGTGTGCAGCTACAATGCTATTATGGGCTCTAGCATAGTATGAGTAAGTCATGCGAACTCTTACAGTGGTGGACTAGCAGATGTAGGGGATGTAGGTTGGTACGGTCCGCCCGATCGTAAGGTGCTAGCGCTTCTGAAAGACTATGTCTCGGTCATCCGTTTCTCAAACACCATGCAGTGCGAGAAACCAAACGGAGGCGATCGAGTCTTGTGGGAAAAGTGCACAAACCTCTATAGAGTATACAAACTAATCATGATTAGCCGTGTCCCCAGTTATGGACGTCTTGAGTATCTAGTACTTGGATTTTCATGTGCATCTCAACATGTTACTCTAATTTAATTTTGTTGGATTTAATGATTACTTTTAATTGGGGTTGAGAGGATGTCTATCTTCTCAACGATGTTTCAACCACCATGATAGTTAATTAAAATGCATTCCTTTGAAGTAGGGAAAAATTGGCTTTACGCAAAAACTTAACCATAGAGCTTTCCACCAGCCAAATATTGCATATAGTATAGCTTTACTTTCATTGCATTCTCTTGTGTTACCTTGCCAGCATATTCCATGTGCTGACCCGTTTTCGGGCTGCAACGTTTCATGTTGCAGACTTTTCAGACGACGAGTAAGATGCCCTTTTAGGTCGTGGTTCTATACTCAGTGATGCCGCTGGAGTTGATGGACTCACTTACCTTCCAAGCCTTCCGTTGTTATCGTGTTAGATGGCCTTCAGCCATATTATCTGTAATAAATTCATCGTTGGACTATCGATGTAATAAGTGTGTGATTGCTACTCTGTTATAAATCCTTCAAGTACTATGTGTGTCAGCATTACTGATCCAGGGATGACACTGATGCACAGAGATCAGACTGTTTGAGGTCTAGTCGCTACAAGATGGTATCAGAGCACACGCTGACTGTAGGACATGACCACTAAGACAAGCCCTAGAGCACTATTCACTCTTCTCTTTTCTGACTCCTCATCTTTTCTACTCTTTAGGATGGTGGAAGCAAAGCACAAGTTCATGCAACCGGATGATGATACACCCTTTGGACGACACCTGAAGGAAGTCACAAGATATCTCAATATTGGATTACCAAGTTTCACTGGAACCTGCAATGCCACTCTACCTGAGGAGGAGCGTTGGTTGATTCAAGCCCAAGTTCCAGGAAGGACGTTCGCACCTGTTACCTCACTCATAGCATTTTCCTTCAATGCACCTACATGGAGCCTAGGAAGGAGTATGGCAGCCCACATTGCTATGGGAAGGATTGGAGAAGTCTACCAGCAGGAGCTAAAGGACACTATCTACCAGATTTGTGGATGCCAAGACGAGAATTGGGATATGATCAGCACCCGGAAGGGTATAGCCATTGCAACATTCATCCAGGAGTTGAACCACCACATTCGTCGCTAGGAGCACCAGATGTGTGCAGGGATGATAGATTTGAAGAAAGCCCTGAATAGGAATTTGGAGCTAGAGGAAGAACTCAAGTCTACACGCGACGGATATGAGGAGGAGATGAAGATACTTGTGGAGAAGAATGATGACTTGACCCGAAAGTTAGGAATACTCATGGGAGAAGAAGACGAGGAAGAAGAACCCAAGGAGATTCCATCGGAAGACTATATCATCATAGATGACACGGATTCGGAAGCTAAGGATAGCAAGGATGAAGACTATGAAGATGAAGCTGGAGCAGATATTATGGAATCCTCTGCCGATCAATATTTTTAGATGACCACCCTGTGACTAGTAGTTTACCTCCATATATTAGATATAGAGCACCTTTGTAACGATCGTTAGATTTGTCAGACCTTGTTTGAAATTGTTTGATGTGATATGATTGTGTGTTTGTCTCTTGTGCATATGGGTAGTGATTTTCCCCTTAGACCTCTTTTCTATTCTAATCTCTTCCCTCTACACCCATCAGATGCCTCCAAGACGTGAATTTGAGTTTCCCCCTGAGCTCACCCAGTTGATCCAGCAGCAGAACACCCTGATGCAACTTCTTGTCCAGAACACTCAGAACAACCAGAACAACAACAACAACCCTTCACCACCACCACCCATGGACAACCTGACACGTTTCTTAAGGTTGCAAACACCCGTGTTTGCTAGCAGCATCGAACCAATTGTGGCTGATGACTGGCTACGCAAGATTGGAAGGGATTTGACCACCGCCAATTGCTCGGATGCTGAGAAGGTGCGATTTGCCGCACACCAGTTGTCTGGACCAGCCGCGGCATGGTGGGAGAATTACACAGCCACTTACCCCGTAGCCAATGTCACTTGGGACCAGTTTCAGCAAGCTTTTCATACCGCCCATGTCTCAACCGGAGCAATGAGTATGAAGAAGCAGGAGTTTCACAATTTGCGCCAAGGGAATCGTACTGTAGCCCAGTACGTGGATGAGTTTAGTACCCTATCTCGTTATGCCCCAGATGATGTGGCCACAGATGCCAAGAAGCACGAGAAATTCATGGAAGGGCTGAATGATGAGATGAGTGTACAGTTGATGGTGGCAACTTTCAATAACTACCAGGAGTTGGTTGACCGCGCCCTAATGATTGAAAGGAAGCATCAACAGATTGAGAGTCGCAAGAGGAAGTATGGACAAGGGAAGTATAATTCTGGAGCTCAGCCGAAGCCCCGCTTTATCCCTAAAGCGGTAGGACAGTTTCAACATACCCATGGAGGAAGTAGCTCGCACAACCACAACGGCACCAAGAATGGCAATGGAAATGGGAATGGAGCCAATGGAAACCAGAACCGCCCTACACCGTCCACACCCACCAAGAGGGATTTTAGCCATGTCACTTGTTACAAGTGCGGGAAGAATGGACATTATGCCAATGAATGCCCAGAAGTTAAGAATGGGAACGGCAATGGAAGCGCCGGGAAGAAGCCCAACCCTTTCAACAAAGGACAAGTGAACCAAGTGATTGTGGAGGAGGTAGAGGAGCAACCAGATGCAGTTATAGGTAAGTTCTTAGTTAAGTCCATTACTGCACTCGTTCTTTTCGATACTGGTGCATCGCATTCATACATTTCAAGGGGATTTGTGGATAAGTATAAGCTGCCGACCCAAGCCCTTAGATCGCCCATGTTAGTAACCTCACCTGGAGCAGAGTATATGGCTAAGTCATGGTGTGATCAGTTGCCCCTAAGGATTGGTAATTACATATTCCCTTCGGACCTAATAGTATTGGAATCTCATGGACTGGATGTGATATTAAGCATGGATTGGTTATCTAAGTATGAAGGGAATATTGAATGTGCCAGCAAGACCATTTTGCTTACTACGCCGGAAGGAAGAAGGATCAAGTATGTATCCCGGCATGCGTCAAAGGGGAGTAGGTTAAATTCCTTGTCAGGAGTTGTTCAGGAGGAAGTGCCAGTAGTGAAGGATTATCCGGATGTGTTTCCAGAGGAGTTACCTGGCATGCCACCAGATAGAGATATAGAGTTTTTGATTGAACTTTTGCTAGGCACCGGGCCAATTTCTAAGAGACCATATAGGATGCCCGCAAAGGATTTGGAGGAGATAAAGAAGCAGATTAAGGAGTTACTGGATAAATGATTCATACACCCAAGTTCTTCGCCTTGGGGTTCGCCAGTACTTCTAGTGGAGAAGAAGGATGGATCGTTAAGAATGGTTGTTGATTACCGAGGATTGAATGAAGTAACAATCAAGAACAAGTACCCACTGCCAATGATCAATGATCTGTTCGATAGATTGCAAGGAGCTAAGGTATTTTCCAAGATCGATCTGCGATCAGGGTACCATCAATTGAAGATCCGAGAGCAGGATATACCTAAGACGACCTTTACCACTAGGTATGGGTTGTACGAGTATACCGTTATGTCGTTTGGTCTGACAAACGCACTGGCATACTTTATGAACCTGATGAACAAAGTGTTTATGGAGTATTTGGATAAGTTCATCGTAGTGTTCATAGATGATATATTGATCTTCTCGGAGGATGAAGAGGAGCATGAAGAGCATTTGCGTTTGGTATTGGAGAAGCTCAGAGAACATCAGTTATATGCCAAGTTTAGCAAATGCGAGTTTTGGTTGAAGGAAGTCGGATTCCTCGGACATGTTATATCCGGAGAAGGAATAGCAGTAGATCCTGCTAAGGTGGACACTGTGACCAATTGGGAAGCACCGACGACAGTTGGAGAGATCCGGAGTTTTCTTGGACTCGCAGGATACTACCGGAGATTTATCGAGAATTTCTTGAAGATTGCAAAGCCAATGATGGAGTTGTTGAAGAAGGACACCAAGTTCAGTTGGACCGAAGAATGTGAGGCCAGTTTCCAGGAATTAAAGAAACGTTTGGTCTCATCCCCTGTGTTGATTCTGCCAGATCAACATAAGGATTATGAGATGTACTGCGACGCTTCACGTCGAGGACTTGGAGATGTTCTTATGTAGGAAGGAAGAGTTGTTTCGTATGCTTCACGACAACTAAAACCTCATGAGATGAACTACGCCACCCACGATTTGGAGTTAGCAGCCGTAGTGCATGCATTGAAGACATGGAGACATTTTCTTATTGGAAACCATTGTGAAGTATACACGGATCACAAGAGTTTGAAGTATATATTTGATACGTCCAAAACGTATCTATAATTTCTGCTTGCTCCATGCTACTTTTGGGTGATATTGCTATGATATTCATACACTTCCATACACTTTTGATCATATTTGGACTAACTTACTAATCCAGTGCACCCCAGTGCCAGTTTCTGTTTTCGGCTGTTTTTGTATTTCAGGTTTTCACGTTTCGAGAACTGCCCAGAAAAATACATAAAAAATATAAAAAAAATCAGCGTATCGGGAACGACACTGCTTCCGAAGGGGAGCCTGGGGGGGGCACAGGGGCCCCAGGCGCCCTGTGGGCGCCCTCCCTGGGCCGCGCCAGGGGGGGGGGGCGCCTCGGCACCCCGAGAGCCCCCCGATGCCCTACTTTGGCAGATATTTAAAGGGTCCCCCGTAACCCTTGAAAGAGGACTTCTTTTCGCGATCCCATCTCTATTCCGCCGCCGCCGCCGCTTCCAAGATCGGGAGCACCAGGAGAACTCTTCCCGGCACCCTGCCGGAGGGGAGGATCACCACCGGGAGCTTCTCCACCACCATGGACGCCTCCCGGATGACTCGTGAGTAGTCTCCCTTGGACCATGGGTCCATGACCAGTAGCTATGTGATGTTCTCCTCCCGTTCTTGTGCTTCACTAATTAGTCCTCCTGAGCTGCCCTACATGATCGAGGCACCTATGTAATCCTTGTGTTGTTGCTATGTTGAGTTTGCTGGGATCCGATGGATTATGAGATTATGTTCAGATTGATCTTGAGTAATATATTTGATTCACCTCTTTTATATTTTAGTCCATAAGTAATTCTTGCATGTTCTCCGTTGTTATTTATTGCTTTGGCCAAGTAGTAGGTAGTGACTCCAAGAGGGAACGTTATGCTCGATTGTGGGTTCATGCCCCTCGATGACTAGCTTGAGTGACAGAAACATGAGTCTAGGGGATGTGCTGTTGCCACAAGGGGGAAAACAATGGTGCTTGTGCCCGCGGGTGCAAGGATTGTTTACTTTACGCAAAGTTCTTTTAATGCAATTGTCTGTTGCATTGAGTTTACACTATGGGTGGGACTCGCAACTTAATACCAGCGAGATGTTCTGGATAGATATCTCAAGGTGGATGATTAGTAGTAGATGCAGTTGGATTTCGGTCTACTTACTTTGGCGTACCGCCCATGCTTAGAACCTCAACCTTTCTTGCAATGTAGTCAGCATTGGTTTGCGTTCGTGGTCCTGTCAATTGCCCAGCTGTAATTTGTTACCTCGCATAGCTGTTTTATCATCTTTTGGGAGAGAGACATCACTAGTGAACATCATGTGACTCCGGTCCATATTACTATCATTGATCACATACACCATTTACTTTCCGCTATTTTATTTACTATTGCAAATTACTATCTATCACTACTATCATATTGCTTTTAACCCTTTGTGAACTACAAGTCCGGAGAGATTGACAACCTCTCTGTACTCGTTGGGAGCAAAGTTATTTGTATCTGTGTGCAGGTCCACGTTGATTGCTAATTGTGCCGTTTGCAGTTGACACCTACCTGTTGAACCTAGGAGTCTCTGGGGATTCGATCCTTGGCATCTTTGCTAAGGGAAAACACTTCTACTTACTGCATCTTACACCTTCCACTTGGGGTAATCCAAAGAGGGGTTCGAGGCCCATCAATATTCACTCAGAAGGAGCTGAATCTTAGGCAAAGGAGATGGCTGGAACTCATTAAGGATTACGACATGAGATTGCATTATCATCCCGGAAAGGCTAACGTAGTAGCCGATGCGCTAAGCCGTAAGAGCCATGTCAATACCCTAATGATGGAGGAATTTCCAAAGGAGTTAGGCGAGGACCTACGAGAACTACGTATGGAGATAGTTCCGAGAGGCTATGTAGCAACATTAGAAATCCAGTCTACCTTGATGGATAAAATCAGAGAAGCTCAGAAAGCTGACAAGGAGGTTGCCTCTATAAAGGAGAGGATGAGCGAAGGAAAAGCTAAAGGTTTTCGTGAGGATGAACACGACACCTTATGTTTGAAGACCGCGTTTATGTGCCTAATGACCCGGAGATCAGGAAGTTGATTTTATAGGAGGCCCATGATTCACCATACCCGATTCACCCAGGAAATACTAAGATGTATTTGGATTTGAAGGATATTTTCTGGTGGACCGGTATGAAGAAGGATATTGCGGAGTATGTAGCAGTTTGTGATGTGTGTCAGAGAGTAAAGGCAGAACATCAGAAGCCAGCATGATTGTTACAACCTATGCCAATACCCGAATGGAAGTGGGAGAATCTTGGCATGGATTTTATCACTGGATTGCCCAGGACCAAAGCAGGATATGATTCAATCTGGGTAGTAGTAGACCGATTGACGAAGGTAGCCCACTTTATTCCTGTGAAAACCACATATACCAGTGCAAAGTTGGCTAAGATATACATGACCAGAGTTGTATGTCTGCATGGAGTTCCAAGGAGCATCGTATCAGATAGAGGAACCCAGTTTAGCTCAAAGTTCTGGAATCAGTTACATGAAACTTTGGGTACCAGGCTAGAGTTTAGCACAACGTTTCACCCGCAGACAGATGGACAGACTGAAGGAGTCAATCAGATTTTGGAGGATATGCTGAGAGCATGTGCATTAGATTATGGATCTAGTTGGGATGACAACTTTCCCTACGCGGAGTTCTCATACAACAACAATTACCAAGCCAGTTTGAAGATGGCCCCTTTCGAAGCATTATACGGAAGGAGATGTAGAACACCGTTGTCGTGGGACGAAGTTGGAGACCGACAGTTGTTCGGACCAGACTTAATCAAAGAGTCTGAGGAGAAGGTGAAGTTGATTCGAGATAGACTAAAGGTAGCTCAGTCCAGGCAGAAGAGTTATGCAGACTCGAAGCGCAAGGAGATAACCTATGAGATCGGAGACAGAGCATACCTGAGAGTATCACCTCTGCGAGGAGTTAAACGTTTCGGAGTTAAAGGGAAGTTAGCCCCGAGATTTGTGGGACCTTACCGTGTTTTGGAACGCATGGGAGAGGTTGCCTATAAGTTGGAGTTGCCCGAAGGATTGTCAGGAGTGCATGACGTGTTTCCCGTTTCGCAGCTTAAGAAGTGCCACGCGGAGATGGCCGATATACCGCTTAGAGACACAGTACCCCTGGAAGCAATTCAGTTGGACAGTGATCTGACTTACGAGGAGAAGCCTGTTAAGATTCTTGAATTTTTTAGCAGAGTTACTCGCAGCAAGGTTATCAAGTTTTGCAAAGTTCAGTGGAGTCACCACACCGAGGAAGAAGCCACCTGGGAACGAGAAGATGATCTACGCAAGGACCACCCACACCTGTTCTCTAGCCAAGTCAAATCTCGAGGGCGAGATTCATTCTAATGGGGGTAGGTTTGTAACATCCCAAATTTTCAATTTGGAATGTTATACATAGATCATATTTGCATTGCATGTTTTTGTATTTTTGTTTGTGGAGTTCCTCGAAATTCTAACCAACTCAAGGACCTACGGAGAGAGTTGGGGATTTTACCGTTTTCGTATTTGAGTTCGCTCGAATACCGGTACGAGGACAGTGTGATTCTAATTATTTTTATCTCCTAAAAATATTTCTAAATACCAAATATGAGCGGAGATAATATGACTTCTCCAAAATAACAGAAATATTGGAGGAAAAATGTTAAAATCACTTTTGGTATTTTTCTGGATTTATTCGCGGATTTATTTGCCTAGGAAAAATACACGTTTTTCAAAATTGCATTTAGGTCTGGGAAAAATGTTCAATTTGTCCTAAATATTATTAGAGGACGGTGAAAATTTATTTCGGGAATATTGGAGTCCGTTTGGTATTTCTTTCGTTAGTTTTTCTGCGCCGGGACTCTTTTAGAAAAAAAAATAGGAAACCGACTTAGACTCGTGAAGGACCGGGACTCTGGGCTATATAAAGCGCCAGAGCCGGCCCGTTTTCGCCTCAGCCCGCCAGCGTCGAACCCTAGCGCCCGAGCCAGCCGCCGCCGCCTCGCTCGCCCGCCGCCGCGCTGCGTCGCCGCCCCGCCGCCGCCCGTGCCGCGCCGCCTCGCCGCCTCGCCGCCCCGCCGCCAGCCCGCCGCCCCGCCCCGCGTGCCGCGCCTCGCCCCGCCGGAGTTCCGCCGGAGTTGGTTGAGAAGACGCAGTTCTCGGTTTTTTTATTAACCGATCGGTTTTGTTTAGGAAAACCTAGATCTGTTTTTTTAGAATAGATCGGTTCGGTTTTTTTCGCCGGTTTAGTTAATTAGCGGACGTTCGTTTTAACGAACGGTTTTCGTTAGTTAACCGCAGACAGTGAACGTTCGTTCGTTAGCCTGTTCATCGTTTTTCTTTTTCGGGGTATTTATCCGCGGTTATTCCGATCGCGATTTCTGCCCTGATTTTGTTTTTCGTTTTTCTTGTCGCTCGAGAGTCGGAATCAGGTGATTCAAAATCTCAGATCTTCGTCTCGAAGCCCTCTTTACGTTTAATCAACTTGAACAAAGTTTTGGCTACTATAAAATTTAACTTTAGGCCAACTAGTAAACCGGAGCTCGTTTCTTTTGCAGTTTGAGTTTCGTTGCTTCTTTCGAGTTGATTCTTTTTGCAAACCGGAGTTCTTAAGTTGAACTTTCTGGTTAGATCTCTTATTTGAGTTTTACCCATGCATTAGTTAAGTACTTATTGTATGCTTGTTTGATTGCGATAGAGTACCCGGAGTGCGCCGCTTGCTACTTTGAGTCTCTAGGTTTTGCGGATCATCAGCAAGGCAAGTAACACTTTGATCATGCTTTCCAATTACCTAGTTTTCATTGCATTAGTCCAACCCTCACACATTGCATGATTAGGATTAATTAACTTGTGGGATTGGGAAGTAGATTGAGGTAGTACCTATTACCTGCATTACATTCAAACCTTTGGGAGTTACTTCTACGTTTGCTGCTAGGACATGCTATGCTCGTAGACGTGGATTGGGTGAGTGAAATGCATGACAGATGTGAGTTTATTAATTAATGGTTCAACTTAAGGTGGCAACATTAATACACATCTGGGTGGATTGAGGCATCTGGGTATTCCATTGATTGCCTGTTTTTCTTTTGGACCGCCACCCAGGCTCAAAGGGATCATGAGATTATTCATACTAGAAACTTCCGTGTGCAGCCACAATGCTATTATGGGCTCTAGCATAGTATGAGTAAGTCGTGCGAACTCTTACAGTGGTGGACTAGCAGATGTAGGGGATGTAGGTTCGTACGGTCCGCCCGATCGTAAGGTGCTAGCGCTTCTGAAAGACTATGTCTCGGTCATCCGTTTCTCAAACACCATGCAGTGCGAGAAACCAAACGGAGGCGATCGAGTCTTGTGGGAAAAGTGCACAAACCTCTGCAGAGTGTACAAACTGATCATGATTAGCCGTGTCCCCGGTTATGGACGTCTTGAGTATCTAGTACTTGGATTTTCATGTGCATCTCAACATGTTGCTCTAATTTAATTTTGTTGGGTTTAATGATTACTTTTAATTGGGGTTGAGAGGATGTCTATCTTCTCAACGATGTTTCAACCACCATGATAGTTAATTAAAATGCATTCCTTTGAAGTAGGGAAAATTTGGCTTTACGCAAAAACTTAACCATAGAGCTTTCCACCAGCCAAATATTGCATATAGTATAACTTTACTTTCATTGCATTCTCTTGTGTTACCTTGCCAGCATATTCCATGTGCTGACCCATTTTCGGGCTGCAACGTTTCATGTTGCAAACTTTTCAGACGACGAGTAAGATGCCCTTTTAGGTCATGGTTCTATACTCAGTGATGCCGCTGGAGTTGATGGACTCACTTATCTTCCAAGCCTTCCGCTGTTATCGTGTTAGATGGCCTTCAGCCATATTATCTGTAATAAATTCATCGTTGGACTATCGATGTAATAAGTGTGTGATTGCTACTCTATTATAAATCCTTCAAGTACTGTGCATGTCAGCATTACTGATCCAGGGATGACACTGATGCACAGAGATCAGACTGTTTGAGGTCTGGTCGCTACAGGTGATTTTCCAAAGTTACCACTTTCACCCCTTTTCTTATTCTCCTTGAGCCCAACTTTTTACCACAGCTTCCTCAGGCTCCCCTGCACCTCCAGCAACTCTTCCCTGGCCTCAGCTCCATTATTGAGTAGGGGTAAAACCCCAATTTGCATTCTGGACAGGAGTTTTCACCATTCTATCTCAGCCCCCTCTTCTTCTAGAAGTTTTCCCTGGCATCCAATGCTCCCCCTGCGTTGTTTTCTCCCCCCTAGAGCCAATGGACACGGTGGACGCGCCCAGAGCGCGTGGGACACGGCCATGCCGGCCATTTGAGCGCTCTGGAGCACGCTACAGTGCGCTCCCGCACTGTAGCCTCCTCCAATCAGCAGCACCCGACCACCTCGAGCCTCCCCCTCGCGCTAGGTGATGTACCTCGCCGTTCGCCTATAAAAGGACACCCCCGCGCCCTCCTCTCCTCACCACTCTCCCTCTCACACAGCAAATCACCTCCCCATGCCACTCACTCCCCTCCAGATGGGCCCGAGCTCGAGATCGAGCTCGAGCTCCGCCGCCTTGGGTCACCGTTGATCCGGAGGTACAGGCCCTCCCCGCCGCTCCTCTCGTTCGATCTGAAACCGCCAAGCCCCGCTGATCATTTCCCCTCTCTGCAGCTGCCGGAAACGGCCTGAGCAACCACCACCCGACGCCTCTCCGCCGTCCCTCCTCGTCGCCGGCAAACCAGGCCACTCCGGCGACTGCCTCCACCACCACCCGAACGGCGACTCCACGCTCACTCCATCCCTGCCCTCGCCGTGCCCTGCATCGCCGACGGTGAGCTCGCCGGCCCTCTGCCGGAGGGTTAGGGATGACAGGCGGGCCCCGCCTGTCATTCTCTCATCCCCCTCGCCTCTCTCTCCTCTCGCTGACGCCTGGGCACCAGCGCGCGGTCTGTTTCTTTCTGGGCCTGTTGCACTGTGGCCTCTCTGGCCCAGTGGCACAGTAGCCTTTTCCCTTTTTCTTTTCTGTCTGTTTTATAAATATTCCACAGGGTTAAATATTAATCCAAATGAAATAATTCCAATTCCTAAAAACTTGCAAAATTCCAACCTATTTAATGATATCACTTTCACCCATATCCATGAACCTTTTCTGTTCTGTTCAAATTTAAATCTAAATTTGAACACTAAAACCTCTGTTCAAAAATTCTTATACCCCATTCTGTCACTCCAAATCCCAAACTAAGAATTTTTGCCATCTTAGTTTTCCCTCTAGTATTTTATAAAAATAAGTTGACATTTTTCTGAGCACTTTGGTTTTTCTATTTTTGTCTTATTTTCCCGTTGTTTATTGCGACGATTAGATACCGTGTTCGACGAGGTTGTTGAAGAAGATGGAGGTGAAGGATTTGAAGACCTTGAAGAACAAGCCAATCCAGGCAAGCAGCCCTTTGCCCATGATACCCCCCTGTGTTCCTCGGAACCCTTTTATTTCCGAATGCATGATGATAAGAGTGACGATGGTAAACTTGTTGAAAGCCACCACATGATGCATACCCTACTCATGATCTTTACCATGTGCTTAGATGCAATGACAACTGATTAGTTGTGATGCATAGTGATGCATAAGTGCCATGAATCCTTCGTGGTTGCATTCCTTTCGAAAACCCATCGGGTGCCCCTAATGCCCGAGGGTGATGTTGAGTCATCACTTGAGGAAGAAGTGGTGCACCAGAGAAAGTTCTCGTGTGTGGGTAAAATGATGGATTAGATTTATGTGTGATTACCGTCCCAACCAAACATGTGCAACCACCCTACCCCTTATGGGACGGGGCGTTATTGATTACTTAGGCTGATACTAGCATGGTGCCCACATCACTAGTGATGGGGGAGACTTGAGGTCACTCCCGGGAAGGGGTCGTGCTTGGATAGGCGACCATGATTGTTTTCACAGGGCACCGGACACACCGTTGGTCCCTTCATGTATGCGTAACATTGTAAAGAGGGCAAGTCCCACGATATATCGTTTCTACACGAGGGTTGTGCACCAACGAGTGGACCCTATGTTAGTGTCGTCTAGGGAAAGGTAATGATCGGGTGCTTCCCCCGAGAACTTGAGGTACTGCGGGATCGTGGGTGACATGAAAGCTTCCCGGATCTTGTGGGTAAAGTGCGCAACCTCTACAGAGTGTAAAACTATTCGAATAGCCATGTCCACGGTCATGGACAGTTGGGAGGTGCTACTTAAACTATGTCCAGAATTTTACAACCTCGGTGAAAGTATGTGTGTGTTTTGAGTCAAGGTGGTGACTTGACTCATTGATAATGAATTGGACTCTATTCATGTTGATATCTGTAACCTGTCTTTGAGGTTACCCAAGTACATTGATGCATGTTTCACAAATGGTAGGATATTTAATCTAGCTTATAGCTAGGTTGCTCATTGTTGTACAATTTGCATTGTTACCTTGAACCAAATCATGGGTTGATTGCGAGTACATTCAAAGTACTCATTGGCTTGCCACTGGTTATTTAATTGGCCAGGCATGGAGGAGCAGGAATATGAGGAAGAATTCAATGGAGACGAACATGCGAACTAGGACGCTTTCCCAGTCAGAATGCATATAGGGTTAAGGCAGATGGCATGGGTTCTACTTATCTACGAAGAATTCCGCTATTCGAGTTTATTTGCTATTCAGCCCATGAGGCTTTATCTATGTAAGACTTGGCCATAATGGTCATAATTTGTGTAAGACGGCATGTTTGGATGTAAGACTCTTGTTATTCAGCTTCTGTGTGTTCAGTGAGCATTGATCTCTGGGATCACTGTACACGTGCATTCGGTGATCTCGACTCTTAAGTCGGGGTCCCCACACTTGGGCAAGGCTCCCTTCGAAGTTCTGTATGGACGAAGGTGTCGAACGCCTCTTAACTGGTCAGAAACCGAGGAAAGACAATTCTTTGGCCCGGATATGATCCAGGAAGCAGAAGAGCAAGTTTGCATCGTTCGTGAGAAATTGAAAACAGCTCAGTCTCGCCATAAGAGCCAATATGATAGTCATCATAAGGCTGTGACTTACGAAGTCGGCGATAAGGCTTACCTCCGGGTTACACCTCTTAAGGGCACCCATCGCTTCGGTATCAAAGGCAAATTGGCTCCTCGTTACATTGGTCCTTTTCGCATTCTTGCCAAGCGAGGAGAAGTTGCCTACCAATTGGAACTACCTCCACATCTTTCCAGAGTTCATGATGTATTCCACGTCTCTCAACTCAGGCGTTGCTTCTCGGATTCTATCCACGGAGTGGACCACGAAACACTTGATCTCCAGGACAATCTCACATATCGAGAATACCCCGTTCGTATTCTTGATCAAACCGAGCGTACCACTCGACGTCATAATATCAAGTTTCTCAAGGTTCAATGGTCACACCATTCCGAGAACGAAGCTACTTGGGAAAGGCAGGATCGTCTTCGACTTGAGTACCCCACCCTTTTTCCGGAGGAACCTGAATCTCGGGACGAGATTCTTTTAAGTGGGGGTGAGTTGTCACATCCCTAGTCAGTGCATGCATTAGGACTAGCTAAAGTGTGCATCATGTTTACTTTTTGCAGAAACCTGAAATGGGGATGACAGAAACCCCAACACCCCTCTTCTGCCAACTAGGGTTTAATAAAATCTTTTCCAATGTACCCAAAATGCCCTTAAAAAATGTTCATCATCTTTGCCTTGGTCTCTAACCTCTGAAAAAAATGGTGCAAAATATTCTAGGACATCCAAAGGTCACTGGATTAATTCATATTGTATTTGCATTTGGGCATTTAAATGCTATAAAATATTTTAGGTGCCCAAATAATCATAAACCAAAATGTTCCATGATGTTCATATTATATACAGTGGGCATCAGGAGTTTTATGATTTATAAAAATGTTATAGCATTTTTATTAATTCAACAAAGTTGAAAAAGAAACAAAACAGAAAAACAAAATAGAAGAGAGAGAGAGAGAGAGAGGGCCACAGCCCACTTACCTGGACCACCCCGGTCCACCTGGCGACCCAGCACTGTGCTGGCCCGAGCCAGCCAGCTGCTTCGTCCCCGCCAGGCAGGCAGGGAGGTGACGCCGACGAGCTCCGAGCTCGCCATGACGCCGCCTGCGTGCCGCCTCGCCGCGGGAACGGGCTGGACGACCTCCACGTCGCGCCCTGGAGCCTCTGGACATATCCATTCCCCCTGCCTCTTTCCCTCGCCCTCCCCGCGCCATGGCCGCCGCTGTTCTGCTGCCGTAGCCGCACCCACCGAGCTCCCCTCGCCTCGCGTTTGTGTCCCCGAGCTTCGCCGTCATCCGCCACTTCGCCTCGACCGAGTCCCGAGCGCTCGCACGCCCTGCACCAACCGCACCGGCCTCGTCTTCTTCGACCACCGCCGGAGATCCCCTCCACCGTCGCCGTCACAGCAGCTCGTCCCCGACCTCGTCGTCAGCTCCGACGCAACCACCGTGAGCTTGGCCAACTACCCATCCTCTCTGTTTCCCTCCTCGAGCCTTGCAACATATGCACGTAGCTCACCCGTACGCGCCGCCGTGGAGCTCATCGCCGACGAGGCTCCGGCCACCCAAGACCGCGCCACCCTATCCATCAGCTCCACCGCACCCCCAGGAGTCTAAAGCACCTCTCCACGAGCCTCGCCGTGCCTCCTAGCGACTAGCCCGAGCTCACCCGAGCTCCGGTAGCCGCCAAGGACGTCGCCGGCGCCTTTTCCGGCGACCCCAAGGCCAACCACCACCACCACTAGATGCGGCACATCCCCCGCATCACGTAGACGTGCTCCGTCGTCGATTTGGTCGCCGGAGCACAAATCCTGCACCGCACCGCCGCGTCTGGCTTCGCCGGCGGCTAAACGCCAGCTGGTTTGACCCACTTTGACCACGGGTGGGCCCAGTCTGACCCCCTAGGGTCAATGACATGTGGGGCCCAGCCGTCTAATTAAGTTAGGATTAGCACTAATGTTTAATTAGTTAAGTTAATGACACTGACACGCGGGACCCACTGTCAGGTTTGACCTGGACCAGGTCTGTTGACCTGCTGATGTCAGCATGATGGCATGCTAACGCAGTAAAGGCTTTTCTGGGATTATTTGATTTAAAACAATTCAGAAAATTCCAGAAAATGCTTTAAACTTCTAAAAATCATATAAATTCAACAGTAGCTCAGATGGAAAAGATTTATATATGAAAATTGATCAGAAAAATCCAATCTTTCCAATGGCACTGGTTTCATGCATGTTTGAGCAAGTTAACCTTGCTGTTCACATCAAAAAATGATAATGCACTTTAATAAATAATAGATTGGGTATAAGTTTGAATCTTTGATTCAAATAAGCTCAAACCTTTCTGTTTATAGTTGCATTAGCCCAAAACATATTCATCTTTCCATGTCATTGAACCCTATTCCTTTGCATGACCTGTCATTGCCATAGTAAATAGTTGAAACCCACTAGCATGAGTAGGTGTTGATTGAGCCATGTGGTGTGTGTTCTACCATGCTATTTGTTTATGTTGCCTGCTATGCTTAGAGTTGTGTCAGGTCTGGTTCATCTGGGTGATGGATCAGAGTGAAATGATCATGTCCGGTAAAGAGAGTGAAGTGTGGAACATGCTTGGTAAAGGTATCGATGAAAGGCCATGTAGGAGTACATGCTGGGTTGTTTCATTGGAACCGTCCATAGGACCTGAGATCTGTATGTGTGATTCAAGTTTCAGCTACTACCACACATTGGGCACTGAAATATGACCCCGCTCGACTTATTGACTGCCCTTGTTATCTGTCCAGGAGTTGCAACTAGTTTCTGGTGTTTATAGTTTAATGGTGGTCGTGCGCAGCGCTGACCCTCGGGGTGGGCTGTGATGCGGCAGGTACGTGGCACGGTGTACCGGTCACCCGTTTGGTGACTCGGAAACCATGTACACATCGTTTGGGGCCGTGAGCGACACCCCGGCCGGATCTCCCCACGGATGGAACCCAAATAGGCGATAAACCTGGACTAGAGACTTGAGTGGTTGGTTAGGTCGTGGTCTACACCTACGTCGGCTTTCGCTTGAAGTCTGCCGAGCACATGTCGTGTCCAGACGCTAAGTGGTGGAAACATGTGTGAAGAAGTACACCCCTGCAGGGTTACCAATCTATTCGAATAGCCGTTGTTCACGGTTATGGACCACTTGGTTCCTTATACAGTTCATAGACAAGTTGATGGTTACTTCTAAAAGTCTCAAGACAAGTGTGAGTGCCGTGGATGGCCCTTCCGTAGGATGACGGAAGAGGATCCACGGTAGTGTATTGTTGTGGTGAGTAGAGGACTCGTGTGCGTAGTCTCATCTTGCAGTCTGCTGAGAGTTGTAGTATAGGTTAGCCAAGAGTCAAAGCTGGCTTGCTGCTATGAACTCCACTATCCTTGTTGATAATGATGCATGTATGATAGGATCTGTTGTAAGTCTTGCTGAGTACCTTTGTACTCATGTTTGCTTAATAACTATTGCAGAGGAGAACCCTGCCCCTTCTGATGGGTTTTACATAGATGTTGACGTCGACGAGTAGCTTGCTACCCAGACGGAGATCCTGAGCTTGTGAAGGGCCTTGTAGATAGTCAGGCTACACCAAGCCTATTTTATTTCCAAGTTGTCTGTACTCAGACATGTTAGCTTCCGCTTGTGCTTGTATGCTTGTATGACTTGAGTGTTGGGTCATGTGACCCCTATCTGTATGGATATGTTATGTATGGCTCTTCGGAGCCTCTTAAATAAAGTACTTTGAGTCATAAAGTTCTATTGTGATGCAATGTTGTATTTGCACATATTGAGCATATTGTGTGTATGTTTGAAATGCTTGGTATGTGTGGGATCCGACACCTAGTTGTTTACCTTTGGTAGCCTATCTTACAGGGAAATGCCTCCTAGTGCTTCCACTGAGCCTTGGTAGCTTGCTACTGCTCCGGAACACATAGGCTGGCTGGCATGTGTCCTTCTTCGTTCTTGTGTCTATCCCTTAGGGGAAATGTCACGCGTTGTTCCTTTAAGTCCATGTAGCTTGCTACGACTTGGGTTCATACGTTGATGACCAACACGTTCGTTGTTGGGTCATGGATGCATGTCTCTATAATTTAGTGCCACTTTTGGTTTACAACTAGCCATCTCGGCCCGGGTTCTCTGTCATATGGATGCTAGCAACACTATCATATACGTGTGCCAAAATGCGCAAACGGTCCCGGGCCAGGTAAGGTGGCACCCGTGGGGATACCGTGCGTGAGGCCGCAAAGTGATATGATGTGTTACAAGCTAGATCGGTGTGACTTAGGATCGGGGTCCCGACAGACATGGCGTCCACGAGGGTGGGGGGCGCGCCCCCTGCCTCGTGGGCCCCACGTCTGGCCCCCGGTGTCCTCCTTCTTCCTATATATATCTACGTACCCCGAAACCATCAGACAAATAGAGAAAACCCTAGTTCCACCGCCGCAACCTTCCGTTCCCGTGAGATCCCATCTTGGGGCCTGTTCCGGAGCTCCGCCGGTGGGGGATCTTCCACGGAGTGCTTCTACATCATCATCATCGCCTCACCATGAGTTGTGAGTAGTTTACCACAGACCTTCGGGTCCATAGCTAGTATCTAGATGGCTTCTTCTCTCTCTTTGGATCTCAATACCAAGTTCTCCTCGGTCTTCGAGGAGATCTATTCGATGTAATCTCTTTTTGCAGTGTGTTTGTCGAGATCCGATGAATTGTGGGTTTATGATCAAGATTATCTATGAGAAATATTTGGTTCTTTTCTGAACTCTTTATGTATGATTATAATATCCTTGCAAGTCTCTTCGAATTATTGGTTTGGTTTGGCCTACTAGATCTATAGTTCTTGCAATGGGAAAAGTGCTTGGCTTTGGGTTCAATCTTGCGGTGTCCTTTCCCAGTGACAGTAGGGGCAGCAAGGCACGTATTGTATTGTCGCCATCGAGGATAAAAAGATGGGGTTTATATCACTATGTTTGAGTTTATCCCTCTACACCATGTCATCTTGCTTAAGGCGTTACTCTGTTCTTATGAACTTAATACTCTAGATGCATGCTGGATAGCGGTCGATGTGTGGAGTAATAGTAGTAGATGCAAAATCGTTTTGGTCTACTTGTCTCGGACGTGATGCCTATATATAATGATCATGCCTATATAGTCCCATAATTATTCGCTTTTCTATTAATTGCTTGACAGTAATTTGTTTACCCGCCGTAGAATACCGCTATCATGAGAGAAGCCACTAGAGAAAACTATGGCCCCCGGGTCTATTCTCAACATATCAATCTACAATCTACTTTACTTTTCCGCTTTTACTTTCTGTTCTTATATCAAAAAATACCAAAAATATCAAATTATCATCTCTATCAGATCTCACTTCCATAAGTGACCGTAAAGGGATTGACAACCCCTTATCGCGTTGGCTGCGAAGTTCTTATTTGTTTGTGCAGGTGCGAGTGACTCGCGCATGGTCTCCTACTGGATGTATACCTTGGTTCTCAAAAACGGAGGGAAATACTTACGCTCCTGTGCTGCATCACCCTTTCCTCTTCGAGGTAATACAACGCAAGCTCGAGAAGTAGCACAACCGAGCTTGGAAAAAACTTAAGTCATAAAGGTGCATATAATGGCAAGGAGACTGTATGAAACAGACGACATAACAATTTGGAGCATTATGCTTTTTTGATAATGGGCTTCGTTATAGAAGCCCCCAAGTATCTTTGAGGTATATATATTTAAGGATGTTCTACCTTGGGATAATTCAGTAGAGCCAAAAAATTATCGATAAAAAATAAGAAAAAGGGAAGAGGATAACTGTAAAAACCAGGAATAAGACCTAGACTAAAAAATAAAATATGTGCTACTGAACTATCCGTAGAATCATCGGAGCCTGGCAGTGTTCCATGGGTTTGGCTCGAGGTGATTGTGTGATGCATTTCGAAGGCGACAGGCTCCACCGGTGAGTACTTCGTCAATAATGAAGGGGACCTCCCGTCTTGGTTTGAGCTTGTATTTTTTCTTCTCCGGGAGGCATAATACGAGTTCGCCAACATTGTATGTCTTTGCCCGCACTTCTCTGCTTTGGTATCGCCTGGCCTGCTGTTGATAAAATGCGGAGTGAGGCTGCGCAATATCGCATTCCTCTTCGAGGCCGTCTAGGTCATCCTGCCGATCGAGCTCGGCTTCTCTCTCTTCGTACATGCGCATTCGAGGCAAGTCATGAATAATATCGCAGGGCAAGATAGCCTCTGCGCCGTACACCATGAAAAAAGGTGTGTATCCGGTTGTCCGGTTAGGTGTAGCTCGCAGCCCCCAGAGTACGGAGTCGAGCTCCTCCACCCAGTGTTTATCTGACTCCTGAAGGGAGCGCACCAGTCAGGGTTTAATGCCACTCATTATCAAGCCATTGGCTCTTTCCACCTGACCGTTTGTCCGAGGGTGGTACACAATGGTGTAATCAGGTTTAATGCCTAATTTAGCGCAACAATTTTTCACCTCGTTATCTGTGAAGTTGGAGCCATTATCTGTGATAATACTATCCGGGACACCATAATGGTGTACTATGCTGGATATAAAATCTATCACCGGCCCTGCCTCAGCTGTTCGTACTGGCTTGGCTTCTATCCAATTAGTGAATTTATCCACCATGACAAGTAGATACTTCTTATTATGGCTTCCCCCTTTAAGAGGTCCAAACATATTCAGCCCCCAGACCGCAAAGGGCCAGGTAATGGGGATGGTTCTGAGAGCTGTGGGAGGCATAATGCTTTGGTTTGCGAAAAGCTGGCATCCAACATAATGTTGGACTAAGGTCTGTGCGTCTGTGCGTCTGTGCATGTAGTTGGCCAGAAGAAACCAGTTCGAAAGGCTTTGCTTACAAGAGCTCGAGCCGCGGTGTGATGGCCGCCCATGCTAGCGTGTATTTCGGCGAGAAGTTGCCGTACGTCCTCTTGAGAGATGCACCGTTGGAGAATACCAGTAGTGCTTTTCTTGTATAGTTCACCCTCGTGAACCTTATAGGCTTTAGAGTGCCGAGTTATGCGGCGGGCCTCATTTTGGTCATCAGGGAACTCTTGCCTATTAAGGTATGCTAGGAGAGGCTCGGTCTAGGGGGATATAACAACCATTATCTCGTGAGCTGAGGACGTGATTTCCATGTCGGAGTCCCTGATGACATCTGTATTGAGTTCGGCAGGGGGTGTGTTCGGGTCCGGACTGGCGTCACTACTTTCGTCCTGCCATGTTATCGATGGCTTGAACAACCTTTCCACAAAAGTGTTAGGTGGGACTGGGTCGCGCTGGGCGCCCATGCGAGAAAGTATATCCGCTGCCTGGTTACTATCCCAAGCCACATGATGAAATTCCAGCCCCTCGAATCGAGTCGATATTTTTAATATGGCTTTCCGGTAAGCCGCCATTTTTGAATCCTTCGCGTCAAACTCTCCGTTTACCTGAGATATGGCGAGGTTTGAGTCTTCGCGTACCTCGAGGCGCCGTATACCCATGGATACGTCCATACGGAGACCATGCAGTAGTGCCTCATATTCGGCCGCGTTGTTTGAGTGTGTGTACATGATCTGCAACACGTAGCAGACTGTGTCTCTTGTTGGAGATATCAAGATGGCGCCGCCCCCCAATCCGGCGAGCATTTTGGAACCGTCGAAATACATTGTCCAGTGGGAGTATTGTCACGCCCAAGATGTGATTCTATCTCGATCACGTGCAAACCTCATGATTGAGGCACAACCGCATTTTGGGCGCTTAGCAAGATGGATATCATTACATCGTACCATTACATAAATAGATGGGGATACATACAAGACATACAATAGCCACATGAATACAACATATCATTCACAAGACATCTGACTACGAATGAAAAACATGAAAAGCACAACGACATACATAACTCCATGCAGACATACGATCCTGGTCATGTATATCTTGGCCAACTTGGCACTCGTGTAAGTGGTCTTTACGGGGATAAAGTGAGCTACTTTTGTCAAACAATCAACTATCACCTAGATAGAATCATACCCTGAACGTGTCCTGGGTAGTCTCGTGATGAAATCCATTCCAAGCTTATCCCACTTCCATTCGGGTATAGGTAACGGCTGTAATAACCCAGCTGGTTTCTGGTGTTCAGCCTTGACTCTCTAACAAACATCACACACTGCCACATACTCTGCAATGTCCTTTTTCATTCCGGTCCACCAGGAATTCCTCTTCAAATCAAAATACATCTTAGTGTTGCCTGGGTGAATCGAATACGGTGAGTCATGTGCCTCCTGGAGTGTCAACTTCCTAATCTCGGGGTCGTTGGGCACATAGATATGCTTTTCAAACCAAAGTGTCTCGTATTCATCCTCATGAAATCCTTCTGCCTTTCCTTCGGCCATCCTTTTCGTTATTTCTGCAATCTCTTTGTCCAACTTCTGGGCTTCTCGAATCCTTCCCAACAATGTGGACTGTATTTCCAACGTGGCAACAAAACCTCTAGGGACTATTTCCATCTGCAAATCCCTAAGATCATCGACTAACTCCTGGGGTAGACCTCCGGGAATGAGTGTGTTAACATAACTCTTGCGGCTTAGAGCATCGGCTACGACATTGGCTTTACCTGGATGATAATGCAACCTCATGTCGTAATCCTTTATAAGTTCTAGCCATCTCCTTTGCCTGAGATTCAACTCTTTCTGTGTGAAGATATACTTCAAACTCTTATGATCCGTATACACATCACAACGGTTTCCAATAAGGAAATGTCTCCAGGTTTTGAGTGCGTGCACTACGGCTGCTAACTCCAAATCATGCGTAGCGTAATTCAACTCATGTGGTCAAAGTTGACATGAAGCATAAGACACAACTCTTCCGTCTTGCATCAGAACACCTCCAAGTCCTTGATGAGAAGCGTCACAATATACTTGGAAATCTTTGCGTATATCCGGAAGAATCAGCACTAGGGCTGTAACCAAACGTTTCTTCAACTCCTGAAAACTGGCCTCACATTCTTCGGTCCACTTATAGTTAGTCTCTTTCTTCAACAACTCCGTCATGGGTTTCGCAATCTTTGAGAAATTCTCAATAAATCTCCGATAATATCCGGCGAGTCCAAGGAAACTGCGAATTTCGCTAACTGAGGTGGGTGCCTTCCATTCTGTGACTGCCTCAACCTTGGTGGGGACTACAGATATATCGTCTCCTGATATGACATGTCCAAGGAATCCAACTTCCTTCAACCAAAACTCACATTTACTAAACTTGGCGTATAACTGATGTTCTCGAAGCTTCTCGAGAACTAAACGCAAATGTTCCTTGTGCTCCTCTTCATTCTTGGAGTATACCAATATATCATCAATGAATACTACCACAAACTTATCCAAGAATTCCATGAATACCTTGTTCATCATACTCATGAAATAGGCAGGGGCGTTAGTCAAACCAAATGACATAATTGTATACTCATAAAGCCCGTACCTTGTGGTAAAAGCTGTCTTGGGTATATCCTGTTCTCAGATCTTCAGCTGATGATATCCTGACCGCAAATCGATCTTTGAGAATACCTTGGCTCCTTGCAGCTGGTCAAACAGATCGTTGATCATCGGCAGTGGGTACTTATTCTTGATGGTAACCTCGTTCAGTGCACGATAGTCAACAACCATCCTTAATGATCCATCCTTCTTCTCGACTAAGAGCACTGGGGCTCCCCATGGCGATGAACTAGATCATATGTAACCCTTATCCATTAACTCCTTGATCTTCTTTTTGATTTCCTCCAGATCATTAGCGGGCATCCGGTATGGTCTCTTAGATATTGGTCCGGTGCCGGGTAGTAGTTCAATTAAGAACTCTATGTCCCTATCCGGTGGCATGCCGGGCAACTCTTCTGGGAATACATCGGGGTAATCCTTCACAACAGGCACTTCCTCCTGAACAACTCCCGTGAGTGCATTCACATGCGCTTTCCTGGGCGTGTGCTTTGACACATACTTGATCCTTTTTTCTTTTGGTGTGGTGAGAAGAATTGATCTACTGGCGCAATCGATGTTTCCTCCAAACTTGGATAACCAATCCATTCCTATGATCACATCTAAACCTTGGGATTCCAAAAGAATGAGATCCGTGGGAAATACATGTCTTCCAATGGTCAATGGCACTTGGTAGCATCCATGGCTTGCCATATACTCTGCTCCAGGGGAACTGACTAACATGGGCGTCCTAAGGGCTACGGTATGCAACTTATATTTTTCCACAAAACCCCTTGATATGTATGAATGCGATGCACCAGTATCAAAAAGAACAAGGGCGGAAAATGCATTAATCAAAAACTTACCGACTACTGTGTCGGGCTGCTCATCAATCTCCTCCACATTGACATGGTTCACTTGTCCTCTGGTGAACGGGTTGGACTTCTTTCCTGAGCTTCCATTTCCATTCCCATTCTTCGACTCAGGACATTCATTGGCGTAATGTCCGGTCTTCACACACTTGAAACAAGTAACGTGGCTCAGATCCTTCTTGGCAGGTGTTGAGGGAGTAGAACAATTCTGATTGTTGCTTCCTCCATTCCCATTGTCATTCCTAGCACCACTGTGGTTGTGTGCATTCCCTCCATTATTAGAATGACTTCCATGGTTATGGGTGTGATGGTTGTGTCCTCCTGAGTATGGGGTATAGCGGGGCTTCAGCTGGGCTCCAGAGTTAAACTTCCCAGCTCCATACTTCCTCTTGTGGTTGTCAAAATGTTGCCGCTTTCCCTCCAGCATAATAGCTTTGTCCACTAGCTCTTGATAGTTGTTGTAGGTTGCTAGCATCAGCTACATACTCATCTCATCATTGAGTCCTTCTAGAAACTTCTCCTGCTTCGCAGCGTCAGTGGACACATCATCTGGCGCGTAGCGAGCTAACTGCCTAAAGTCATCTACATACTGCCCCACAGTACGGTTTCCTTGGCGCAAGTTGCGAAACTCATGCTTCTTCAGGCTCATGGCTCCTGCTGAGACATGTGCTATGCGAAAAGCTTGCTGAACCTGATCCCAAGTAATCACAGCAAGTGGGTAGGTGGCGGTGTAGTTCTCCCACCAAGCGGCTGCTGGTCCCTCAAGCTGATGTGCAGCAAAACGCACTCTCTCTACATCAGTGCATCCTGCAGTGGCTAGCTCTCTATCCATCTTACGGAGCCAGTCATCTGCAACTATGGGCTCGGTGCTACTAGAGAACACCGGTGGTTGCAACCTTAGGAACCAGGTCAAGTTGTCATGGGGTGGTGGAGGTGGGTTATTGTTGTTGTTATTCTGATTCTGGACAAGAAGTTGCATCAAATTGTTCTGCTGTTGGATCAACTGGGTGAGCTCAGGGGGAAACTCAAATCTGGGCTCACGTCTCGGAGGCATCTGAGGGGTTTAGAGGGGAGAGATTAGAATAGAATGAGGTCTAGGGGAAATCACTACCCATATGCACATGAGTCAAACAATTTCATATCATATCACTCAATTCAAACAAGAGCAAACAAAGATCCTATTACAAAGCTAGCGAATGGTTCTAACTACTCAGTTTAATACTAATGATTATAGGGTGGTCATCTAATCACTGTCATCTGAAGACTCCATGATATCTACTCCAGCTTCGTCTTCATAGTCACTTTCATCACTATCGGTGTCGTCTATCAGGATGTAGTTCTCCATGGTAATTCCTATCTCTGGTCCTGGCTTCGCACTTTATTGCATGAAAAATCCTTGAAGAGGCAATATCCCAGGTTCAATCACACTTTATTACATCGAAAAATCCTCGAAGAGGCAATATCCATTATACGATAATGGCTGAAGGCCATCTAATAGAAATAAACTGCGGAAGCTATGAATAGTAGTTGAGTCCATCCAACTCCACGGCAAACATTGAGTGCATGACAACGACCTAGCGCACCTTAATCCTCGTCTGAAAACTCTGCAACATGATACATTGTAGCCATGTAGGTCAGCACATTGAATATGCTGACAAGAACACACTATAATGATAATGAGCAAAGCCTACAACTACATGCATATTTGGCTGGTGGAGGCTGTAAGGTTAATTTTTGCATAAAGCTAGTTTTTCCCTACAACAAAGGAATGTATTTATTTAACTACTTTGTTAAATTTAAATCATGAACAATTGAGAATGGTACCCCCATCTCAATCCCAAGACCAAGTCATGATTAACCCATCAAGTTAAATCAAGTGTTGAGATCAGTCCATAATTCAAATACCAGGATACTCAAAGATGTCCATAACCGGGGACACGGCTACTCATGAATAGTTTGTACACTCTGCAGAGGTTTGTGCACTTTTCCCCACACGACTCGATCTCCTCCGTTTGATTTCTCGCACTACAGGGTGTTTGAGAAACGGATGACTAAGACACAGTCTTTGAGAAGCATTAACTCTTTACCCTGGGTAGACCGTACCGCCTACATCCACTACATGTGCTAGTCTACCACTGAAAGAGGTCACACAACATACTCAACTATGCCAGAGCCCATAATGGCATTGTGGCTGCACACAGAAGTTTCTAGGCATGGATGATATATGATCCCTTTGATCCTGGGTGGCATTCCTTGTACAACACTGGTAAATCCCCAGGTACCCTGACATCCACTGGTACATCCCCAGGGTGCCACAACCAATCCACCCAGAAGTGTATTAAACTCCACCTTAAAGAAACCCTTAGTTGTATTTACACTCACAGCTTTCATGGAATCACTCATACCAATCCACATCTACAAGCATGGCTAAGCACTAGGTAACAAAGCGTATATTCCCTTGGTTTGATCTCAAGATATTGGATTCCTACCTCACGAACTACAGAGCATCATATTAAGTAACTAGTCCTACTCATGCAAGTGTTTGAGGATAGAACTAATGCAATAAAAACTGGGTATTGGAAAGTATGATCAAAGTATGAACTTGCCTTGCTGACGATCGCTGAAACCTAAAGACTCGTAGTAGCACGCTTCGCACTCCGGGAATTCTATCGCAATCAAACAACAGCATACATAAGCAATCAAGCGAAGATGCATGGGTAAAACTCAACTAAGAAAACCTAACCAGAAAGTTCAACTGAAGAACTCCGGTTTGCAAAAAGAATCAAATCAAATGGAGCAACGAAACTCAAACTACGAAAGAAACAAGATCCGTTTACAAATCTGAACTAAAGTCAAATTTTATAGTATGAAAATCTTGTTCAAGTTGGTTAAACAGAAAGAGGGCTTCGAGACGAAGATCTAGGCGCTTGTTTCACCTGATTCCGACTAACGAGCAAAAAGATAAACTAAAACAAAGATCAGGGCAGAAATCGCGATAAAAGATAATTGCGGAAAAACCGTGGAAAATAAAACGAGACAAACAAGCTAACAAACGAACATTCGCTGTCTGCGTCTAACTGGCAAACAACGTTCGTTAAAACGAATGAACGGATGCTAAATAACTAAACCGAGAAAAACCGAACCGATTCTAAAAAACAAATCTAGGGTTTTTACCTAAAACCAAAAAAAAACGGCCACTCAGATCAGATCGGGACGGCGGCAGCGGCTCCGATGGTGGTGGCTCCGGCGATGGCGGCTGGCGGCAGGGCGGCGGCGAGGTGACGGCGGCTAACGGCGGTGGCGGCTATGGTTAGGGTTTAGGGTGGCGCGGCGGCTGGGCCGTCGGGCCTCGGGGCTGGCGGCTTATAAAGCCGGAGCGGACCGAGTCCGGCTTGGGCAAGGCCCGCAGGTCGGTGCGTTTTTCTTTTTAAAACAGACGGAGTAAAACAATTAAAAGAAATACAAAACGGAGTCGAAAAATTCCGAAATAAATTTTCATCGTCCTCTAATAATATTTTGGACAAAGTGAACATTTTTCCCGGACCTAAATGCAATAATTTTTAAAAACATATTTTTTTTAAATTTGAATAAAATAGCAATAAAAATCCAATATAATTATTTATTCAATTTTAACATTTTCCTCCATTATTTCTTTTATTTTGGAGAAGTCATATTATCTCCTCTCGTGCATTTTGATATTGAAATATTTCGGAGAGAAAAATAATTAAAATTGAATGATCCTCTTTTCAATATTCGAGAGAATTCAAATATGAAATTAATGAAATCCCCAACTCTCTCCCCGAGTCCATGAGTTGCTTAGGATTTTTAGGGTCAAAACTAAAAAGAAGAATACAATATGGTATGCATATGATGATCTATGTACAACATTCCAAATTGAAAATTTGGGATGTTACATCATTCCTGCTATCCCAGGCTGTCGACCAGGAACATATCCTTAGACCGAAGAAGAAGAAGAAGAAGAAGAAGAAGAAGAAGAAGAAGAAGAAGAAGAAGAAGAAGAAGAAGAAGAAGAAGAAAGAACTCTAATACAAGTAAACCGCGCTCTCACGTCAAGTCCTCAGAAACCTGCACCTGCAACTGTTGTTGTAGTATCTGTGAGCCACCAGGACTCAGCAATCCCATAACCATGGGTATCAAGACTAGCAAAGCTTAATGGGTATGGAGAGGTTAAGTGGTGAGGTTGCAGCAACGGCTAAGCATTATATGGTGGCTAACTTACAAGTACAAGAATAAGATGAGCATCTACGCAAACGGTCGCAAACTAGTAATGATCACTAAATGATCCTGAACTACCTACGAGTCAAACATAACCCCACCGTGTTCTCTTCTAAAGTTGAAAAGAGACAGTCACAGTTACACACGCGGTGGGAGTATTATATTTCGGATCCTCTGTCAAGTTTTCTACAACCGGATATTAACAAATTCCAATATGCCACATAACATCGGGCATGGCTTTTGAAAGATCATAACCCTGCAGGGGTGTCCCAACTTAGCCCATCATAAGCTCTCATGATCAGCAGAGGTAAAAAATCCTTATCTTAGGGACAACCCGATCAGACTCGGAATCCCGGTGCACAAGACATCTCGACAATATTAAAGCAAGTCCAATAAGACCTCCTCGCGTGCCGACACCCTGATAGTAGTCGCGCGTATCTCGTATTAGGCCACGTTCGGATTGGCTAAGTTTCCGGCTGGCACACCCGTTGGTGGCCCCGACTACTGCCATTTTGGACCAACACTCATGAGGAGCACTGGCCCGGGTTGTAAATTAAGTCCTCGGGGTCCGGAAAGTCCCTATGCAAGTTTTTAGTTATTAGGCAAATGGTAAAACCAATGTCGGGCCTTGCTGGAGGAGTTTTATTCAAAGCAAACTGTCAAGGGGGTCCCATAACCCACAACCGTGTTAGGAACACAAACTCAAGGAACATACCACCGGTTTATCGGTTCTTAAGGCGGCATGAGTGGAACAAAACACCGAGCAAAAGGCCAACCTTTCCACCCATTGCCAAGTGTATAGGTGCATTAATTATAGTAATAGATATTGTGATATTCCAAAACCAAGATCCGACATGGAGCAATCTTCATCTTCACCTGCAACTAACAACGCTATAAGAGGGGATGAGCAAGTGGTAACATAGCCAAACAACGATTTGCTGGGATGATGTCAAAGGTTAGAGGTTTCATGGCAACAATGAGAGGCCGACAAAAATAGATAGGCAGCACGATATATAGCGATAGCATCGAGACAACTAGCATGGCAATGATAGTAATGAGATCCAAGGTGACGGTCAACTTGCCTGAGATCCCTCTAGGAAGAAGAACGAGTCCATGAAGAAGATAACGGACATAGTCGAACGAATCCTCACAACTCCGGAACGAAACCGAAGCTAACGAGAGAAGCAAACCAGAAAGAAGCAAACAACATGGTAAACACACAAGCATAAGGATGGCATGATGGACAAGCAAGTATGATGCATGTCCGGTTTAAATATGCTTGGCATGTCAAAGTGCAACAAGCAACACAACAATTTAAGTGGAGCTCAATATGCAACGAGTTGCTTATTGACGAAACACCACATTCACATATTTAGTTTGATCCCAGTTATTGACACAAGAAGTTTAAAAGTTGGTTAACATGGCAAGATGTGAAGCAAAATGAAACTATCTATTTACGCAATTTAAATGAGGCCGGAAACAACAAACAATAATTCCGGAAAATCCTCATGTGCATATTTCAACTTTGGTACTGTTCTGCCTAAAAACATATTTTAAAGTTATTAAACAGAAAAACTAAATGCACAATGGTAATCTAATCATTTTCCACCCCATTTACATATGAAGTTTATTAAATTTGGAGCTACAGTTATTTAGTTATGAATTAAACCATTTTCACATGTCATTTACACAAATTAATGCAAACAATAGTTTAAACATTTTAAACATGCATGAAACTTGGTTATTATAAATCTACACAGAATTCTAAGCAATTTTCATATATAACATGTTTAATTCTGATGCATGGTTATTTTGTTATTAAATGCATGAGTTTGGGGGGTTTTCTGCAAAACTATTAATCCTGGGAAAATTGCAGCAGAAAAAAAACACATCGTGGGCCGAATCTAACTGACTGGGCTAGATGCTCACATTGGTCCAAAGGCCTGGCGTGGAAGCAGAGCGGCTGGGCCTTGGAGAGGTGACAGAGGAGGCTCGGGTCGTCAATTTGGAGTCGGTCAACGCGAGCAGAGGCGCGTCGAGGGAAGGCTGATACGTCTCCAACGTATCTATAATTTTTGATTGTTCCATTCTATTATATTATCTGTTTTGGATGTTTAATGGGCTTAATTATACACTTTTATATTACTTTTGGGACTAACCTACTAACCCAAGGCCTAGTGCAAATTGCTGTTTTTTGCCTATTTCAGTGTTTCACAGAAAAGGAATATCAAATGGAGTCCAAACGGAATGAAACCTTCAGGAGAGTCATTTTTGGAACAAATGCAGCACAAAAGACTTGGAGTACACGTCAGGGAAGAAATGAGGCGACCAGGAGGGGGGAGGGCGCCCCCAGGGGGTAGGCGCGCCCCCACCCTCGTGGGCCACCTGTTGCTCCACCGACGCCCCTCTTCCTCCTATATATATCCAGGTACCCTGAAAATAGCCGAGAGCACCACGAAACCCTAATTCCACCGCCGCAACCTTATCTACCCATGAGATCCCATCTCGGAGCCTGTTTCGGAGCTCCACCGAAGGGGGAATCAATCACGGAGGGCTTCTACATCAACACCATAGCCTCTCCGATGAGTTGTGAGTTGTTTACCACAGAGCTTTGGGTCCATAATTATTAGCTAGATGGCTTCTTCTCTCTCTTTGGATCTCAATACAAAGTTCTAGGTTTTTTTTGTGGTGTGGTTGTCGAGATCCGATGAATTGTGAGTTTATGATCAAGATTATCTATGAACAATATTTGATTCTTCTCTGAAATCTTTTATGCATGATTTAAATATCTTTGCAAGTCTCTTCGAATTATCAGTTTGGTTTGGCCTACTAGATTGATCTTTCTTGCAATGGGAGAAGTGCTTAGCTTTGGGTTCAATCTTGCGGTGTCCTTTCCCAGTGACAACAGGGGCAGCAAGGCACGTATTGTATTGTTGCCATCGAGGATTAAAAGATGGGGTTTATATCATATTGCATGAGTTTATCCCTCGACATCATGTCATCTTGCTTAAAGCGTTACTCTGTTCTTATGAACTTAATACTCTAGATGCATGCTGGATAGCGGTCGATGTGTGGAGTAATAGTAGTAGATGCAGAATCGTTTCGGTCTACTTGTCACGGACGTGATGCCTATATACAATGATCATGCCTAGATATTCTCATAACTATGCGTTTTTCTATCAATTACTCGATAGAAATTTGTTCACCCACCGTAGAATCTGCTTGGAGAAGCCACTAGTGAAACCTATGGCCCGGGTCTATCTTCCATCATATAAATCTTCCATCAACTATTTGACTTTGCTTTACTTTTATTTTGTAATCTTTACTTTCAATCTTTATAACAAAAATACCAAAAATATATATGGGATTGGAGGGCAAGAGTGACAGAAGCTTCAACCTAGCGTAGAAATTGATGCATACGGGATTGAAGGGGGACCAATATATCTTAATGCTATGGTTGGGTTTTACCTTAATGAAATTTAGTAGTTGCGTATGCTTGCTAATAGTTCCAATGATAAGTGCATAGAATTCCAAGTAAGGGATGACATGCTAGAAGTGGCCTTTCCCACATAAAACTTGCTATCGGTCTAGTAACGTAGTCAATTGCTTAGGGGCAATTTCGCAACTCCTATCACCACTTTTCCACACTCAATATATTAACTTTATTGCTTCTTTATCTTAACAGCCCCTAATTTATATTTACGTCCTCTTTATATTCTTGCAAACCTATCCCACAAAAACTACAAAGTACTTCTAGTTTCATACTTGTTCTAGATAAAGTAAACGTCAAGCGTGCGTAGAGTTGTATCGGTGGTCGATAGAACTTGAGGGAATATTTGTTCTACCTTTAGCTCCTCGTTGGGTTCGACACTCTTACTTATCGAAAGAGGCTACAACTGATCCCCTACACTTGTGGGTTATCAGTACACCGCCGGAGGCATTCATATAGAGTCATATTTTGTTCTAGCATTGAGTTGTATCTTTGAGTTGTAAATAAATAGAAGTGTGATGATCATCATTATTAGAGCATTGTCCCAAAAAAAAGGGAAGAAAGGCCAAAGAAAAAAAGGAAGGCGCAAAAAAAGAGAAAAAAAGAAAAAAGAAAAGAAAAAAAGGGGACAATGCTACTATCTTTTTCCACACTTGTGCTTCAAAGTAGCACCATGATCTTCATGATTGAGAGTCTCTTGTTTTTTCACTTTCATATACTAGTGGGAATTTTCATTATAGAACTTGGCTTGTATATTCCAACGATGGGCTTCCTCAACTGCCCTAGGTCTTCGTGAGCAAGCAAGTTGGATGCACACCCACTTAGTTTCTTTTGTTGAGCTTTCATACATTTATAGCTCTAGTGCATCCGTTGCATGGCAATCCCCACTCACACACATTGATATCTATTGATGGGCATCTCCATAGCCCATTGATACGCCTAGTTGATGTGAGACCATCTTCCTCTTTTTGTCTTCTCCACAACCACCACTCTATTCCACCTATACTTCTATATCCATGGCTCACGCTCATGTATTGCGTGAAAGTTAAAAAAGTTTGAAAAAATTGAAGTATGAGACAATTGCTTGGCTGAAACTAGGGTTGTGTATGATTTGAGTATTTTGTGTGACGAAGATGGAACATAGCCAAACTATATGATTTTGTAGGGATGAACTTTCTTTGGCCATACTATTTTGAGAAGAAATAATTTCTTTGTTAGTATGCTTGAAGTATTATTATTCTTATGTCAATATTAAACTTTTGTCTTGAATCTTTCGGATCTGAACATTCATGCCATAATAAAGAAAATTACATTGAGAATTATGTTGGGTAGCATTCCACATCAAAAATTCTGTTTTTATCATTTACCTACTTGAGGACAAGCAGGAATTAAGCTTGGGGAGATTTTTTTCCCAAACTAACACGTTTTTATAGCAATTTCGAAAATTATAGCTTCCAATGCAAAAAAAAAAAAAATTATGTCTTCTCAAAATAGCAATACGGTGGCCCTAGTGGCTTCTTGGTGAGCATTGTGCCTCCACACCGCTCCAACGGAGACGTACTTCCCCTCAAAGGGAAGGAACTTCGGTAACACATCCTCGTCTCCACCAGCTCCACTCTTGGTTATCTCTCACCTTTACTTGTGCAAGCTTTATTGTATTAATCCCTTGTGCTTGCTTGTGTGCTGATACGTCTCCAACGTATATATAAGTTTTGATTGTTCCATGCTATTATATTATCTGTTTTGGATGTTTAATGGGCTTTATTATACAGTTTTATATTATTTTTGGGACTAACCTAGTAACCCAAGGCCTAGTGGAAATTGCTGTTTTTTTGCCTATTTCAGTGTTTCGCAGAAAAGGAATATCAAGCGGAATGAAACCTTCGGGAGAGTCGTTCTTGGAACAAATGCAGCACAGAAGACTTGGAGTATACGTCAGGGAAGAAACGAGGCGGCCATGAGGGGGGAGGGTGCGCCCAGGGGGGTAGGCGCGCCCCCCACCCTCGCGGGCCACCTGTTGCTCCACCGACGTCCCTCTTCCTCCTATATATATCCATGTACCCTGAAAACATCCGAGAGCACCACGAAACCCTAATTCCACCACCGCAACCTTCTATACCCGTGAGATCCCATCTTGGGGCCTCTTCCGGAGCTCCTTCGGAGGGGGAATTAATCACAGAGGGCTTCTACATCAACACCATAGCCTCTCCGATGAGTTGTGAGTAGTTTACCATAGACCTTCGGGTCCATACTTATTAGCTAGATGGCTTCTTCTCTCTCTTTGGATCTCAATACAAAGTTCTCCTCGATCTTCTTGGAGATCTATTCGATGTAATTCTTTTTGTGGTGTGCTTGTCGAGATCCGATGAATTGTGGGTTTATGATCAAGATTATCTATGAATAATATTTGATTCTTCTCTGAAATCTCTTATGCATGATTTAAATATCTTTGCAAGTCTCTTCAAATTACCAGTTTGGTTTGGCCTACTAGATTGATCTTTCTTGCAATGGGAGAAGTGCTTAGCTTTAGGTTCAATCTTGCGGTGTCCTTTCCCAGTGACAGCAGGGGCAGCAAGGCCCGCATTGTATTGTTGCCATTGAGGATAAAAAGATGGGGTTTATATCATATTGCATGAGTTTATCCCTCTACATCATGTCATCTTGCAGAAAGTGTTACTATGTTCTTATGAACTTAATACTCTAGATGCATGCTGGATAGCGGTCGATGTGTGGAGTAATAGTAGTAGATGCAGAATCGCTTCGGTCTACTTGTCAGAGACGTGATGCCTATATACAATGATCATGCCTAGATATTCTCATAACTATGCGCTTTTCTATCAATTGCTCGACAGTAATTTGTTCACCCACCGTAGAATCTGCTATCTTGAGAGAAGCCACTAGTGAAACCTATGGCCCCCGGGTCTATCTGCCATCATATAAATCTTCCATCAACTATTTGACTTTGCTTTACTTTTATTTTGTAATCTTTAATTTCAATCTTTATAACAAAAATACCAAAAATATTATCTTTATCATATCTCACTTTTGCAAGTGGCCGAGAAGGGATTGACAACCCCTTTATTGCGTTGGTTGCAAGGTTCTTATTTGTCTGTGTAGGTACGAGGGACTCGCTTGTAGTCTCCTACTGGATTGATACCTTGGTTCTCAAAAACTGAGGGAAGTAGTTACAATACTGTGCTGAATCACCCTTTCCTCTTCAAGGGAACAACAACGCAAGCTCAAGAGGTAGCAAAGGCGCAGGCGTATGCAAACCAGGGCGCGACAGAAGGACTTGGCGAAGGTGGGGCATCGCGAGGCGATGGCGCTGATCCGGCGGGGATGAAGGGGACCTTGGCGCGACTCCGGCGAGGGTCGGCTGGCAGAGGAGCGGCGGGGGAGGTGCTCCGGCGAGCTGCGGGACTTGCCGGTAGGCGGAGCTCGGGGAAGGCGAGGTTGCAGGGAGGCAACGAAGCAACGGGCAGAGGAGGCAGACATGGTGTCGCGGAGCTCCGCTTCCAGCGGCAGCAGCTTGGCATTACCTGTCCATAACGGGGGAGACATGGACATAAGAGAGCGGTGATCGAGAGCAGATAGCAGAGGAAGTAGGGAAGGGGGAGGCGCTGGGGACCTGCTGGTCATTGGTTTTGGCGCGCTGGCGATAGAGGACGATGAGGTGGCAACGGTTGAGGAAGGGGGCTCGGGATCATTCTCCTCTCGATTTGGAACGAGGAGGGAGCGGGCAATGCTTGGCTGCGTGCTCGAGAAGCTCGGGGGCGGGCGATACGTCTCCAACGTATCTACTTTTCCAAACAGTTTTTCCCTTGTTTTGGACTCTAACTTGCATGATTTGAATGGAACTAAACCGGATTGACGCTGTTTTCAGCAGAACTGCAATGGTGTTATTTTTGTGCAGAAATAAAAGTTCTCAGAATGACCTAAAAATCAACGGAGAATTATTTTGGAATATATAAAAAATACCGATGGAAGAAACCAGACCAGGGGGCCCACACCCTGTCCACGAGGGTGGGGGACACGCCCCCCTGGGCGCGCCCCCCTGCCTTGTGGGCCCCCTTCTGCTCCACAGAACTCAGCTCCGACTCCATATATTCACTTTCGGGGAGAAAAAAATCAGAGAGACGGATTCATCGCGTTTTACGATACGGAGCCGTTGCCAAGCCCTAATATCTCTCGGGCGGGCTGATTTGGAGTCCGTTCGGGGCTCCGGAGAGTGGAGATCGTCACCGTCGCCATCATCAACCTTCCTCCATCACCAATTCCATGATGCTCACTGCCATGCGTGAGTAATCCCATCGTAGGCTTGCTAGATGGTGATGGGTTGGATGAGATTTACCATGTAATCGAGTTAGTTTTGTTAGGGTTTGACCCCTAGTATCCATTATGTTCTAAGATTGATGTTGCTATGACTTTGCCATGCTTAATGCTTGTCACTAGGGCCCGAGTGCCATGATTTCAGATCTGAACCTATTATGTTTTCATGAATATATGTGAGTTCTTGATCCTATCTTGCAAGTCAATAGTCACCTACTATGTGTTATGATCCGGCAACCCCGAAGTGACAATAATCGGGACCACTCCCCGTGATGATCGTAGTTTGAGGAGTTCATGTGTAACATCCCGAGAATCATGCTACAGTAACCCTTTGCTAATGATGACACATCACCGCAATCACTATTGTTAACCTCGCGATGACTCAATCCTGTTCGATTTCAAAAGTCAAAAATAAGTCAAACGATAAAGATTTTCAAATATTAAAACTAAAATGTTCTGGTGGTGACAAATAATGCATAGGTAATTATGGTGGAGAAACTAAATTTTATAAAAGGTTTAAATGCACGTAAGTGTTTAAAATAGTAGTACAAACAATTAAATAAATGCCTTTCGAATATTACAAAATGCTAAACTATTTTGTTCGGGGGTAAAACTTTTAGTGGCAGTGGGTTTGGTGGTAATACTAATTCAGAAGTTGAAATTATATTTTACAAAGCTAAAATAAGTTAAGAGCTAAAGAAAACAAAAATGGGGAAAATAAGAATAGATGAAAATAAAACAAATGAAAAGGAAAAGAGGAGGGCCTAATCTACAGAGCATAATGGCCCATCTAGCAAATGGGACAGGCCCAACCCGCCACCCCACTTATCTTCTTCTCCCGCTACAGGAACAGGAGGGGCGCCGTGGCAGCCATCCAAGGCGCCATGGCCGCGGTGACAGCCATCGGCCGGCTCCCTCTCGCCTACAAGACCACAACACCCTCTCCCTTGAACCCTAGTACGCCCCTACCTCTTGCCCCTTCCTCCTCTCGCTCGCTCCATCTTCCCCACCACGGCCGAACGCCACCGTCGCTGCTTCCGCGTCGATCCCGCGGCCATCGATGTCCCCGCGCCCAGCCACCTCGACCAGGAGCTTCACCGATGTCCACTCCGTCGACTAAGTCTACCGGTCGCAGGCAGGAGCCCCTACATCAACTGGATCCAGGTCATCTTCAACCTTCGCCCCGCCGCTCGCCGTCTTCGATTCGGCTTCACTGGATCCTCCCCGAGCCCGCCTTGCTCACCTACAGGATCGATGTGAGCTCATCTCCCCATTCCCCTTTTCTTTCCCGTGAAATTCGTCGTTGTTTGGCCGCCCCACGCGTTGGCCGCCATGACAGGGAGCTCGGCTCCTCACGCCCACAACCTGCGCGCACTCACGAACTCCTGCGCGCCCACCTCACCTCTGGTCGTGGCCTGGCCATTCCCGCAGCCCTACATACTGCTTGCGTCACTGCTACACGCTGCTCTGCTGCGTGTTGTCGCTGCCGTTGCTCCAGCTGCGCTCTGCCCCGTCCCCCTACGACGCCGCCCGCGCTTCCCGTAGCCTGCCGCGCCCGCGTCGACTGCGCGCGACGTAGCTCCCGCCTCTGCTCGCCCCTCCTCGCAAACGCGGACACCGCCCCACGCTCGGCTCCGCCGCCCGCTGACAGCCGCGTCCGGCCAACCCCACGGCGCCCCGCCCGCGCGTCTCCGCTCCTGCACTCCACCTCCGGCCACCATCCTCGACGCCCGCCCTGGCTGCCATTGGCCGCTGCCGTCGCCGGCCGCCTGGGTCGCTCGCTCGCGCCCCGGGTTCGCCCCGTCGGGTTGCCCACGGGCCAGCGCCACCGGGGCAGAGCCCCGCTCCTGTAGCCCCGTTAATCCGCCCCGGGTGGCCTCCTGGGCCACCGACCAGTGGGCCGAACGCCCTGTTAAAAAAGGGTTTAAAAAATAATAAAATAATAAAAATAATAAAATATATACTAATTAATTAATTAAAAGAATTAATTAACTTAATTAATCCCATTAATTAATCTAATTATACCTGTTAATTAACCATAATTATTTGTTTAGATAAACAACCAATGACGGTAGGACCCACATGTCAGTTTGACTAAGTCAACTCACTGTTGACATCACCCTAACATCATGCTGACATCATCCCATACTATTCTGGATAATAGATAATGTTTGTTTAAAATTAATTAAATAAATTCCAGAAAATGGTTAAAAATTTAGAAATTCATATAAAATGAACCGTAGCTCAGATGAAAATGTTTTATATATGAAAGTTGCTCAGAACGACGAGACGAATCTGAATACGTGGTCCGTTCATGCGCCACACATCTCTACCATACCGAACATGGAACAATCCCCATCCGGTTCGCCTGTCTGAAAATGCCTAACACTGGGAAAACTTTCCTGGATGTTATCCCCATTTGCCGGTATTGTGTAGCACCGCGTTAGAGCACCCTAGCACTACATGTTGACATGTCGTACTTCTTTGTTGCATCTGTGTGCTCTGTATTTATTGTTTCTTCCCCCTCTTCTCGCTGGTAGACCTCGAGACTGATACTACCTCGGTGATCGACTACGGTGTTGACGACCCCTCCTTCTTGCCAGAGCAACCAGGCAAGCCAACACTCTGTGATCATTCCGATATCGCCCATTCCCTTCTCTCTTATGCTTGCATTAGAACTGCTACTGCTTTTTGTATGATCCTATTCTGATGCATAGCCTGTTGTTGGTACCTTCTTTCATACCTTACATGTTTATACTAAACTTCTTAGTATAGGCTAGTTAGAGATCCACCAGTGACCCCCACAATGTCCCGACTGCCCCGCTGGATTATCAGAAGGCCCGATCAACGGGATCGAAGACCAAGACCCGGCACCGCACATCACTTCCCCCTTAGTTGCTCGACACTACTGGGTTACTATCGAGTGCCAAGGGTGAGACCTCATCAGCACTTCTGATGTTAACCTTGTAGGTTAGTTCATCGGTTATGGTCATCGAGGGTGATTTCCTCCTTCTTCATTCCCGATAACGATACTGTCGTGCAACTTCTCAAGAGTGGACCTCGAGGGTGACTCCTCTTTCGCTCACCTTGGCAATAAACATCAGGTTGAATTCCATCGAGGGTGATTTCCTTAGGTTTTCCCTTTGGTGTTAGACACACAGTTACTATGGTTACTATGACTTTACACTGAACCATGTCACTAAAGACAGGTCGGCCCCGAGGGGTACCCGCGCGAGCTTAATTTCGAGTGATGTGTAGTCGGGTTGACCTGGAAGGTGCCCGCAAGATAATTACGAGGCGTGGCCGGGCATTCTTAGCCCTTGCCGTAAGTCCTCGAGACTGGGCGATGGGGTCACATGTTCGTGAGTCTCTGCTCGTTACCGCGCATTCCCAAGACACTAAACGTTTTGTATATTTGATCCAAGGTGCCTCTGGCCTGATAGCGCTAACCATCACGTGGGCATAGTATGGGTGTTATGCGTCGTATGCATCAGCCAAAGCTTAACTGACGTCATTGTGACTGAGTGGCGCGCCGGGTTGGACTGGTTATGCATCTACCTTTTTAAGGAGGTAGCTAGGTCTGCTCACCGGCCGCCCACGCAACGTGCAGAGTTCCCGGGGCGATTGTCCCATGACCCCTGGGGGCATAGGGTTTAGTCTGGCGTGCATGACCTCTTTATTAAGCCTAGGTCGGGTTGCAGCATATTGTGTGGCCGAGGGCGGGCATGACCTGATGGTGTGTCCGGCCGGAGTTAAGCAAGTGTGGTGGGTAAGTTGGTGCACCCCTATAGGGAAGAAAACATCTATCGATAGCCTGCCCTACGATAACGGACACTTGGAGTTCTATCCCGATCGCTACAACTAGAACTGGATGCTGAGGCATGTTTTGGATATGTTGCTTCGGGAGTCGAGAAAGGATCCCGGAGCGTTGAAACAACAACATAAATATGACTTATGTTATACTAATCTACTCCCCCTGTTGCTGCAAGACGGTGGTTACCAGAAGATGCTAGTCTTCGATAGGACTAGCTTCTCCCCCTCTTATTCTGGCATTCTGCAACTTAGTCCACAAATACTACCCCTTTTCATTGATACCGATGCATATGTAGTGTAGATCCTTGCTTGCGAGTACTTTGGATGAGTACTCACGGTTGCTTTGCTCCCCCTTTCCCCTTCTTTCTTCTTTCTGGTTGATGCAACCAGATGGTGGAGTCCAGGAGCCAGACGCCACACTTGACAAGTGCTACTACCCCGACAAAGCCTACTATCCCAGGAGACAGCTGACGACCAGGAGCAGTTAGGAGGTCCCAGGCAGGAGGCCTTGCCTTTTCGATCGTTGATGTTTTGTGCTAGCCTTCTTAAGGAAAACTTTTTTAACTTATGTCTATGCTCAGATATTATTGCTTCTGCTGACTCTTGTGTATTCGAGCTTATGTATTCGAGCCCTCGAGGCCCCGATCTGGCTTGTAACACAAAGCATGTATTATTTTATTTGTGTCTAGTGTTGTGTTGTGATATCTTCTAGTGAGTTGGTCGTACACGTTTGCGTGCATGATTAGTGTACGGTCAAATCGGGGGCGTCACAAGTTGGTATCAGAGCCGACTACCTATAGGAACCCCCTTTCCAACTCCTTGGTCGAAGTTGAGTCTAGTCTTTGAAAAAACTGATTTACTAACTTGGCTGTGTGGCTTACGGGCCCACGTCGCCAATTGGATGGTATTAGGATCTTTTACTCCTCGTCCATACTCTGGGACTCTCTTCTCTCATCTATTCGGGTTAAATGAATTTACTAACTACATTAGGTTCTCGTAACAACTTTCCCCGGAGAGCCCCTTCATTCCGGATGGTTGCATGCTTCACCAGAAGACTTTGAAGATACTCTCCGATCTACTCCCGAGAACTCATGTTCATTTCTTTTGCAATCCCTTAATACCGTTGAATCCTTATGGGTAACTGCATACCCTCGCCGTTCATACTTCCTTCCCTAGTTGTTCTTGTTATTACAAGATACCTGAAAGTATTCTTCGACTTTCGAGAATCCTTTTTCCTGCTGCCTCGCAACTCCTTTTCCTCATGAATACATGTATGCATAATTCATCACACTTACTGGGGATTCGTTCATCCCCAGTTGTTCATGCATTTCACAAAGGCCTTCGAAACGCTATTCAATCTTCCAAAATCCTCAGCAGCCTATTGCTCTTGGAATACTTGCTTGCTGACTTTATGGTTAACCCCATATGTCTAGTAATCTTATTGACATCCTTTGTCATTATCATTTTGAGTCCGTTGATTCAACATGTTGCGAAGCTTGCAATCCTCGATCCTAGAATTCATCCTTCCGGCTCAGACGTCATGTTGAACATGAGCTGGTTCTCGACCAATCAAATTGTCGTTTATTTGCACCCCTAAGTCATTTCAACTTACCCATCCTTAATCAGAGCGTTTGCTTCGGATCCCTTGATTTGGAAATCATAATTCCTTTTGCAGTTGAGTTTTGAAATAGTCAGTTGTTTATATAAACTCATATCCTTGCATTCTTTCTTCTTTTGGTTGAGTACTGATGCTCACATCAGATCCCTTGTAGACCACCGGATCCTTTGTTGGATTTTATCCGACAACGTCCTTCATATTCAAACACCTTGTAAGTTCTGCCATGATATATAATGCCTTGGGTAAAATATATCATCTGCTTTCTCAACCATGCTCTACTTTCGAGCTTGTATAATTTGCTCCTGAAGTTTGCGTAGTATGAGTCTAAAATGCCCCGATGGGTTGAACTTATGCCTTCCTTAATCTGTACGAACCCAAAAGTTTTCCAAGGTTCATACTCCTCTGGTAATTCACCAGGCAAGTCTTCGCAATCAATTCATTTTAATAGAGTAGTGAATGAAAGCTTATGCATTGAAGAAGTGGGAGTCAACCTTGAACTTTCTGTTCATGCCCATGGACATGGTGTAGATCTTATCATTAAGGCTTCTCAAAAAATTAATTATCCCCTTTATATAAATTCATCTTATATCAGGGATCTAGCCTTATGCAATCGTGGTTCCGACCATGCTCTCCTTTAAATAACATTTATCGGACAAGTAAACCACTTGTCCTCTAGAGGTCAATGCACTTGTCCAACCTCTATTATGACCTACCTTCGAGTATTACCCCGCGGTATCTCGATAATGCCACAGAACCATATTACTTCTTATAAGTTCTTCTTCAAGTATTACTTCTCATCGATTCCAATTTTCCCCGGGTTCTGAGTTGTTAAACACTGAAGGACATCGATAAGTGAATCAACTCTGCACTCCGATTCTATAACTCTAAGTAATCTCCATTGCTTATGAGTTTATTATTTCTTCAAGTCATATCTAGCCTGAATAGCTATATCATTATCGTGCATCTATTTAACTGTGCTGCCTGGTCCTTCTTCTCGGAGCACAATTTCGGCAATGAGCTAAGCTGACGCCAATCTTCCTCGGCATATCATTTCGCCTTGAACAACTAGCTTGATTTCAAGTTTGTATTGTAGTAGTGGTTTCAATAATCTTTCGGTCCATCATTCTTTTGACTTGATGTCATCGCCGATCGATTACATTCTAATGAAATCTCTTGACAAATATGTCATGATCATCATCAGCAATGATTTGCCTTCTTCCAACTTGTGAATCGAATTCCTGATGGGAAATACCATCCTTTCCCCTCGATGATTTGTATTAACATCAACAACATTCTTGCATTCCCTCCAACACAAACTTGTTCCTGTTTTGTGTTATACCTTGAGTTCATTGTTATCCGACTTATGATATGCTCTACCTTGGAGTACTACCATCTTTCATGTCAAGAATGTCGTGACAATTTCAACACCCCTTATGAACTCTTGATACAAGTAATACTTCTTGCCATCTTCATCCGTTCCCGACTCCCCGTGTTGTTTCTAACCGGTAACCCAACAATTGAAGTATGACACACGAATTCAAAACTTCTAGCAAGCCGAATGCTTTGAAGTGAATGGTCGATAGTTTCATTCCAACCCTTCTGGTTATTAAACCTCCATACTAACATCGATGTTTCTACTTGGTACATATTTCCAGGTGCATTTCTTTCAGTACTTCATTGTGGAGGTTCTCCACAAACACACTTCATAATATACCCTGGTGTGTCCAAAGCTATCACCTTGTTCACTTAATTGTGAAAATTCATATCTAGGGAAATCTCGAGGAATTGTTTCTGAGCCCGTCGGCCTCATCCGCATCTTCACTTGCTGAAATTGTATGACTTATTTTATAAGTTGTTTCCGATGCATCCTGGAGTATCCAAAGTCTGACCTTTGCTTGAAGACCATGTCGGGGCTAACTCGAAGCATGTCTGTAGTACTCCGAAGATCCACAAGAACATTGTAAGCGCAATGCTAAATGTTCTTGATTAACTATCCAACTCATTGTGTGGGTAGATTTCATAAATATTCTTAGCCCTTTTATCTATATGGTCATGACTTTGATCTCCGGACACGTATATCATGCCCTGCTTAATCTTGGGGATGATTTACTCCTATTCATTGTGTTTAAACACATTTTCCTTTCCATTTGTTTGTTTAAACTTTCATTGATCTACATATAATCTAAACAGTAATAATTTTCTGCTTATGTAAACACCTTGGTGTATAACTCTGTCAGTAAGACCATGTTACTAGTGTTGATAACATTCCGGTTACTACCGATGGACGAGAACTTTGCCTATTTGGTCTACCTCATTTCAACGAGGAGGAAAATGGTTCTCTTTGTCCCTCGCCCTTAGTACCAACATTGTTGCCAACATAACTAACCGTCTATGCTCTGACATGCCTTGCTATCATTGCCCTTCCTACTTTCAACCATCATGGTGGGCCCATAACCCACTATTCCATAGGATCGAAACCCGACTCTCCTGTACACCCTTGTTGCCAAAGTTTTTCCTCACACTGGCTTCGTATGTAATTCAGGAGCCACCTTCCTAGAAATGATCTACCCTAGTATCAAACGCAATGGTTATTTCGTTGCTCTGAACCCCTTTCACCTTCTATTTAGGCATCGAACGATTGCCTGCCCGATTGAAACTTCTCGTGGTACCTTCGTACTTGCTCTCGACATTTTTCTTAAGTTTCTATTCGGGAGTTACTTTTCGCCACCTTCCCTGATGTTATCTACCCGATAAGCGACCTTGTAGAGGTCCATTCTTCCAAAGTTAACCCTTGTCCCTTCTTAAGTATGGTGAAGATCCGGAAGGAATAACGACAACATCATCATGATACATCGATGTAGAGAAATAAAGACATCAACAAAAGGTTTCAACCTCGGCGAGAAGAGCATCTAAGACCGAGAAGATTCGTTAGAATTTCGTAACCAACTCTTTTCCCCTTACTCCACCTCTTAATCTCAGGATGAGATTTCTTGTAGTGGAGGAGATTTGTAATACCCCGACAATCATGCTACAGTAACCCTTTGCTAATGATGACACGTCACTGCAATCACTATTGTTAACCTCGTGATGACTCAATCCTGTTCGATTTCAAAAGTCAAAAATAAGTCAAATGATAAATATTTTCAAATATTAAAACTAAAATGTTCTGGTGGTGCCAAATAATGCATAGGTAATTATGGTGGAGAAACTAAATTTTATAAAAGGTTCAAATGCACTTAAGTGTTTAAAACAGTAGTACAAACAATTAAATAAATGCCTTTCGAATATTACAAAATGCTAAACTATTTTGTTCGGGGGTAAAACTTTTAGTTGCAGTGTATTTGGTGGTAATACTAATTCAGAAGTTGAAATTATATTTTACAAAGCTAAAATAAGTTAAGAGCTAAAGAAAACAAAAATGGGGAAAATAAGAATAGATGAAAATAAAACAAATGGAAAGGAAACAGAGGAGGGCCTAATCTATAGAGCATAATGGCCCATCTAGCAAATGGGAGAGGCCCAGCCTGCCACCCCACTTATCTCCTTCCCTTGCTACAGGAATAGGAGGGGGGCCGTGGCACGCATCCATAGCGCCATGGCCGCGGTGGCAGCCATCGGCCGGCTCCCTCTCGTCTACAAGACCACATTGCCCCTCCCTCGAACCCGAGTACGCCCCTGCCTCTTCCCCCTTCCTCCCCTCGCTCGCTCCATCTTCCCCACCATGGTCGAGCGCCACTGTCGCTGCTTCCGCGTCGATCCCGCGGCCATCGATGTCCCCGCGCCTAGCCACCTCGACCAGGAGCTTCACCGATGTCCACTCCATCGACTAAGTCTACCGGTCGGAGATGGGAGCCCCTACATCAACTGGATCGAGGTCATCTTCAACCTCTGCCCCGCCGCTCGCCGTCTTCGATTCGGCCTCACTGGAGCCTCCCCGAGCCCGCCTTGCTCACGTACAGGCTCGATGTGAGCTCATCTCCCCGTTCCCCTTTTCTTTCCTGTGAAATTCGTCGTTGTTTGGCCGCCCCACGCGTTGGCCGCCATGACAGGGAGCTCGGCTCCGTGCGCCCACGACCACCGCGTGCTCACGACCTCCTCCGCGCCTGCCTCGCCTCTGGCAGTGGCCTGGCCACGCCCACGGCCCTGCCGGCCTGGCCACGCCCGCGGCCCTGCCTACTGCTACGTCGCTTCTACAGCTGCTTTGCTGCGTGTTGTCGCTGCCGCTGCTCCAGCTGCGCTCTGCCGCGTCCCCCTACAGCGCCGCCCGCGCTTCACGCAGCCTGCCGCGCCCACGTCAACTGCGCGCGATGCAGCTTCCTCCTCTGCTCGCCCCTCCTCGCGAATGCGCATGCCGCCCCACGCTCGGCTCTGCCGCCCGCTGACAGCCGCGTCCGGCCAACCCCGCGGCGCCCCGCCCGCGCGTCTCAGCTCCGGCACCCCACCTCCAGCCACCATCCCTCGTGCCCACCCCGGCCACCGTTGGCCGCTGCCGTCGCCGGCCGGCTGTGTCGCTCGGCCGTGCCCCGGGTTCACACCGTCGGGTTCCCCACGGGCCAGCGCCACCGGGGCGGAGCTCCGCTCCCGTACCCCGTTAACTCGCCCAAGGTGGCCTCCTGGGCCACCGACAAGTGGGCCAAGCGCCCTGTTAAAAAATGGGTTTAAAAAAATAAAAAAATAAAAAATACATACTCATTAATTAATTAAAAGAATTAATTAACTTAATTAATCCTATTAATTAATCTAATTAACCCTGTTAATTAACCTTAATTATTTGTTTAGATAAACAACCAATGACGGTAGGACCACATGTCAGTTTGACTAAGTCAACTAACTGCGGACATCACCCTGACATCATGCTGACGTCATCCCATACTATTTTGGATAATGTTGGTTTAAATTAATTAAATAAATTCTAAAAAATGGTTAAAACTTTAGAAAATCATATAAAATGAACTGTAGCTCAGATGAAAATGTTTTATATATGAAAGTTGCTCAGAACGACGAGACGAATTTGAATATGCGGTCCGTTCGTCCGCCACACATCTCTACCATACCGAACATGGAACAATCCCCCTCCGGTTTGCTTGTCCGAAAATGCCTAACACTAGGAAAACTTTCTCGGGTGTTATCCCCCTTCGCCGGTATTGTGTAGCACCGCGTTAGAGCACCCTAGCACTGCGTGTTGACATGTCATACTTCTTTGTTCCATCTATGTGCTCTGTATTTATTGTTTCTTCCCACTCTTCTCGCCGGTAGACCTCGAGATTGATGCTACCTCGGTGATCGACTACAGTGTTGACGACCCCTCCTTGTCAGAGCAACCCGGCAAGACAACCCTCTTTGATCATTCCGATGTCACCCATTCCCTTCTCTCTTATGCTTTCATTAGAACTGCTACAGCTTTTTGTATGATCCTATTCTGATGCATAGCCTGTTGTTGGTACCTGCTTTCATACCTTACATGTTTATACTAAACTGCTTAGTATAGGCTGGTTAGAGATCCACTAGTGACCCCCCCCACATTGTCCCGACTGCCCCGCTGGATTATCAGAAGGCCCGATCAACGGGATCAAAGACCAGGACCCGACACCGCACATCACTTTCCCCTTAGTTGCTCGACACTACTAGGTTACTATCGAGTGCCGAGGGTGAGACCTCATCAGCACTTCTGGTGTTAACCTTGTAGGTTAGTTCATCGGTTATGGTCATCGAGGGTGATTTTCTCCTTCTCCATTCCCGATAATGACACTATTGTGCAGCTTCTCAAGAGTGGATCTCGAGGGTGACTCCTCTTTCGTTCACCTCAGCGATAAACATTAGGTGGAATTCCATCGAGGGTGATTTCCTCAGGTTTTCCCTTTGGTGTTACACACACAGTTACTGTGGTTACTATGACTTTACACTGAACCATGTTACTAAAGACAGGTTGGCCCTGAGGGGTACCCGTGCGAGCTTAATTGCGAGTGATGTGTAGTCGGGTTGACCTGGAAGGTGCCCGCGAGATAATTACGAGGTGTGGCCGGGCATTCTTAGCCCTTGCCGTAAGACCTCGAGACGGGGTGATGGGGTCACATGTTCGTGAGTCTCTGCTCATTACCGCACCTTCACAAGACACTAAACGGTTTGGATATTTGATCCCAGGGGCCTCTTGCCTGATAGTGCTAACCATCACGTGGGCATAGTATGGGCATTCTGCATCGTATGCATCAGCCGAAGCTTAACTGACGTCATTGCGACTGAGCGGCGCGCGTCAGGTTGGACTGGTTATTGATACGTCCAAAATGTATCTATAATTTCTGCTTGCTCCATGCCTCTTTTGTGTGATATTGCTATGATATTTATGCACTTCCATACACTTTTGATCATATTTGGACTAACCTATTAACTCAGTGCACCCCAGTGCCAGTTTCTGTTTTCTGCTGTTTTTGTATTTCAGGTTTTCCCATTACGTAAATTGCGAGAAAAATTCCGGGAAAAATATATAAAAAATCAGCGTTCCCGAAGCTTCCATGCGGCCGAAGTAGGGCCGGAGGGGGGTCACAGGGGCTCCAGGCGCCCAGAGGGGGCGGCCCCCCTCATGGCCGCCGTGCCAGGCCGCCTGGGCCCCCCTTAGCTCCCCTGGCGCCCCCCTTTGGCATATATTTACACCGCGTCCCGAAACCCTCGAGGACGGAACCCTTTTCTCCAGAAGCTATTCCGATCTCCGCCGCCATCGCCACCAAGTTTCGGGGGACCAGAATTCCTGTGCCGGCATCCTGTCGGGACGGGAAGTGCCCCCGGATTTCATCTCCATCGACGTTGCTTCCTCCCTCCATGATGCAGGAGTAGTTCCTCCTCGGGGCTGAGGTTTCTACCAGTAGCTATGTGGTCAATTCTCTCTCCCATGATGTGATCTTCGTTGTGATCATAGGCTATGTTAATCTAGGGTGATCCCATGATATTTCCCCTTCCTCTATGTATTGGATTGATGTACTCACTTGTCTTTATCTAGTATAATCTCCGAGACCAAGGTGACAGCGGTCTATTGGACATGGATTAGAAGAATATTTTCATGAGTGATTTCCTCTTTTGTGTGTGGATTGAAGATTGAGAGTCTCTTGGTGCTTGTCTTTGACTATCCTTGAGATATGTTGTGGTGATTGTGGTACTCTCTTTGGATGGCCGAGGTGACATTGGGAAATCCATAGATTGAGAACTACGAACATAGAGGTGTGCTTTTGTAGCCCTACATAATTCTCGTCCTTTCTTGACCACAAAGGAATGACCTCCGAGTGCGTCCCCCTTGCATGTTTTATGGGAAATATCATGTGATTCGATTATGTTAATGTTGTTGGGAGTTGCCACTAGTGAAAGTATGAAGCCTAGGCCTTGTTTCCACCATTCCAATACCATTTGTGCTCACGTTTACCACTTGTTTGCTTGTTGCACTTTTTATTTCAGATTTACAAATATATCTTTTGCCATCCGTATCACTTGCTATTTAACATCTCTTCGCCGAACTAGTGCACCTATACATCTGACAAGTGTATTAGGTGTGTTGGGGACACAAGAGACTTCTTGTATCTTGATTGCAGGGTTGCTTGAAAGGGGTACGTTCAACCTCCACTTCCCTGAGTTCGATAAACCTTGGGTTACTCACTTAAGGGAAATTTGCTGCTGTCCTACAAACCTCTGCTCTTGGAGGCCCAACACTGTCTACAGGAATAGAAGCGTGTAGTAGACATCAAGCTATTTCTGGCGCCGTTGCCGGGGAAGTGAGGTAAGTGAAGGTACCTTCTCTAGATCTTGCAATTAAATCTTTTTGTTTCTTGTTTTTATTTCACTAGTTATGTTTATGGAAAACCGCACTCTTAGTTCGCTGCTTGGGTAAGGCCGCTTTACCACACCCGTGGTAGAGAAGTCTCCTCCACCTACTGAATGTATCCCGTTCCAAATACCACTTAGGATAATTGAAATAATTAGGAAAGATTGTTATGATGGGACAGTCAATCCTAGTATTCATTTGTTGAAACTTACAAAACTTTGTGAGATGTTTAAGATTTCAGGTTTGACAAGAGATGGAGTCATGAGGAAATTATTTGCCTTGTCACTGAAAGGAAAAGCATTGGAATGGTATAGGCTACTAGATGACTCTCACCTGCTGGATTGGGAAGAGATCCAGTCTCTCTTTTACTCCAAGTTTTATCCTCTTCATGAAGTCCATGAGAATAGGAATTATGTTTATAATTTCTATCCTCATGACGGAGAGAGCATAGCTCAAGCTTGGGGGAGACTGAAAGCGTTAATGCTAAAATATATGATTATTACTAATTTCTATGCGAGGCTTTCTCGATAGGATAAAGATTTGCTCGATGCTTCCTCTATGGGTTCTTTCACAAACGAAAAGATTGATGCTAAATGGGAACTCCTTGAAAGAATTCAACGCAACACTGAAGATTGGGAGATCGACAAAGGTAAAGAGTCAGGTATAATTTATGAGTATGATTGCATTAAGTCCTTTGTTGAAACTACAAGTTTTAATAAGTTTAGTGCTAAGTTTGGGCTTGATTCTCAACTCCTTGTTGATTTCCTCAAATCTTTTGCTTCACATCTTAATATGCCTAAGGAGGATTGGATCAAGCATCATGAACCTTTTAAAGAGATTTGCAAAGAAAATGAAATTGTCACTACTAGGAAAAGGCCTACTAATGGCGCACCTAATTTGGCCATTAATGGCTCATTAGTGGTGCGCCATTACTAGCACGCCATTAGTATATTTTACTAATGGCGCACCTCTGGTGCGCCATTAGTATCTGGTATACTAATGGCGCACCGCAGATGCGCCATTAGTATGCACAGTAGTACGCCATTAGAATGCCTCCCAGGGGCCATTTGTACCCAGGTGCTTTGGCATACTAATGGCGCACTACAGCAGGATGCGCCATTAGTAATGTCCGCATAGTAATGGCGCACTGTCTGGTGATGCGCCATTAGTATCCTTTGGCATACTAATGGCGCACTGTGTTGTGATGCGCCATTAGTATGAATATTAGGTTTTTTTAATATTATTTTTCTGTTTTTTTGCACAGATTACAAAATGTATAATTGCACAGAATATAGACAGCACACATCAACAACAAATTCATCGAATACAATAGAAGATTAGTCTCTGAATACAATTCATCATATTAGTCTCCGAATACAATTCATCATATTAGTCTCCGAATTGAAAAGACCGAACAAAGATAGAACAATATATTACAAGTCTCGAGATCGCGAGTAGCGAGTTTGTCTTCACATTACAAGTCGATATCGATAATCTAAACTACCATCACATAGAAGAGAGCTGCGGTCATCACGATGAGCATCATCACGATGAAACTCGTCTTCATCCGGTTCCTCCAACACTCCCTCCCCTCTCCCGCTAGATAGCGGGCGTATCTAGATTCGGCCTCGGCCCTAGTGGTGTACCCTTTGTAACTGTTACCGCTGAATCCGTGAACCTGTCTCCGACACTCCTCCCAGTCGTCGTAGACTCCGGGAACCTTACCCTTGTACATGACATACGACGGCATCGCTATGCACTAGCCAAACAAAACGTTAGTACCAATTCACAGACAATACATAAGCAATATATAAGTATGCAACAGAACGATCGAAAGAGAAAAGCAAGACATTAATAGCATCGATTACATCTAAGTTGAACGACTCTTGAAACCAAAGAGACATACTACAAGTTCATTAAAGTTTAATTACAACATGAGCCAATCGATGTTTCAGAACTAGACACAGCATCACTGCTTTCGACTCGACTCAAGGGACCGGAGCGTGGATGAAGCCGCCGTCTATCGTGGGAGTCATGAAATCACGGGCGTTGTCAGCCTGCATTTGTAGCATTGTGTCGATGTCACTGTTCGACGGTTGATTTCTGAGGTAGAACTGCCCCGAGGTACGAAGGACATCTTGATGGATGATTTCCGCAAACTCCGACTGGATGCGAAAGAATTCTTATCTGATGTCCGCATCCTGGATTGCCGACATGCTCGCGGCCCAATCTTTGAGTTTACTCGGTAGCAGAAGTTGATGATGGTCCGGTACGATCGCCCGCATGTGATGGATGGCGTAGTAGGCACCCTTCTGACCGCCAGGCGGCTGCTTGACGCAGCAGAACGTTGTATTGTGGGAGAACACGTGCTTGCCGGTCTTACGAATAGGCCTGGTGAAGGTGCCTCCAGATTTGGCGTAGCCGGGGAGAACATCATCAAGAACCTTCTTGACATTTGTGTAGTCTACTTTCGACTGACGGTCCGGGTCGAAATACGTGGCCATGGAATATTTGGGGCTTAGGAGGATGAGCGTGCAATGTGTGTCACTGCAGAAAACACGGAATGTTAAAAGAAGAACGATCGAAATCTAAGAATTCATATGTTACGGGGCGGTTGAGGCGGAGGACTTACTCGGGAAAGTAAGGCACGAAGAAGTTATCCTTATCTCGGTTTGCCAGAATGACGCCTTCGAGGTAAGAACTCGCGACTTGCCGGTCCCCAGTGCTGCCCAAGATCTTGGCACGCATGTAGAAGGGGTCGACTATCACGATGTCCGGGGTCTTGTCGCGAATGATCCGCATCTCCATACTCAGCGAAAATAGCCGAACGAAGGTGTAGTGCAGCGGAAGAAGGTTCAACATAGCGTGGATGTCATCAAACCGCAGGACGATCGTACCCCCGATGGATTTATCCACAAAGCCCTTGCCCTCTGGCACCTTGGCCGCGAAAACCGGGTACGCCACATCCTTCTCTCTGAGATGCCGCTTCTCCAAAGAAAGAACACTGTCATGCAGACTCCGCATAGCACCGGTTGCAGCATCGAGCATATTTCTCGGTAGCATCGGCCTACCCGCCACATGCACCCTCCTCATTACATCCTCAGGTGAAGGTGGCCCGTCCTGAGCACGGATCGTACTCGGTGCCGGCTGGCTCGCACCCTTGTTAGTTTTTCTTTTGCGTGCCTTCTTCTTCTCCTGAATTGGGACCGAGTTCTGCTCAGAGACCGCCTTCTTGAGTGTGTTGGGGCTGATAATATTTTGCACCTCGCCTATCTGAGGCTCGGTGAAGTCGGCAACTGGAGGCGTCTCCTGAGAGATGAACGGCAGACGACGCCTGTTGCAACTTGGCTTCTCCGTGATACTAGCTAGATCACGCACGTCTTTCGTTGGGTTGGGTTCTTGAGAAGGAGGCCCCATGAAGTCGCCACCGTACCCATGATTGGCAAAGTACTGATCGACGTTGCCAAATGTATCATCGTCGTCATCGTTCTGATCCTGTGCCATATGCATATTTGGATCCAGTGGCATAGGGATTTCCGGCACCGTTGCGGCGGTCTTGCCATGGGGACGACTTGGCGCCGGCACGACTGGCGGTGTTGTCTTTGGGGTGGTGTCCCCCGCCCCCAAACGAATCTGGCTCTTCGGCCAAAGCAGGGGCCAGCTCAGGCAGGCGCTGAGGGTCATCACATCATCATCGTCGGCCCCGATGGGTCGAATCGGAGGTAACACCTCATCGCAGCCTGGCAGCACCCAAACCAGTTGAACCCTAAACAAGTTGGGTGGCATCTGGGTACCGTGGAACAAGGGGTTGCCCGGTTGAACGATTTTGCCCTTGGCGACATCGACCAACTCGTTGTTCACGAAGTGCAGGAGAGTGCACGGAACGTCGGCGGCGCCCTGCGAAAACATGTAGGGCGTCAGGGATGCCCAGTCAAAGGCAAGGAGATGAAGTCCTCGGCCGAGAGAGGCTTAATTAGTTACCGTGATGATGGCGTCGAGCTTGGCTAATGTCGAGGCACCGCCAACGGCGGGCGTGCAGTTGACGGAGGGGCCGCTTGCTGTAGAGGTGCCGGCCGGCGTACACACGGGTGCATTAAGCTCCCGTGCCGGCGTCGGAGACACCAATGCCGCCTCCGCCGGAGACACCAATGGCCCCGCCATCGCGTTCTGCGAGTTGCTGGCCGTGAAGCTGGGAATCGGGGGCGGCCCCTGTTGGCCGCCCGCAATCCACGCCTGCAACCCGTCGATCAAGCTAGGCACAATGGCGGTGATCGTCGCTTCGAGCTGTTGTTGCACTTGCTCTTGGACAATCTTCGGAATACGCGCCACCTGTGCCTTGAGTTCTTGAACCTCGTGCTCCTGGCTTTCCGAGCTGGTCTTTTTCTCCTTTCGCCCACCAGCGTTATAGTATGACGACCATTTGGTCGACAAGCCTTTGCCGGCCACACGACCAGCTAACGTCGGCTTATCGAGCTTATCCTTGTTCTTCATTACATTCAATGCCCTATTTAGAGTCGTGTCCCAAGGGTTGCTCTTAGTTGACCCCGCGCTACTGCTTTCAGTCGCCTGCGGAAGGAATGTGAATCATTTAGAAATTTGGCTTCATTAATTATAATGCAACCATATGGAGATAATTACGCGGGGGTGTATTCCTTACCAGAACAAGCTCAAGCGCCCTGGTCTTCGGATCCGTGGTAAGCTCCTTTGTTTTCGGGTCCTTCTTGTACCGAGCCCTGACAAAGTTCCTGGTCTGCTTGTCACCGTATTTATTGAAGAGGGGCGGTAGGCCTTGCTCGGCACAGTCCGCCTCCTCCTTGTCCCATATAGGCTCCGCCACTCTGTAACCGCCGGGACCGAGTGTGTGTTCCCCTAAGTTGAGCTCCCGCATTTCTTTCCCCCACTGACTTGATTCGGAGTGTGCGGTGCTCGAGCAATTGTTCTTGAAGTCGTTGTAGTCATCTTCGGTGATCGAAGGATTTTTCTCGTTGATCTTCTCATAACTCTCACCTTTCTCGATCATTCTCTTCACATTGGTTTTCCAACTAGACAGGGCCTTGCTCATCCTCGTGAGGGCAGCATTGTTCATTTTATTCCCTTTGAGGCTTGTGTTTTCAAATTGAGCGGGGAACTTGTATCGTTCGTGCAGCTTCATGAAGAGGAGGTTGCGCAAATTCCCTCGGTCAGGATGCCTCAGGTTCTCGGTGTTGATCGAGACGGTGCTCCGGAGAATGCACCCGAGCTGAAGCGAGTACCCCTTGACTATTCGTTCGGGCGCCGTTGGATTCCCGTCGGAGTCCACTTCAGTAATTTCCTCCTTGAGGCTGCGGAGCACGGTCGGGCGCCGGTCCTTCCGTTGCCTCTTCGGTTGGCTGCCATCTGTGCGTGCGCCGCCATCATCAGTGGTGGCATCCTCGGCGGCACCATCAGTTGTGGCATCAGTGGGGTCATCCTCGGCGGTACCATCAGTGGTCTCAGGATCGGTGGGGAAGGCGGCGTCCTCATACAAGTGAGGTTGTTCCTCCATCTCCTGGGATAGCTCCCAGAATGCCTTGCCGCTCGAACCGCCGGCCTCATCGTTGTTGGCCATGTTTCTCTCTAAATAGGAACAAAGTTTGGTCAAAAAGTTGGTTATTGTCAAGGAACAACATCATGGTCTCATCATTTAGGGTTTGTCGACACCGAGGCATCCTAAAAGCTAAGCTTTTATAATTGAGGGTTTTTCAACGCCGAGGCACCCTAAAAGCCTAAGCTTTCATCATTTCGGTTTTTATCGACACCGAGGCACCCTAAAAGCCAAGGTTTTATAATTTATGGTTTGTCGACACCGAGGCATCCTAAACGCTAAGCTGGGAAGGAGAATTCTAAGTTGGGCCTAATCACTTGGCTCTATTGCCGCCTATGGTTTAATGCAGGTAGAATAAAGGGGCACTTGATCCTACTTAATTAACTACTAAGATACCCCGGCCCATGCATTAGTCACAAGTACCCTATATGTCCTATTTTTAGCAAAGTCATGCTAAAATTCACGGAAAATTTCAGCATGACCTTTCTTGAAAATAGGACATATGGAGTACCCGAATTTGCCAGAACGGAAGTTAATCGACATTCCAGCAAACTCAAGGGCCTCTCAGGGTACCTGCAAAATCATCACGACACGATGGTCGGAGACAAAACGCAGCAAACTAGCAAAGTTACTGACGTGTTTACAGAAATTGTTTTCTGTAAAAGATGATCATCATCTTTACAAGTCTTTCTCAATGTGATCACAAGTAATTCAGTGGCATCACAAGTAATTCAGAGCATCACAAGGCATTAGTAGTTCAGTACATGAACAAGTTTTACCAAGCACATCAATATGTACTGTATTTCATTGTGGAGTGATATACAGTATGTTACAGCGAAGAAACTGCTTAATCCATGCCTCAGCTTATCAACAGTCATTACTTGTCAAATACAGAAGAAGGAACAATTTATTTGTGACATAGTTACAAATGATGACAGAATAAAGCAACACCCTGTACTAGCCTAAAAACAAGTGAAGTTTCACCCATATAAAAACAGGTGCAAACAAAATAATGACATTCAATTTAGATAGCAAAAAAAGTGAACATCAAGGGTTCATGGGAATTCAGCAAAGGTGCACAAGAGACAGTGTAAGCTTCAGACCTAGCAGACCAGTACAAATTTGCTAGGCTATAAATTCCTGAATTCTAGTCACATTGACACTCCTGGTTCTCTACAAACACCAAGTACTAGGGCACACAAAAGTTCTGAAATTTGTGTGCCTAACTGAATTAACTGAATTTTCAGTAACCGAATAAACTGAATTTTCAAAACTGACAAATATTAATAGGTTGACTACAGCAAATCCAATTTGCAAGCTTGACTACATATAATTAGAGCAACTTGTTGAGCTAATTTTGAGCAGAACTCCTTGAGGAACTAGCAGCAAGCTCTGTTGGGAAAGGCAATGCCTAGGAACATTAATAGTACTAAAACAATCATACTTGAGAACATCTTTTCAAGAAAGAAAGGAACATTAATAGTTTTTCACACGGGAAGGCCACAAGAACCAGCACCAATAGGCCAAGACTCCCTGAAGGGGCAGTTTCTTCAGCTACACATTGTGCAGTTCCTACTAAAGATAAGTGGGCAACACTGAGAAACTTCAGAAAGTCAAAAGGGCTCTGCTTTGTTTGTGGTGAGAGATGGTCCAAGGATCATGTGTGCAAATCTACAGTCCAACTTCATATTGTGTAGGAAATGATAGAAAAACTGCAATAGCAGTCCACTGATGAATATGAATCTTCTGACACTAAACTACACCTTGAAGGTTCAGGACATACCATGAAATTATATGCTACTATTGTTGGCAAGCAACCTGAGACACGAGTGTTACAGCTATAAATTGAGTTGTAAGGGCATCAAATGTACTTCTTAGTGGACTCTAACAGTACTCATTCTTTTCTGGATAGTAAACACCAGCAGTTACAAGGGCATCAAGAGTAAGGTAGTTAAATTGCAAGGGACAATTGCAGAAGAATTTGCTTACACTTGCGTATCACTTTCGGCAATACAGATGGAAGAGCAAGCTACTGTTCAAGAAAGAAAGGTAGGAGGAGGATGCCATGGGGAGTTTGGAGCTTTATACCTTGGCGTGGTGTTGGTGACGGTGAGGGGCCCGTGGTCGGCGAGGATCTGGAGGAGACGGCCCGCCGGAGATGGCCACGCACCTGGGGGTGGCCGGGGCGTCGGGGGCGCGGGCGTCGAGGCCGGGGCGTCGGGGGCGCGGGCGGCGGCGACGTAGCTCCGGGCGTCCGGGGCGCGGGCGTCGAGGGCGTCGGCGGGTGCGGCCGGAGAGAGAGGCGTCGGCGGGTGAGGGAGAGAGAGGCATCGGGGAGAGGGGGGAGATCTGGCGAGAGGGAGAGAGAGGAAGGTGCGGCCGGCCCCATAAGTATGGGGGGATTACTAATGGCGCACCGCAGCTATGTGCGCCATAAGTATGTAGACTCTAATGGCGCACCACCCCCAGGTGCGCCATTAGTATTGTGTTCTACTCACTAGCCCGACAGAAAGCTATATATTTCACCTAACCCACTACCTAACAGAACCCCCACACTAGCCCGACTGGTCAGCACTCTGCACACCCACCAGGAGGTCCTGGGTTCGATTCCCAGCCTCCCCAAATTTTTTTTTGCTTTTAAAAAATGTTGTTTGACACTTATTTGTGTTTAAATATGTTCAAACTTGTTTAAATCATAACAGTAATATTTTTTTATAAAAAAGTAATAATTTTTTAAAAAATATCATCAAATTTGTTATTTGAAAATATTTATGAATATGAAAAAATATCATCAAATTTATTATTTTGAATATATCATGGGTCGGCGGCGGCGGTTGAGTAGGGGAATCGAGGGTGCAGGGGGTCGGCG
>LR738709.1:510815641-510835248 GCA_902687465.1 Secale cereale | reverse complement strand
GGCGGTTGAGTAGGGGAATCGAGGGTGCGGGGGGTCGGCGGTGGCGGTTGAGTAGGGGAATCGAGGGTGCGGGGGGTCGGCGGGCGGCCGGTGGACCGGGGGGTGCTCGGCGGCGAGGGGGACCGGATCTGGCGAGGTGGGATAGCGATCGAGATGGAGGGGGGTCGAGATCGAGTGTCCATGAAATTTAAAAATATTCATGATAGTTCAAAAAGTGCCCATGAAATACAATCGAGAAATGAAGGGTACGATTTAAATACAATTGATCTTAGCTAGCTATCTGTTCACAATCTTCTTGCCCTTCTTTTTCGCAAATGGAGTTCTTCTGTGGAACGGACGTCCTTTAGGTAGGGTGGTCCTGCTTCTTCTTGTGGTGTAAGCTGCTACTTCATCATCGTCATCATGTTCGATCCTCTGGTCGCCGTACTTGTTGAAGTCTTGCTCATTGGCTACTCCATCCATTCCGATGATCTTCCTTTTGCCTCTCCTCACGACAACACGACTGGGCTTTGACGGATCGGTAATGAAGAAGCATTGGTCAACTTGGGAAGCCAGTACCCATGGCTCATTTTTCGCGGTGACGTTTGCGCCCGCGGTCTTGGATTTGGCTTCGGGTATAACCATGGTGGTGAAATACCGGTCTTCTTTTAGGACGCTCTTGGCCCATCTGACACGGAACATCGGGACCTTCTCTCCAGCGTAGCTCAGCTCCCAGATCTCCTCGATCCTTCCGTAGTATCTGTCCTTGTCATTACCGGTGTAGGATTCCATCGTTACCCCGGAGTTCTGATAACCATCGCTCTTCATGTCCTTGGCCTCGGTGTAGAATGTGTAGCCGTTGATATCGTATGCCTCATAGGTCATCAGGTTGTGCTCGGCGCCCTGTGACAAGGCGAATATGAGTTGTTCTTCCGCGGAAGAATCATCATGTAAAGGGTACGACAGAAGCTTCTGCTTGAACCAACGCGTGAAACATGAGTTGTGCTTTTTGATTATATCTCCGTCCGTCCTCTGTTGGCCTCGGTCATTGTACGTCTTCTCAATAAAGGTTTTGTGCTGAACCACCCAAGGATCGACCACGTCTATGTGTTGTAGCGCGACTAGGTTTGCTCTTTCAAAGTCGGCGAGTCGACCCTCAAAGTCGACATGCATTTTGCGGCGACCCTCACGGTGACCCCATCCAGCGAGCCTGCCGAGGTGCCTGTTGACGGGCAGACCAACGGGGTTCTCGATGCCTAGATAATTCGTGCAGTAGGAGATGCACTCTTCAGTCAGAAAGCCCCTGGCTATGCTTCCCTCTGGACGTGACATGTTGCGAACGTATCCTTTGATGACACCATTCATCCTTTCGAACGGCATCATGCTGTGCAGGAACGTCGGCCCGAGTTGGATGATATCGTCCACGATATGGCCAGCAGATGCACCATAACGTCGAAGAATGCGGGCGGGAAGTACATCTCAAGCTCGCATAGTATCACCACGATCTCTTCCTGTAGCCTTCTGAGTTGCCTCACGCCAACAGACTTCCGAGAGATGACGTCGAAAAAGTTGCATAGGCCAAATAGGGTTTCACGGACGTGCGCGTCCATGATACCACGGATTGCAACTGGAAGTATCTGCGTCATCAGCACGTGACAGTCGTGAGACTTCATCCCGCTGAACTTCAGCTTCGCCCGGTCTAGGTATCTGCTTATCTTCCCCGCGTAACCGTAAGGAAGTTGTACTCCTACGAGGCAGGTGAAAAACTGCTCGATCTCCTCCTGACTTAGAGTGAAGCACGCGGGAGGGTAGTCATTTCCGGTCTTCTTGGCCTTTTTTCCTTTGCGACGACTTTCCGTGTCCTGCTTCGCCTCATCATCATCATCATCATCATGATCATCATATATAGCGTGAAGCTCCTGCCTGATGCCCATTGATTTCAAGTCTGCCCTTGCTTTTGGCCCATCTTTGGTCCTCTCTGGCATGTTGAGCAGGGTACCAAGCAGACTCTCGCACACATTCTTCGTGATATGCATTACATCAAGGCTGTGAGGCACACGGTGGATCTTCCAGTACGACAAGTCCCAGAAAACAGACCTCGTTTTCCATACCTTCAGCAGCGGCTCTGGCGCCTTTCGCTTCTTTCCCGGCTCTGGCGCCTTTTGCTTCTTTCCCGACAGTGGGCAATCTTTCCAATTTTTCAACAGCTCGTCTATTTCCTCGCCGCTCCTCGTACGCGGGCGTCCTCGGGGTTCGGTTTCACCATCGAATAGATCCTTGCGTTTTCTCCACAGGTCATCATCGCGAAGCCACCTTCGATGTCCCATGAACACGGTTTTCGAAGACCCGGGATCTCTATCTAGCTGGCGATACGTTGTGTCATCCATGCACCTGACGCATCCAGAAAATCCGTGGACCACCTGCCCCGCGACATATCCGTAACCGAGATAGTCGTGCACCGTCGTGAGCAGCGCGGCTCTCATAGGGAAATATTCTTTCTTTGCGGCGTCCCACGTATTGGCTGGCGTTTTCCACAGCGTGTCTAGCTCCTCTTTCAGCAGCCCCAGATACAGATTGATGTCGTTCCCTGGTTGTTTCGGTCCTTCAATTAGCATACTCATGTGAATGTACTTCCTCTTCATGCACAACTAGGGGGGAAGGTTGTACATCCACACAAACACAGGCCAGGTGCTATGTGTGCTTCTCTGGCTGCCAAACGGATTGACTCCATCGATGCTCGCGCCCAGCATGATGTTCCTTGGATCGTTCCCAAATTCTAGGTCTTCGAAGTTCAACGCTTGCCACTAGCTCGCATCCTTAGGGTGACTCAGCATCTTGTATTTTTTATCTATCTCCGGATCATTTGCGTCATCTTCTCGCTTCTTCTCCTCCCTATCCGCGTGCCAACGCAGGAGCTTTGCTACCTTAGGGTCCGCGAAATACCGCTGCAGACGAGGAGTGATCGGAAAGTACCACACCACTTTTCGAGGAGCTTTCTTCCTCTTCTTGTATCGAGTGACGCCGCACACCGGACATATGGTAGACTCTGCGTGCTCGTCCCGATAAATGATGCAATTGTTCATGCACACATGGTATTTCACGTGCGGTAAATCCAGAGGACACACGATTTTCTTCGCCTCCTCCAAACTGGTGGGGCACTTGTTCCCCTTGGGAAGACGTTCGTGCCAGAATGACATGTTCTCGTCGAAGCATGCGTCGGTCATTTTGTGTTTTACCTTCATCTCCAGAGCCATGAGCGTTACTTTCAGGCGGGTATCCTCGGGCCTGCATCCTTCATACAATGGAGTAACCGCGTCTAACTCAAGTTGATCCATCTTGGCTTTCTCTCGGGCGGCAGCTCTTGCGTTATCGGTCTGCTTGAGAAGCAGCTCTTGAATATGAGGGTCCTGCACCTAGCCCATCGATGGTCCAGCGTCGTCTGCTCCACCGGCATCATCATCTTCATGATCATGCCCGTCGTCTGCTCCGGCATCTTCCTCATCATCATGTCCTGCATCTTCTACATGATGACTGTGTACATCATCACCGTCGTGATCATCTCCTGGGGATTCTTCGTCTTCTCGCCCGCCCGAGCCGCGGTGGTTGTCTTGCTGCCCTTCCTCATTTCTTGCCCGGCCCCCATGGACGACTTCGTAGTCATCTTCATCACCTTGCCACCGATAGCCATCCATGAAACCACGCAAGAGCAGGTGGTCCCGCACCTGCCCGGAATCCGGGTCTGCAATAAGGCTCTTCAGCTTGCATCTTCGACACGGACATCTTATCTCCGTCTCGTTCTTTTGAAGCATCTCGGCCTTCGCGGACCTCAAAAACCTATTCACGATGCCTTCGGTCATCGTGCGCACCATGGTCGCCTGCGGGGTAGAGCAAAACGATATTTTAGAATCAAGAAAAAATTTGCCATGACTTTCCCTAAAAATAGGACAAAAAAGAATGCTTAATGCCAAAATTCTCATCGAAACGGAAATGAATCAACATTCCGGGAAAATATTGGCAACTATCGCATTTCAAATACCGGTACACCTCCAAACACAAACACATATGCAACACAACAAACATATGCAACACCACGAACATACATAGATCTAGCTAGGCCATAAAAAGTGCATGCGCACATTGTTGTATGGAGAACAACATAAATATAGCTTCCCCCCTTACTTACCTATCAAAACAAGGTAATTTAACCACTTAATTTGAATGAATATATGGTGGAAATGAGGTGAAAAAGAGGAGGGACCCGAGAGGAGAGGAGGTGGAGAGAATGAAGTGGGGGAGAAAGTGAGTGTGGGTAGGAGAGGCTGTCCAAAATATCTTGTTGCTGCCCACTTACTAATGGCGCACCCACTATAAATGCGCCATTAGTAATCAAGGTTATTAATGGCGCATTTATAGTAGGTGCGTCATTACTAGTTTTGCAAAAAAAAATAACATACTAATGGCGCACTGTCGCATAGTGCGCCATTAGTAGTTTTGTAAAAAAAAGAATAAAAAATATCATAAAAAAAAGAACATTAATGGCGCACTTTACTGCTGGTGCGCCATTACTAGTTACAACTAGTAATGGCGCACTTCGTCTCGATGCGCCATTAGTATGTTTGGACAGGCGCGCTAGTTCAAAAAAAAACTTTTTGATACTAATGGCGCACTCTGGGCCTGGTGCGCCATTAGTAGTTTGAACTCTAATGGCGTATCTGTTGTTGGTGCGCCATTACTATATACTAATGGCGCACTGCTTGTCTGGTGCGCCATTAGTATCAATTCCATCTATAGCCCTTTTCCTAGTAGTGTGTTCATGATGATTGCAACATGCATGATCCAATTCCTAAAAATGAAGTTTTATATAAGCATGTTAATTTTTGTGGAGTGGATAGACCTTGTGAAAGGCCTATGATTGAAGAAGAGAAGTATTGTAAGCAACATAAGCATGAAAGAACAATCACTTGGGTCAGAGATTTAAATGAAATTTCTAGAGAATTGTGTGACCTTTATCCTTTTACTTGTGAACTTTGCTGTATAGAGGGTCACTTTAATTTTCAATGCATGCACTTTCAAAACATAATTGTTAACCAGTTGTGTGATAACATGATCACCTCTGATCTTTATGATGAGCTTATGTTATTTTTGATGTGTGAAGAGTTATCAGAAAAGACTTCTTGGCTAGATGTTAATGCCATAGGAATAAAAAACACTTTGCAAAATTGCCATCTCTATTGTGTTGTTAATTGCCATGAAAATGATTACATAAGTAAGATTAGAAAGGAGGGAACTTTACCAAAGTATAAAAATGTCTCTTATATTTCTGCTAATAAAAAGGAGAGTTTCTCCCAAGTTTCCCCTATTGTTTCTAATGATAAACCAAGATATGTGGAGAAGCTTCATCGCCAACCACTCTCTCCTAAGGTGAAGAAGAAGAAAAAGAAGAGGAGGAGTAAGAGGAGCAAGAAGGAAGAAGAATGGGTAACAACCTGGCCTGAGCATATTCCTCCCATCAACTTTTATCCTAACGGTTGTAAGTTTAAAGAAGAAGGTGAAGTTTATTGCCTTAATTATCATCTTGATGATACGTCCGTAGGTACTATTGAAGATGATTTTGTTTATGATATGCATGTTACTTATTGTGATTGGGAAAATTATGATAATGCTACTTATGATCTTGAAAATCTTTTTGGTACCAACTCTGAAAGTGATGATATGGAAAGCTCTAAGCTTGGGGATGATAGGATTGCAAATCCTTTACCCACTAGTGATGTGATAATTGATAATTCTTTTGCTAGTAAGAATAAAGACAACATGTTTACAAATATAGTTGCTAGCAATGATAATGCTCTTCTCTACTATGATGATGTTATAACTCCAATCTATAGTGATTATAAAGGTACCTATGACATAAGGAGAAATTATCCTTATGAAACTTGTCATAATCATGGAGGGAATTACTCCCTTGTTGAACACCATCTTCCTAATACACAATTAATCTATAGTGTTCAAGTTGTTTATGATAGTCCTACTCCCACTATTACCAATGAGAAAGATTATGCTTATGTGGAGAGTAAGAGTACCTTTTTGCATGTGGATCATGGTAACAATGCTTTATGCGATGCTTATATTGTTGAGTTTATTCGTGATCCCACTGAAAATTATTATGAGAAGGGAACATATTCTTATAGATATTTCAATAATATTAAGTTCCCTCTCTTTATGTTGAAGGTTTTGAAGTTATGCTTGTTTTGCCTTCCTATGCTAGTTGCTTTATGCTTCAATAATTTATTTTCTTGCAATATTCCTATGCATAGGAAGCATGTTAGGCTTAAATGTGTTTGGTATTTGCTTCTTGATGCTCTCTTTTGTTCTTCAGCTCTTATTCCTACGAGAGCATCATTAAAGTCTTAAGCCTATCTTTATGGCTATAAAGAAAGAGCTCTAGGGAGACAACCCTTGTTATCTTTGCTTTTAGTTTGTTCTTTCAGTTTTTAGTGGTCTTGATATTTGTTACTACTGTAGCAACATCATTGTATCTTTATTTTTCAGCTTTGTGCCAAGTTTAGCCTCCGATTGCAAGAAAGTTCAAAAGTTGTGACGTGCTGTCCAGGAAACAGATTCTGTCCTTGGACAGAAAAATTCGTATAAAATCACCAGATCATCTTTTTGGTCTGAATTTTTTCGACAGCGTGCTCTATACAATTGGCTTTCGGACGTCTGTTCTGAGTTTTTTGATTTGAGTTGCACAAGTGCCCCGAAAAAATTATTTACTACCTGCTGGTCTGTTTTTCACAGATTCTGTCCTGTTTTGCCTTTCCTTCGTTTTGCAAACCTTGAGCTTGCTTTTTCTTTGCAAAAACCTTTTGGCAATCTTGAGAAACAGTAGCCCTTCAATATTATCCTTATTTCCAGCAAGGAAAAATTATTTTATTATGGGTACTAACCTCGCTAATCAGATTATGATGAGTTATGTATGAAGGGAGTTTTCAAGTGTGCGAGGGAAGATGATAAAAAGATCCAGGAGGGTCAAACGCTCAAGCTTGGGGATGCCCCCGTGCACCCCCAAGAAATATTCAAGAAGACTCAAGCGTCTAAGCTTGGGGATTCCCCCATGCATCCCCTTCTCCATCAACAATTATTAGTTCGTCTTTCGTTCCACTATATTTTAATCACTTCATGTGTTATGTGCTATGCTTGGAGCGTCTTGCTTTTAGTTTCCTTTTTAGTTTTCTTTAGCTTTGCTTGCTGTTCATAACGAGTTGGAACCCATCTTTCTTTGTGTGGGAGAGAAACACGCTCCACTTCAACCTAGAACACAACATAGGATTTTCATGCTTATCTTTGCTGTGTATGTTCTTTGTCTTTCAATAGCTACTGTCATGTTTAGCTCTTAGTTTTCATGCTTTTCTTTTTAAAGAGCTTTTGTTTAGTTGGTTGCTGAACTCTCTTGAGTTATCATGCTTATCTTGTTGAGAGAGTTTGTCTGTGGCACTGGTTGATATGTCTATGATAAAAATGCTATGTGCATAATGGTGCTTAGTAGTTCATGTTTTCTTATGGTTAGTCTCAAATAGCTGGGGGGTTCTTAATGTGTTATTGAAGTACCAACATGATTTATTTGCCTATGATGTGGTATGGTTTAGTGATATCTTCCTCCAAGAATTTATTTTGATTGACTTGGCATATGCTCACGCATATTTAAGACTGTAAAGAAAGTCTATCAAGCCTTGATGATCTTTAATTTCTGAGTAGCGACATAACTTCCATGCCCGATTCAATGTTGCTTTGTCGCTCTGCATGATTATGACCATCATTGCTCTCTTAGTTGGTCGCTCCCAGTCTTTTGCTAACCTTCACTTGTACTAAGCGGACTGACTGCTTGTGCATCGAAAATCCTTTAAACCAGTTATGCCATATGAGTCCACCATACCTTCCTATACATGGTATTTACTTGCCATTCCTAACGAAGACTATCTTGTACCATCTCGAAATTATTCAAAAAAGCATTTCTCTTTTGTGCCTCTGTTTTATCTCATGAGGAAGTAGTAGTTAATTCATGATCTTTTTAAGTTGGACAAATTTCACCCCGGGATTGCATGTCGAATCTGCAAACCCCTAATACGAGAAGGAACTGGCAAAGAGTGCGCCCGGCTCATTAAAAAAATATACAACAAACAAACCCTCCTTCACGCTTTGTTCATGAGAAATCAGAAAACTTTGGCAGTGATAAACAAAGGAGATTAAGAGGATGTGATCGTCCTCGTGCGGGAGCCGTTCCTCGAAACTTGTCCAGCTCGAGAAGTAATTGAGTTATCTGCTAGCATTCGTTGACGAAATATGCATATCCCAAAAATAATTTTTACCTCTGTTTTTAAAAACCAAGAGCTCTGGTACATGTTTAGTCTTTGTTTCCGACCACGGATTTTCAACCTTGCCAACAAAAGCCACGGTTCGAGAGTCTCCACCTTCTTTCTTTAAAGCACCAACTATTGAGAGCATGATTGTCATTCTGAGTGTAATGTGCATTGTCCCAAAGTACCATTGTCTTCTGCATGACTATGATATCGTTTATTCTGAAATCATTGTATCTAGTCGTCACTTAAACTTTGGAGGTGCCCCTGCATTTATGTTTTGCTTCACTAAAGGGGGCAAGCGAGGTATCACTTTGTCATGTTTGCACACCATGCTCACTACAAATCTATTGAGTGTTTCAGTATCATATTGTAAAACTTTTAGTTCTTTGTGATATTCTCATGAGGCAACTTAATTACTACAGATTTATTATCTCAATAAGCATTTGTCATATGACTGTGAAAAGTCCTTATACGGTTGGTAGCATGTCACCACAGAAATTATGCTTGTTATCATTTACCTACTCGAGGACGAGCAGGAATTAAGCTTGGGGATGTTGATACGTCCAAAACGTATCTATAATTTCGGCTTGCTCCATTCCTCTTTTGTGTGATATTGCTATGATATTTATGCACTTCCATACACTTTTGATCATATTTGGACTAACCTATTAACTCAGTGCACCCCAGTGCCAGTTTCTGTTTTCTGCTGTTTTTGTATTTCAGGTTTTCCCATTACGTAAATTGCCAGAAAAATTCCGGGAAAAATATATAAAAAATCAGCGTTCCCGAAGCTTCCATGCGGCCGAAGTAGGGCCGGAGGGGGGCCACAGGGGCTCTAGGCGCCCAGAGGGCGCGGCCCCCCTCCTGGCCGCCGCGCCAGGCCGCCTGGGCCCCCCTTAGCTCCCCTGGCGCCCCCCTTTGCCATATATTTACACCGCGTCTCGAAACCCTCGAGGACGGAACCCTTTTCTCCAGAAGCTATTCCGATCTCCGCCGCCATCGCCACTTACTTTCGGGGGACCAGAATTCCTATGCCGGCATCCTGCCGGGATGGGGAAGTGCCCCCGGATTTCATCTCCATCGACGTTGCTTCCTCCCTCCATGATGCGGGAGTAGTTCCTCCTCGGGGCTGAGGTTTCTACCAGTAGCTATGTGGTCAATTCTCTCTCCCATGATGTGATCTTCGTTGTGATCATAGGCTATGTTAATTTAGGGTGATCCCATGATATTTCCCCTTCCTCTATGTATTGGATTGATGTACTCACTTGTCTTTATCTAGTATAATCTCCGAGACCAAGGTGACAGCGGTCTATTGGACATGGATTCGAAGAATATTTTCATGAGTGATTTCCTCTTTTGTGTGTGGATTGAAGATTGAGAGTCTCTTGGTGCTTGTCTTTGACTATCCTTGAGATATGTTGTGGTGATTGTGGTACTCTCTTTGGATGGCCGAGGTGACATTGGGAAATCCATAGATTGAGACTACGAACTTAGAGGTGTGCTTTTGTAGCCCTACATAATTCTCGTCCTCTCTTGACCACAAAGGAATGACCTCCAAGTGCGTCCCCCTTGCATGTTTTATGGGAAATATCATGTGATTCGATTATGTTAATGTTGTTGGGAGTTGCCACTAGTGAAAGTATGAAGCCTAGGCCTTGTTTCCACCATTCCAATACCATTTGTGCTCACGTTTACCACTTGTTTGCTTGCTGCACTTTTTATTTCAGATTTACAAATATATCTTTTGCCATCCATATCACTTGCCATTTAACATCTCTTCGCCGAACTAGTGCACCTATACATCTGACAAGTGTATTAGGTGTGTTGGAGACACAAGAGACTTCTTGTATCTTGATTGCAGGGTTGCTTGAAAGGGGTACGTTCAACCTCCACTTCCCTGAGTTCGATAAACCTTGGGTTACTCACTTAAGGGAAATTTGCTGCTCTCCTACAAACCTCTGCTCTTGGAGGCCCAACACTGTCTACAGGAATAGAAGCGTGTAGTAGACATCAGTTATGCACCTACCTTTTTAAGGAGGTAGCTCGATCTGCTCACCGGCCGCCCACGCAACGTGCAGGAGTTCCCGGGGCGATTGGCCCATGACCCCTGGGGGCATAGGGTTTAGTCTGGCGTGCATGACCTCTCTATTAGGCCTAGGCCGGGTTGCGGCGTATTGTTTGGCCGAGGGCGGGCATGACTTGATGGTGTGTCCGGCCGGAGTTAAGCAAGTGTGGTGGGTAAGTTGGTGCACCTCTGCAAGGAAGAAAACATCTATCAATTGCCTGTCCAACGGTAACGGACACTTGGAGTTGTATCCCGGTCGCTACAACTAGAACTGGATGCTGAGGCATGTTTTGGATATGTTGCTTCGGGAGTCGAGAAAGGATCCCGGAGCGTTGAAACAACAAGATAAATATATCTTATGTTATACTAATCTACTCCCCCCTGTTGCTGCAAGACGGTGGTTACTAGAAGATGCTAGTCTTCGATAGGACTAGCTTCTCCCCCTCTTATTCTGGCATACTGCAGCTTAGTCCATTGATACTACCCCTTTTCATTGATACCGATGCATATGTAGTGCAGATCCTTGCTTGCGAGTACTTTGGATGAGAACTCACAGTTGCTTTGCTCCCCCTTTTCCCCCTTCTTTCTTCTTTCTGGTTGATGCAACCAGATGGTGGAGTCCCGGAGCTAGACGCCACACTTGACGATTGCTACTACCCCGACAAAGCCTACTACCTCATGGAGACAACTGACGACCAGCAGCAGTTAGGAGGTCCCAGGCAGGAGGCCTTGCCTTTTCGATTGTTGATGTTTTGTGCTAGCCTTCTTAAGGCAAACTTGTTTAACTTATATCTGTACTCGGATATTATTGCTTCCGCTAACTCTTGTGTATTCGATCTTATGTATTCGAGCCCTCAAGGCCCCTGGCTTGTAATATAAAGCTTGTATTATTTTATTTGTGTCTAGAGTTTTGTTGTGATATCTTCTAGTGAGTCCCTGATCTTGGTCGTACACGTTTGCGTGCATGATTAGTGTATGGTCAAATCGGGGGCGTCACATCATGTATTCACTATGTGTTCATGCTTTGGTCTGGTATTCTATTAAAAGGAGGCCTTAATATGCCTTAGTTTCCAATAGGACCCCGCTGCCACGGGAGGGTAGGACAAAAGATTTCATGCAAGTTCTTTTCCATAAGCACGTATGACTATATTCGGAATACATGCCTACATTACATTGATGAACTGGAGCTAGTTCTGTGTCACCCTATGTTATAACTATCACAAGAGGAATCACATCCAACATAATTATCCATCACTGATCCAATGCCTACGAGCTTTTCACAAATTGCTCTTTGCTTATTTACTTTTCCGCTGCCATTATTACAATCGCTACAAAACTACTACCGCTACTTTTACCACTGTTACCGTTACTACCATATTACTTTGCTACCAAATTACCTTGCTGCAGTTATTAAGTCTTCCAGGTGTGGTTGAATTGACAACTCAACTGCTAATACTTGAGAGTATTCTTTGGCTCCCCTTTTTAGTCGATTCAATAAATTTGGGTTGAATACTCTACCCTCGAAAACTGTTGCGATCCCCTACACTTGTGGGTTATCAAGACTATTTTCGGGCACCGTTGCAGGGGAGCATAGCTATATTATTTAAGTCACTTGGGATTTATATCTGTTGATCACTATGAAGAACTTGAAAGACGCAAAAACCAAGATTTATCCCTCAACTACTAGGGGAGGTAAGGAACTGCCATCTAGCTCTGCACTTGATTCACCCTCTATTATGAGTAAATTTGCGACACCTACTCCTGCTATTGAATCTGATATGTCGCATGTTCTTGATTATGCCACTTCTGCTATGTATGATGAAACTACTTCTATGCTTGATAATACTGTGCCACTAGGTGAATTTCTTGATGAACAAATTGCTAGGGTTAGAGAGAATGCAATTAATGAAACTGATAATATTGATGAAAGTGATGATGAAGATTCTCCCCCTAGATATGAATTTCCTGTTGTGCCTGAGGGTTATGTTATGGATGAAGAAACTGCTAGAGACATTCTTGCTTGCAATGATAGATATGATCTTAAGAAATTATTAGTTAAGCTGAAAGAAAAGTCATTGAATGCTAGAAAGAAATATGACCCTGCTTTTGCTACTTCACCTATCTGTGTTCCTGACAAGGATTATGATTTCTCTGTCGATCCTGAGTTAATTACTTTGGTTGAATCTGATCCTTTCCATGGCTATGAATGTGAAATTGTTGTGGCACACCTTACAAAACTGAATGATATAGCCACCCTATTCACCAATGAGGAAAAAATTCGTTACTACTATATCCTTAAGTTGTTTCCGTTCTCCTTAAAGGGTGATGCTAAAACATGGTTTAATTCTCTTGATCCTGGTTGTGTGCATAGTCCCCAGGATATGATTTATTATTTCTCTGCTAAATATTTTCCCGCTCATAAGAAACAAGCTGCCTTACGGGAAATATATAATTTTGTGCAAATTGAAGAAGAGAGTCTCCCACAAGCTTGGGGGAGGCTTCTCCAATTACTTAATGCTTTGCCTGATCACCCTCTTAAGAAAAATGAAATACTTGATATCTTTTGTAATGGACTAACCGATGCTTCTAGAGACCACCTGGATAGTTGTGCTGGTTGTGTTTTCAGGGAAAGAACTATTGATCAAGCTGAATTGTTATTGAATAATATGTTGACCAATGAAAACAATTGGACACTTCCTGAACCAGCTCCTAAGCCAACTCCGAAGAAAAAGGGTGTTTTGTTTCTCAGTCCTGAAGATATGCAAGAGGCAAAGAAATCTATGAAAGAAAAAGGTATTAAAGCTGAAGATGTTAAGAATTTACCACCTATTGAAGAAATACATGGTCTTAATAACCCGACGCATGTAGTAAAGGTAAATTCTCTCTATAGATTTGATGAAGGTGACATTCCACGTGATAAGTCTGCTAGCCAATGTTTAGATGAGTTTTTCAATTTTATTGTTAAACAAGAAAACTTCAATGCTTATGTTGGTAGACAATTGCAACGTAATGCTTACATGATTGAACACTTGAGTGATTATATGTCTAGGGTTAAAGGTGAACTTAAACTCATTAGTAAACATGCTTCTATGGTCACCACTCAAGTAGAACAAGTACTTAAAGCACAAAATGATTTGCTCAATGAATTAAATAGTAAGAAAAACGATAATGCTATTATAGTTGTGACTAGAGGGGACAGAATGACTCAGGAACCTCTGTATCCCGAGGGCCACCCTAAGAGAATTGAACAAGATTCCGAGAGAGCTAATGTTGATGTACCTAGTCCTTCTAAGAAGAAGAAAAATAAAAATGATAGGACTTTGCATGCTTCTAGTGAACCTGTTGCTGACACACCTGAGAATCCCAATGATATATCTATCTCTGATGCTGAAACACAATCTGGTAATGAACATGAACCTAGTGATAATGTTAATGATGATGTTCATGATGGTGCTCAACCTAGCAATAATGATGATGTAGAGATTGAACCTGCTGTTGATCTTGATAACCCACAATCAAAGAATCAACGTTATGATAAGAGAGACTTTGTTGCTAGGAAGCACGGTAAGGAAACAGAACCATGTGTTCAGAAACCCATGCATTTTCCTCCTAAACCATCCAAGAAAAAGGATGATGAGGATTTTGAGCGCTTTGCTGAAATGATTAGACCTATCTTTTTCCGTATGCGCTTGACTGATATGCTTAAAAAAATCCTTATGCTAAGTATATGAAAAATATTATCACAAATAAAAGAAAGATACCGGAGGTTGAAATTTCCACCATGCTTTCCAATTATACTTTTAAAGGTGGAATACGAAAGAAACTAGGAGATCCAGAGGTACCAACTATATCATGCTCCATTAAAAGAAACTATGTTAAAACTGCTTTATGTGATCTTGGAGCCGGTGTTAGTGTTATGCCTCTCTCTTTATATCATAGACTTTATTTGAATAAGTTGAAACCTACTGAAATATCTTTGCAAATGGACGATAAATCAACTGCTATACTTGTCGGTATTTGTGAGGATGTGCCTGTTGTGGTTGCAAATGTTACTATTCTAATAGACTTTGTTATCCTTGATATTCCCGAGGACGATAGTATGTCTATTATCCTTGGTAGACCCTTTTTGAATACTGCAGGGGCTGTTATTGATTGCAACAAAGGCAATGTCACTTTTCATGTTAATGGTAATGAGCATACGGTACACTTCCCGAGGAAACAACCTCAAATCCATAATATCAATTCTATCGAAAAAAATTCAACGAATATTATTGGAGGTTTTAAATTTCCTCTTCCTACTGTCAAGAAGAAATATGATATTCTTATTGTTGAGGACATACATATCCCCATTGAGGTAACATAGTGTTATTCGAAAATTCTCCGGTTTCATGTTATTCGGAAAGAGTTTATTAGGAAGACTTGATCAACCTTGTTAATGGATCCCTTTTTGATGAGCATGAGATGGTTGAATTTAGAAGGCACAACTTTCTGTACCCTCTTTTTACTATCTGTTAATTATATTAAATAAAGAAAAAATATTTTCTGTCTGTTTTCTGAGTTATCCGTGCAATAAAAAAATACCCCAAAAATAAAAGTTCTCCAAATGTCCCAAAAATGAAATATGATTTTTTCTAGAATATTTAAGAATATTTGGCACTGAGAACACGTCAAGGGGAGCCAGCACCTGGCCATGAGGGTACAGGGCGCGCCCACCCCCTGGGCGCGCCCCCTGCCTCGTGGGCCCCATGTGGCCCCCCACCACTTACTCCAGCACCCACACACTTCATCTTCCTCCAAAAAAAAATCCTCCCATAGCTCAAACTCGTGTTCTAGCTCATCTTGCTGCCATTTTCGATCTCCTTGCTCAATGCTCCATTCACAAAAACTGTTTGGGGAGATTGCTCTTCGGTATGTGACTCCTCCAATGGTCCAATTAGTTTTTGTTCTAGTGCTTTAATTATTGCAATTTTTTGCTGCTAAGGTGACCCTGTTCTTGAGCTTGCATGTCAAATCTATTGGGTCCCAAGTAGTTCCAATGCATGATATATTCTCTAGGCACTAGTGGGAGTAGTTGCTATCAATCTTGTTGAGTTCGGTTCACTTTTATTTTGAGTCACTAAAAATTTCAGAAATTTTTCAGAGGAAGAAAATGATGAGGAGATTGTTGATAGGCTCTTCTAGTCAAAGCTCAAAGGATAAGCAGAAGGAGGAGAATAAGAAGCCCAAATATAATCTTTCTCACACTGCAGAAGTATGACCGTGTGAATGGCCTTGCAATGAGTTCTTAGAAGCCGCCGGGATTTATAAAGACTTTTATTATTTGGCTGAGAATGCAGGCCTCACCGACTTCCTCCACGACCAGCACAGACAGTATCTCTTACTCACTAATATTTTCACGCAAAACTTTCATTTCCATGCTAAGAAATCCCCACCTTCAGTGGAGTTTCATTTATATGATGAGGTTAAGGAGATGTCGTTCTATGAATTTTGTCAAGTATGTAAGATTCCATTTGCTGGTAGTCTAGAGGAACCACATCGTAAGGATGTTGAGGGGTTTATTGATATGATAGCTGTAGGGGAAACGAGGAAAGTTTCAGGGGCAAGGATTACTAGTATACATTTTCCTGTTCTACGCTACTTTGCGATATTTGCTAGTAGATGCTTAATTGGCCGCGGGAACAGTGGAAACCTTAGTACCCCTGATATTCTTATTTTGCGCCATGCTTTGTTTCGAGATACAACTTTTAGCTTGGGTGCTGTTGTTGCTAAACGATTAAGTCTGGACCGTACAAAGGGGCCCATCTTCGGAGGCATCTTTGCTTCACGCCTTGCTGAACACTTTAGAATACCTATTAGGCATCGTGAGAAGGAAGAAAAGTTGCTGGCCCTGACTTTTCTAAATTATAAGAGTATGATAGCACATGATTTTATTAGTAAGGATAAGAAGAAGTCGCTTAAGTATAAATTGATATTTGATGAAAAGTATTGTGAGATTATTACCCTGCCTGCACCCTCTTTGTTTGATCTACTTTCAGGCACATACCTCGTTTTACCGGATGCCATTTATGAGTACTGGAGCCAAGCACAGGCCTCAGAGCCTGAGCCGGAGTCATCACTTGACCCCTATCGGTAGTCGGTTTATCGGTGGGATCCGGATGAGATTGCCAACCGGTGGCACCTAGAGGACACTCCTTCGTGCACCGGAGAGAGTAGGTTTGATCAGTGGCAATAGACCAACTTAGGCCAAAAAGCCTAAGCTTGGAGGAGTACGTATTTCTCACTGATATTACATTCATGTTCACACACTCATTCCAGTAGTCGGTGCTCACACTTTTTCATTGTATTATCCATGCTAGTTTATTTTATTTTCTTAGTATTTTTCTTTTGTGTTAGAAAAACCTTAAGAAAAACAAAAAATTAGTTGTAGCTTTTAGCTACTTTACTTTCCATGCATGTATTAGTAGTTATTAAAAGAAAAACCCAAAAGATTTCTCGTTCTTCTTTTGCTTGTTGGGAGCTTTCCCGTGTAAATAGTTTCTTTTGTTTTCTTTGGGGGTCAAGAGGAGAAGACCATGATGAAAATGCTTAGTGGCTCTCATATGCATTACTGTTGATTTAACCATGAGCCATATTACTTTGTCTTCTCCCTTGTATTAAATGCTTGCAGATTCCAGCTTAGTCCAATGCACGTGCATTATTATTATTATCCACACCGTTCGGGGGTGCGAGTGAAAGGCAATAATGATGATATATGATGAACTAATTGAGATGAGAAAAGCTAGTATGAACTTGACCTCTCTTGTTTTTGGAAATATGATAGTTCATCGTTCAGCCTATTATGAATGAAACATGCTTGCAATGACAATTAGAGATCATAGCTGCCCATGCCATGCTTAATTAGCTAGGAGTTTATAATGGTCTATCTTGCATGCCAACATGATACTAAAATGGTTGTGATGTGGTATGATAGGGTGGTATCCTCCTTTGAACGATTCAAGTGGTTTGACTTCGCACATGTTCACGCATGTAGTTGAAACAAAATCAACATGACCTCCATGATATTTATGTTCATGGTGATTTATATCCTAATCATGCTTGCTTTCATTGTTGATTAATTTTAATACATGTTCATTACCATTGTCGCTCTCTAGCTGGTCGCTTCCCAGTCTCTTTCTAGCCTTCACTTGTACTAACGGGAATACTACTTGTGCATACAGTTCCATAAACTCCAAAGTTATTCTATATGAGTCCACCATACCTTCCTATATGTGGTATCTACCTGCCGTTCCAAGTAAATTTGTATGTGCCAAACTCCAAACCATCAAATGAAATTCTGTTTTGTATGCTCGAACAGCTCATGTATCAACTAGGGCTGTCTATATCTTACATGCTAGGTGGGTTATTCTCACAATGAGTGGACTCCGCTCATCATTCTTGAGAAAATGGCCGGTAACTGGGATGCCCAGTCCCATGCTCAAATCAAAATAAATAAACAAAACTCCCCCAGGGTTGTTGTTGGTATGGACCGTACCTGTTGTTTCGGGCTAGCCGTGGAGTGTGCTTGTTGGTGGTTAGGGGAGTATAAACTTTACCATTCTATTTGGGAACCACCTATAATGTGTGTAGCATGGAAGATATCGAGATCTCTTGGTTGTTTTGTTGATAATGAAAGTATACCGCTCAAAATTTTATTCATCTCTATTTCAAAATCGAGCTCTGGCACCTCTACAAATCCATGCTTCCCTCTGCGAAGGGCCTATCTATTTACTTTTATGTTGAGTCATCATCCTCTTATTAAAAAGCACCAGTTGGAGAGCACCTCTGTCATTTTCATGTATTGCTATTAATTTACATTGAATATGATTGTGACTGGATCCCTTTTACCATGAATTAAAATGTCTAGTCAATCCTTGATCTTAAGAGGTGCTCTGCTACTTCTTGAGCTTGCGTTGTATTCCCTCGAAGAGGAAAGGGTGATGCAGCACATCAACGTAAGTATTTCCCTCAGATTTTGAGAACCAAGGTATCAATCCAGTAGGAGACCACGCGCGAGTCCCTCGCACCTGCACAAACAAATAAAAACTTCGCAGCCAACGCGATAAGGGGTTGTCAATCCCTTTACGGTCACTTACGAAAGTGAGATCTGATAGATATGATAGTTTGATATTTTTGGTATTTTTGAATATAAGAACAGAAAGTAAAAACGGTAAAGTAAAGTAGATTGTAGATTGATATGTTGAGAATAGACCCGGGGGCCATAGGTTTCACTTGTGGCTTCTGTCATGATAGCAGAATTCTACGGTGGGTGAACAAATTACTTTCGAGCAATTGATAGAAAAGCGAATAATTATGAGAATATCTAGGCATGATCATTATATATAGGTATCACATCCGTGACAAGTAGACCGAAACGATTCTGCATCTACTACTATTACTCCACACATCGACCCCTATCCAGCATGCATCTAGAATATTAAGTTCATAAGAACAGAGTAACGCCTTAAGCAAGATGACATGATGTAGAGGGATAAACTCAAGCAATATGATAAAAACCCCATCTTTTTATACTCGATGGCCACAATAAAATACGTGCTTTGCTGCCCCTACTATCACTGGGAAAGGACACTGCAAGATTGAACCCAAAGCCAAGCACTTCTCCCATTGCAAGAACTATAGATCTAGTAGGCCAAACCAAACCAATAATTCGAAGAGACTTGCAAGGATATTATAATCATACATAAAAGAATTCAGAAAAGAACCAAATATTTCTCATAGATAATCTTGATCATAAACCCACAATTCATCGGATCTCGATAAACACACCGCAAAAAGAGATTACATCGAATAGATCTCCTCCAAGACCGAGGAGAACTTGGTATTGAGATCCAAAGAGAGAGAAGAAGCCATCTAGGTACTAACTATGGACCCGAAGGTCTGTGGTAAACTACACACAACTCATGGTGAGGCGATGATGTTGATGTAGAAGCACTCCGTGGTAGATCCTCCCTCCGACAGAGCTCCGGAACAGGCCCCAAGATGGGATCTCACGGGAACAGAAGGTTGCGGCAGTGGAATTAGGGTATTTTGCCCTTTTCTGATGTTTTCGGGGTACATGGGTATATATAGGAAGAAGGAGGGCATCAGCGGACCAACGTGGGGCCCACGAGGCAGGGGGGCTCGCCCTATAGGGGGGCGCGCCCCCCCTCCCC
>LR738709.1:510749452-510815576 GCA_902687465.1 Secale cereale | reverse complement strand
CCCCCCCCCCCCCCCCCCCCCCCCGTCGTGGACGCCACGTGTGCCCTATTCCGTGGTTCTCAAGTCTCCCATAAAGATATCGCTCCAAAATATTTCTCCCGAAGGTTTCATTCCGTTTGGACTCCATTTGATATTCCTTTTCTATAAAACCCTGAAATAGGCTAAAAACAACAATCTGGACTGGGCCTTTGGGTTAATAGGTTACTTCCAAAAATAATATAAAAGTGTATAACAAAGCCCATTAAACATCCAAAACATCATAAATAATAGCATGGAACAATCAAAAATTATAGATACGTTGGAGACGTATCAAGCATCCCCAAGCTTAATTCCTGCTCGTCCTCGAGTAGGTAAATGATAAAAACAGAATTTTTGATGTGGAATGCTAACGAACATAATTTTCAATGTATTCTTTTTATTCTGGCATGAATGTTCAGATCTGAAATACCATGTCAACATAAGAAATAATAATACTTCAAGCATACTAATCAAAGCAATCACGTTTTCTCAAAATACCATGGCTAAAGAAAGTTATCCCTACAAAATCATATAGTTTGCCTATGCTCCCTCTTCATCACACAAAATATTCATATCATGCACAACCCCGGTTTCAGCCAAGCACTTGTTTTCATACTCTATGCTTTCAAACCTTTCAACTTTCACGCAATACATGAGCGTGAGCCATGGATATTGCACTATGTGTGGAATAGAATGGTGGTTGTTGAGAAGACAAAAAGAGAGGAAGATAGTCTCACATCGACTAGGCGTATCAATGGGCTATGGAGATGCCCATCAATATATATCAATGTGAGGGAGTAGGGATTTCCATGCAACGGATGCAGTATAGCTAAAATGTATGAAAGTTCAACAAAAGAAACTAAGTGGGTGTGCATCCAACTTGCTTGCTCGCGAAGACCTAGGGCATTTGAGGAAGCCCATCGTTGGAATATACAAGCCAAGTTCTATAATGAAAATTCCCACTAGTATATGAAAGTGACTAAACATGAGACTCTCTATCATGAAGAACATGGTGCTACTTTGAAGCACAAGTGTGGAAAAGGATAGTAGCATTGTCCCTTCTCTCTTTTCTCTCATTTTTGAGGGGTTTTCTCCCTTTTTTTAGCCCCTCTCTCTATATATATATATTTTGGGCCATCCTCTTTTTTTTATTTGGCCTTTCCTCACATGGGACAATGCTCTAATAATGATGATCATCACACTTTTATTGATTTACAACTCAATATTACAACTCGATACTAGAACAAAGTATGACTCTATATGAATGTCTCCGGCGGTGTACCGGGATGTGCAATGAATCAAGAGTGACATGTATGAAAAATTATGCATGGTGGCTTTCCAAAAATACTATGTCAACTACATGATCACGCATGGCAATATGACAATATGAAGCGTGTCATATGAACGGAACGGTGGAAAGTTGCATGGCAATATATCTCATAATGGCTATGGAAATGCCATGATAGGTAGATATGGTGGCTGTTTTGTGACACCCCGAGACCGATGCGCCAGGTGTCAGCCAGTTATTCGTCGTCGTTGCCATGTCATCTGCTTGCGTGTTGCATTTTGCCATGTCGTCATGTGCATTGCATCAGTATGTTTTCAAAACTTACATCCGTCCGAGTTCGCTCGTCCTTTCCGTTGTACGTTCTGAGCCCAGACACACTTGCACGCGCCCGCGGCACCTCCGAATATTTATTTTATGAGTGGCCAGAAAACGTTCTCGGAATGGGGTGAAACTTCGCGTGTGGTCTTATTATAGCATAGGTAGACCGCCTGTTAAGTTTCGTCGCGTTTGGAGTTCGTTTGATAGCCCAACGGTTAACCGCGTTAACCACCAGAAGCCTTTTCTCTTTTGGCCCAGCCCCCCTTCACACAGCCCACTAGTCCATCCCAACCACCTCCATGCTCTCGGTCGTTGGATCGTGATCGCGTGGCCGAAAAACGCTCCTCATTTGGACAGTCCTAGCTCCCTTTACCTATAAATAGGTCCTCCCCCTCCATTTTCACGGATAAACTCTAACCTCCCACCTCCTCCGCGTGCCGGACATGTCCGCGCCGCCGCCGGACATGTCCACCGACACCTCCACGTCGCCCTGACCTATAGCCGCCCGCCACATCAGTAGCCCCGCCGCCCCGGGCCAATGGGCGCGTGCCACGCGTCCCCGGCCAGCTTCCCCGCCGCCAGGGCCCGCCGAGCCCGCATCGGGCCCGCCTGAGCCCGTTTGTCGCCGCGGCCGCCTGAGGAGCCTGCGCCTCCTGTGTCTCCTCGCCTCGCAACCGCATCGCCGCCGCCGTCTCGCCGTCGTGCCTCACCGCCGCGAGCCCGCCGCCACCCGCCTTCCCTCCGGCCGGATCCGGGCAGCTCGCCGCCGGATCTCACCCCGCCGGCCCCGGATCCACCTCTCCCTCGGCGCTCCTCCTCACTCCGGCCGACGTCCGTGCACCCCGCCGCCGGATCCAGCATCCGCCGCCGCCCCGCCTTCGCCAGCTCGCCGCCGGCAACCATCCTGCGCCGTCGGCCTCGTCATGTCGGGAGGACGACGACCACTGCCCGCTCGCCTTCGCGTGTGGGCCGGCCGGCGACGCGAGGCCCAGCTCCGCGCCGACGCACGCGTGGGCCGAATCCCCCCAAGGCCAAACCGCTGTGCCTGCTTCTGCTTCTTGGGCCGAGCCCACCATGGTGAGCCTCTGCCAGTCCTTCGCCCTGTGCGTCTTTTAGCTATCTGTCGCTCGGTCTGTTTTTTATGTACTTAGAAAAACTGCTAAGTCCCCGAGTTTTGTAAATTTGTTGCATAGTTTGTGTGGTTGTACCTTTTTGAGTGTATGTCCAAATTGTGCATATGATATGTCAAAATGATCGTTGTGATATGCTCTCCAGTTTGTTCCATTGTGGCATGCTTGTTTGATTTCATCTTGATGCCCTAATCATCATTGCAAGAGTGCTATATGTTTAAAACTGCTGGTAACTGTAATTTTGTTGTATGCTTGTGGTGATGATAACTTTGTGCATGTTGGTCCAAATGGAGTGTGTGATATGTCAAATTGTTCATTGTGAAGTGCTCTACATGATGGTTGCTGTAGCATTCTTGTTAAGTGTCATATTGCCATGTTAATATCTGTTGCAAAAGTGCATGTGGCTGTTAAGTGCTGAAACTTGTTATGAGATGCTGATTTGTCTTGCTCATAGCTATTGATGTGTTTGTCTTTTATGCCACATGTCAATATGTTTTAGAAGCACAATAATGCCATCTTTTCTGTGGTGCAATCCAATTTTCATGATATGCCTTGAGGTGTTTGCAACAAGATTGCAAAGTGGCCTACTCGCTGTAGTATTTTCTGAGACTTGTTAAAAACTGCTAAGTCTGAAACTGTTAAACCTGATGCTATGTTTGCTTGATGCCCCACTCAAATCCATGCATGTTTTGGGTTGACGAATGATCATGCCTTGTTGTCCATGTTATGCTCTATCCATCCATGCCCTTATTTGCATATATCACCTATTGTAGCTTATTTATTTGTTGCTCTCAATTTGCTATAAATGTACCTGTCAGACTGTTATCATCATGATCAATTTGGTGAAGCTTGTTGTTATTGATCCATGCCTCCTATAGAGTTGTTCCAATGGAGTTGTTTGATGTATGCTATGTCTATTACATGTCCATGATCTTTGTATACTTAGTAGAGTTGATATGCTTGTTGTTTTGTGCCTCCGAAGGCAGCATCGTGATGATGTTTTTGCCTTCCCAGATTTATTGCAACTTGCCATGCTTGTTTAATTGTGTTCCAGCAAGTTTTTGGGGGTGATCTAAGTTCATGCTTGTTAAGTATCATATCTATTTCACATCCATGCCTCTTGTTATCATGTTTGGGTGCTGTAGCATATATATACCTTGCTCCAAAGTTGCTATGTGGCTGTAAACTTCAGCTTTGCATTGTAACTTGTTTTGCTCATATCTTCTAGCCCGTTGCTCCGTTTTGAGCATGTCTTATATAAAACTTGTGTGATTTTGCATGTAGAATCATAATATCATGTTGGTTACCTATTTGGAGTGTGTTTGTTTGATGTTTGGGTGCATCTTGCATAGTTGAAATGCTTGTCTTGTTTTGCTCATATCTTCTAGGCCGTAGCTCCGAATTAAACAAACTTTATATGTAACTTGACTAGAATTTCAAGTAGATCATCATGGTGCATGTTAACTTACCGGAATTGTTATATGTTGATTCCGGCCTCATTTAAACTTGTTGCTTTGTGTTGTTATTGCGAGCTTCATCCCTTGCCATGTTTTGCATCATATAGACTTGTCTTGCATCATACTTGGTTGAGCATCTTGTCATGTTCTTGAGTGGTGTGTTTACCATGTTGTGCGCTTCTTCTTGCTAGTTCCTTTTCCGTTGCGATCGTGAGGATTCGTTCGACTTCACTTGGTTCGTCTTCGAGGCTTCTTCTTCGTCTTCTTCATGGATTCGTTCTTCTTCCTTGCGGGATCTCAGGCAAGATGACCATCACCTTGGATACCTTTACTATCACTGCTATGCTAGATGTCTCGATGCTATCGTTATATGTCGCGCTACCCATCATTTTTGTCAGCCTCTCCTTGTTGCCATGAAACCTCTAACCTTTGACACCTTCCCAGCCAAACCTTTGATTGGCTATGTTACCCGCTTGCTCAGCCCCTCTTATAGCGTTGTTAGTTCCAGTTGAAGGTGAAGTTTGATCCATGTCGGATCTTGGTGTTGGAATATCGCAATATATCTTATATATATTAACACATCTATATACTTGGGAATGGGTGGAAGGTTTGGCCTATTGCTCGGTGTTTTGTTCCACTCATGCCACCTTAGGAGCCGATAAACCGGCAATATGTTCCTTGATTTTGCGTTCCTAACGCGGTCGGGTATATGGGGACCCCTTGACAGTTCGTCTTTGAATAAAACTCCTCCAGCAAGGCCCAACATTGGTTTTAATTTGCCTCATAATAACAACTTAATTAATTAATTAAATTGCATAGGGGGTCGCATCCCCGAGGATTCTTTCTACATAACAGGGGGGCAGTGCTGATGGTGTTGGTCCCAAACGGGCAGCCTGCGGGGCCGACTTGAGGCAACTCAAGGTGCTGGTTCCCGTAGCTTGACCTATCCGGTCGTGGCCTGAGACGAGATACGCGCGGCTACTATCAGGGTGTCGGCACGCCGGGAGGTCTTGCTGAACTTGTTTTACCATTGTTGAAATGTCTTGTGCACCGGGATTCCGAGCCTGATCGGATTGTCCCTAAGATAAGGGGGTAATATTATTATTACTTCTACTGATCCTGAGAGCTTGTGATGGGCTAAGTTGGGACACCCCTGCAGGGTTATGATCTTTCGAAAGCCGTGCCCGCGGTTATGTGGCAGATTGGAATTTGTTAATGTCCGGTTGTAGAAAACTTGACAGAGGATTCGAAATAAAACACACAACCGTGTGAGTAACCGTGACTGTCTCTTTTCACGTTGAGAAGAGAACACGGTGGGGTTACGTTTGACTCGTAGGTAGTTCAGGATCTTTAGCGATCACTACTAGTTTGCGACCATTTGCGTAGATGCTCATCTTATTCTTGTACTCGTAAGTTAGCCACCATACTTATGCTTAGCCGCTGCTGCAGCCTCACCACTTAACCTCCCCTTACCCATTAAGCTTTGCTAGTCTTGTTACCCAAGGTTATGGGATTGCCGAGTCCTCGTTGCTCACTGATACTACTACAACAGTTGCAGGTGCAGGTTTCCAATGACTTGACGTGAGAGCGATGTTCTGTGTGGGAGTTCTTTCTTCTTCTTCTTCGCCAGTCTTGGGCTAGGTTCCTGGTCGGCAGACTGGGATAGCAGGTGGATGTCGTTGTGCTTTTCATGTTTGCATCCATAGTCGGATGCCTTGTAGTGATGTTGTTGTATTCATGTGACTTGTATGTATTGTTGTATCCCCCATGTATTTATGTAATGGTACGATGTAATGATATCCATCTTGCTAAGCGCTTGAGATGCGGTTGTGCCCCAATCACGTATGAGTCTCGTGATCGGGATATAATTGCATCTTGGGCCTGACAAGTTGGTATCAGAGACTCAACCGACCATAGGAGCACCCTTGATTGATCGTAGCTTGGCCGTTGTCGAGTCTAGCAGATTTTTTTTCTGGAGTCTAGTTATATCGGAGAGTAGGAATTCCTTTTACTCCCCAGCCCCTTCGTCGCTCTGGTGAGGAATCTTGACGTAGGTGTTTTGAATTACTCCTCTTCCCCTTCAATTTTTTTAGGATCACATGGTTAGTTTCGTTCATTGCGTTGTCTGCTCTTTTCATATGGTGCATCTCTCGTCAAGTCGATTTGACCGTCCTCGTCTTTTGCTTCAATCCTCGGTTCCTTCCAACCGATGTTGTTCCCCTTATGAAGTTGTCTTTCTTTTTTCCCACCCACCCACCCCTTTTCTTTCGGAGCGAGAGTCCTTAATCAAGTATCTATCCTACTCGTGTGATCCTCTGCATTCTTCCTCAGTTATTTCAACTGTAGAATTCTCCTCTCGGTCGTCCTTCTTCATCAATTTCTTTTCTGGTGGAATCAATTCAAGTTTTCGATGTTCATCATATTCTTTTCCCTCGACTCAGAAGTATCTCCTTGATCGTTTGCCTCTCGCCATTTAATTGTTCCAGAGTTCCGACGAAATCTCAGAAGATTTGTCTGTGTTCCAATTAGTCCGAGCTTGTCACCTCCTTTGTGTCTTAATCATTCTGGTGCATCATCTCCTTTCAATCCTTTTCCAACGGTGTTTTCTTTTTCGATGGGCTCATAACCCACATGTTTATTCCCAGGATCTTACCTGACTCTTCTAATTTCTCGGAGTATTCCTATATTCCTTTCAAGTGTGACGTAAGTATGGATTCCATCAGTCATAGCCCTTCTTCAAGATCGCTTTCAAAATCTTTCGTGTTGATTCGACCTTTCTTCTTTTCATTTTTCCGGAGTATTTCATGAATTATTTTCTTTGGGTTCCTCCGAAGGCCATCATTTCAGAAGATTTCTTTGTTCTCAGTTTTCAACTTCGTCCTCCAAATATTCTTCATTGATGCCTCTTCGTTCGTCTCCATGTTTTTTTGCGGTGCTTCGTCCAAGTATTCTTTAATCAGTTTGCGATCTCTTCATTCTCTTGTATCTAGATTCCCCAAGTGCTTTAATTCTTCCCGGTGATTCATTCTCTTTTCTTTGTTCGTATTCTAATTCTTACCGGCGATTCGTTCTTTTCTTCACTCGGCTTCAATTCTTACTTGGTTTGCTCAAGAGTTCTTTTCCGGTGTTATCATATCAATCCATTCATTTTTATTCCAATCCTACCGGTGTTTCATGAAGATTTTTTCACAAGTTCGCGATATATCATCTCTTTAATCATTTCAACGCGAATAAGTAGTTTGTGAATCCATTGTTCATCAATTTAATTGGTGGAGGATAAGCATAACATAATTCTTATTCTTTTCATCTAGTTGATTTAATCCCTTCCTTCAGAGTTTATTCTTGATGAATAAATTCTAATCCCAAGTGTTTTATTCTTTTCTGTCCGGAGTTCATAGTTTCTCGGCCATCTTGTCGGAACCCCGTCTAATCATCGCAAGGCTTTAATCTTATTCTTCTATCCTCATCTCATCATCGTTTTGTTACCAAAGTTCTTCAGGGTGGTTCATCATGAGTTAATTCATTCTTCAAGTGTTCATCAAATCCTTGTGGAGCAGCTCAAGCGTTATTCTTTTGCCTCTCGAGTGCAAATAATTCTCCGTATTCTTTTGAAGCGGAGTTTTGCAATTCATCATCCTCAGCTATTCAATCTTTGGTTGCGGCATAATATCACCTCAAGTTTTGGGATGATTTCTATAAGTCCACAACAAGTTAATTCTTTTCGTTGTTGATTTTCCAACAACTCTGTTCGTCCCTTTTTTGCAAGGATGCTTTCAATTCTTGTGTGCCAGAAGATGTTGTTCTACCTCCTTTCTACTCATTCTTAATTTCTTCCGGAGGCAATTGTGTTGTTCCTCTCGTCATGTTTCTATTCCTTCTTCTCGAGTTTATGTTATATCCCTTCCATTTTCAATCGGAGTGCTGCCCGAATTCCTTCATGGAGATTCCTTTCTATGTCTTATTAACCGGAGTGGTTTCCAATTCATTCTCGTTCCTTCAGCTCTTGTTTCGTGCCTTTCAACCTCCTTGATTCTCGTCGTATTCCTTTCTCCTCTTGTTTAACGAAGTCTTTGCAGCTTCGTTCATCTCCGTTGTATTCTACCTTTTGAGTGGCTCAACCTCTCAAGGTTCTTTGGTTTCGAAGAACTTTGTTCTTCCTTTCCTCTTCCGTCTCATTCCTAAGATCTCGGGACGATATCTCTTGTTAGTAGGGGAGTGTTGTGACACCCCGAGACCGATGCGCCAGGTGTCAGCCAGTTATTCGTCGTCATTGCCATGTCATCTGCTTGCGTGTTGCATTTTGCCATGTCGTCATATAGCATGTAACAATTACATCTAAGTCTAACATACTTCCTATGCATAGGCATTTTATAGGAAAACAAATCAAGACAAGCTATATCTAGCATATGCAAGGAAGAAAAAGGAAACAAGATCAACCTCAACATGAAGAGATGTAATTTAGTAACATGAAGATTTCTACAACCATATTTTCCTCTCTCATAATAATTGCATGTGGGATCATAAGAAAATTCAACAATATAGCTATCACAAAACATATTCTCAACACGATCCACATGCATACAAAATTGACACTCTTCCAAAATAGTGGGATCAACATTAACTAAAGTCATGACCTCTCCAAACCCACTTTTATCAAAAATTTCATAAGATTGAACATTCTCCAAATATGTGGGATCTAAAGTTGACACTCTTCCGGACCCACTTTCAATATTATTGCAAACATTATCAATCTTACATTCATCATGGGGATTAAATAATTTTTCAAAATCATAAGAAGAATCACCCCAATCATGATCATTGCAACAAATAGTAGTCATAGCAGAACTAGCATCCCCAAGCTTGAGATTTTGCATATCAATAACACAATTGACATTAAGAGAATTTATAATAACATCATTGCAATCACACTTTTTATTTAAGGAGCTATCGTGAATCACTTTTCCTTCTAACAATTCCTCACAATTCTCAGATTCATGAATTTCAAGCAAAACCCCATACAGATAGTCTAGTGCACTCAACTCACTAGCAATAGGTTCAACATAATTGGATCTTTTAAAAAGATTAGCAAGTGGATGACGATCCATAATTTAGCAAGCGAAGATGGAAGCTAATAGAGGGCACATGGCAACACAAGCAAACAAAAAGGCGAACGAAAAAAGGGCGAATAAAACGGCTAGGGTGAAGTAGGGGAGGGGAAAACGAGAGGCAAAAAATGTAATGTGAAGGATAAGGGTTTGTGATAGGTACTTGGTATATGACTTTTGCGTAAGCCTCCCCGACAATGGCGCCAGAAATTCTTCTTGCTACTTCTTGAGCTTGCGTTGTATTCCCTCGAAGAGGAAAGGGTGATGCAGCACAGCAGCGTAAGTATTTCCCTCAGTTTTTGAGAACCAAGGTATCATTCCAGTAGGAGACCACGCGCGAATCCCTCGCACCTGCACAAACAAATAAGAACTTCGCAGCCAACGTGATAAGGGGTTGTCAATCCCTTTACGGTCACTTACGAAAGTGAGATCTGATAGATATGATAGTTTGATATTTTTGGTATTTTTGGATATAAAAACAGAAAGTAAAAACGGAATAGTGGCTTCTCTCATGATAGCAGAATTCTACGGTGGGTGAACAAATTACCATCGAGAAATTGATTGAAAAGCGAATAGTTATGAGAATATCTAGGCACGATCATTATATATAGGCATCACGTCCGTGACAAGTAGACAGAAACGATTCTGCATCTACTAATATTACTCCACACATCGACCGCTATCCAGCATGCATCTAGAGTATTAAGTTCATAAGAACAGAGTAACGCCTTAAGCAAGATGACATGATGTAGAGGGATAAACTCAAGCAATATGATATAAACCCCATATTTTTATCCTCGATGGCCACAATACAATACGTGCCTTGCTGTCCCTACTATCACTGGGAAAGGACACCGCAAGATTGAACCCAAAGCCAAGCACTTCTCCCATTGCAAGAACTATAGATCTATTAGGCCAAACCAAATTAATAATTCGAAGAGACTTGCAAGGATATTATAATCATACATAAAAGAATTCAGAAAAGAACCAAATATTTCTCATAGATAATCTTGATCATAAATCCACAATTCATCGAATCTCGATAAACACACCGCAAAAAGAGATTACATCGAATAGATCTTCTCTAAGACCGAGGAGAACTTGGTATTGAGATCCAAAGAGAGAGAAGAAGCCATCTAGGTACTAACTATGGACCCGAAGGTCTGTGGTAAACTACTCACAAGTCATGGTGAATCGATGATGTTGATGTAGAAGCCCTCCGTGGTAGACCCCCCCCTCCGGCGGAGCTCCGGAACAGGCCCCAAGATGGGATCTCACAGGAACAGAAGGTTGCGGCAGTGGAATTAGGGTATTTTTTCCTTTTCTGATGTTCTCGGGGTACATGGGTATATATAGGAAGAAGGAGGGCATCAGGGGACCAACATGGGGCCCACGAGGCAGGGGGCGCACCCTGTAGGGGGGCACGCCCCCACCCTCGTGGACGCCACGTGTGACCTATTCCGTGGTTCTCAAGTCTCCCGTGAAGATATCGCTCCAAAAATATCTCTCCCAAAGGTTTCATTCCATTTGGACTCCGTTTGATATTCCTTTTCTGTAAAACCCTGAAATAGGCGAAAAACAACAATCTAGACTGGGCCTTTGGCTTAATAGGTTAGTCCCAAAAATAATATAAAAGTATATAACAAAGCCCATTGAGCATCCAAAACATCATAAATAATAGCATGGAACAATCAAAAGTTATAGATACGTTGGAGACGTATCATGCTCTGCATTTATATTTTGTGGTCTGAGAAAGGGCTAGCAAGATACCATCTTGTTATATCATATTATGATTGTTTTGAGAAAGTGTTGTCATCCGGGGTTTATTATTATTACTCGCTAGTTGATTATGCCATTGATATGAGTAAACATGAGACCTAAAAGTTATTGTGAATGTGGTTAGTTCATAATCTTTGCTGAAAACTTGAATGCTGGCTTTACATATTTGCAACAACAAGAGCAAACAGACTTTGTCAAAGTTTTTCTTTATCACTTTCAGTTTGTCAACTTAATTGCTTGAGGACAAGCAAAGGTTTAAGCTTGGGGGAGTTGATACGTCTCCAACATATCTAGTTTTCCAAACACTTTTGCCCTTGTTTTGGACTCTAACTTGCATGATTTGAATGGAACTAACCCGGACTGACGCTGTTTTCAGGAGAACTGCCATAGTGTTATTTTTGTACAGAAATAATAGTTCTTGGAATGACCTAAAAATGAACGGAGAATTATTTTGGAATATATAAAAAATACTGCCGGAAGAAACCAGACCATGGGGCCACACCCTGTCCATGAGGGTGGGGGGCGCCCCTAGGCGCGCCCCCTGCCTCGTGGGCCCCCTAATGCTCCACTGACCTTAGCTTTGACTCCATATATTCACTTTCGAGGAGAAAAAAATCAGAGAGAAGGATTCATCGCATTTTATGACACGGAGCTGCCGCCAAGCCCAAATTTCTCTCGGGAGGGCTGATCTGGAGTACCTTCGGGGCTCCGGGGAGTGGAGATCGTCGCCGTCGTCATCATCAACCTTTCTCCATCACCAATTCCATGATGCTCACCGCCGTGCATGAGTAATCCCATCGTACGCTTGCTGGACGGTGATGGGTTGGATGAGATTTACCATGTAATCGAGTTAGTTTTGTTAGGGTTTGACCCCTAGTATCCATTATGTTCTAAGATTGATGTTGCTATGACTTTGCCATGCTTAATGCTTGTCACTAGGGCCCGAGTTCCATGATTCCAGATCTGAACCTATTATGTTTTAATGGATATATGTGAGTTCTTGATCCTATCTTGCAAGTCAATAGTCACCTACTATGTGTTATGATCCGGTAACCTGGAAGTGACAATAATCGGGACCACTCCCGGAGATGACCGTAGTTTGAGGAGTTCATGTATTCACTATGTGTTAATGCTTTGGCCCGGTACTCTATTAAAAGGAGGCCTTAGTATCCCTTAGTTTCCAATAGGACCCCGCTGCCACGGGAGGGCAGGACAAAAGATGTCATGCAAGTTCTTTTCCATAAGCACGTATGACTATATTCGGAATACATGCCTACATTACATTGATGAACTAGAGCTAGTTCTGTGTCACCCTATGTTATAACTATTACATGAGGAATCGCATCCGACATAATTATCCATCACTGATCCAATGCCTACGAGCTTTTCACATATTGCTCTTTACTTACTTACTTTTCCGCTGCCATTGGTACAATCGCTACAAAACTGGTACCGCTACTTTTACCACTGTTACCATCACTACCATATTACTTTGCTACCAAAACCTTGCTGCAGATATTAAGTCTTCCAGGTGTGGTTGAATTGACAACTCAACTGCTAATACTTGAGAGTATTCTTTGGCTCCCTTGTGTCGAATCAATAAATTTGGGTTGAATACTCTACCCTTGAAATCTGTTGTGATCCCCTACACTTGTGGGTTATCAGCGGGGCACGGAGGCAGACGGGTTCGATCAGGAACGGGAAGGGGCGGCGAAGGAGGAGCTCTACTCCGGCGAGCTTGTTTCGCGGCGCAACGGACAGCAGGTCGAGCAGGAGCTTGACTTGAGAGGAGCTCATCTCCCTGGAGTCGGGCGAGCTGGGGAAGAGGGGATCGAAGGAATCGAGCAAGATGCCTGGTTCGCTGGATCGATGGATTTGGAAGGTGGCTGAAATAGGAGGGAGGTGGTTGTCTGGTTGTGGATCACGATGGGGAGAGTGGCGGCGCTACGGTGGGATTGAGTGGAGACCGATCGAAAGGGATCCCGATATGGGAGATGACTAGGGCGGCGGCGGCAGGGACAAATTCCCTAGAAGTTAGGGTTTGATCTGATTTGCACTAGTAGTGGTCTATAAATAGGGAAGAAGGAGTTTAGGGCAGATTCGGATCCTCCGATCGTAATCGGGCGGTCGAGATTAAATAGGCTAGGGAAGTCCAAATAAGAAACCGAAAATATTTTAAGGGTGTTTGGGGATGATCCGGATCTATCGGTAACGACTGCCCGGATCGCGTTCGGATAAGTTTTTCGGACGCACACGCGAAGAGAAGAGAGGGAGATGGCAGCCCGACAACAGGTTGCGTGGCACCGAAACATCCGACGTATTAAACCGGCTATAGTGTCGCTATATGTTTAACGGTAGGGCTATCAAACAATCTCCGAATGCGATGAAATTTGACAGTGTGTCTACCTACACTATAATAAGATCGCACGCCAACTTTCACCCTATTCCTAGAACATTTTTCTGCCACTTATAAAATAATATATTTTGGAGTTGCCGCGGGCGCGTGCGAGTGTGTCTGGGCTCAGAACGGACAACGGAGAGGAGGGGGGCTCGGACGGATGCAAGTTTGAAATCATGCTGATGAAATGCACATGATGACATGGCAAAGTGCAACACGCAAGCAAATAACATGTCAACGACAGCGAATAAGAGGAAGACACCTGGCGCATCGGTCTCAGGGTGTCACAACACTCCCCTACTAACAAGAGATCTTGTCCCGAGATCTTAGGAACAAGACGGAAGGGAAAAAGGGAGAAGGTGAAACCAAAGAATATTGAGAGGTTGAACAACTTGAAAGGACACAACGGAGTTGAACGAGATTGAGGAGCACCATTATAAAAGAGGAACAAGGAACCTTACAAGAACCTTGTAGGTTGAAAGGCATGAAACAAGAGCTTAACGAACCAAAGAATTTGAAACTGCACTGATATAACGAGATAGCCAAGGAACAACAATGAATAATTTGGATAGAACTCTGGTTGAACATGGAAGGAATAGAACACGAACTTCCCAAGTTGGGATGATACTTGATGAAATCAACAACACACTGCCTCCGAAACAATTGAAAGAATGACACAAAGGGTAAGAAGGTTTGAGACAGCACTCCGATTGAAAAGAGAGGCAAAACTTGATAAGATTAGGGAACTTGAATCGAGGACACGACACTCCTCTTAAATGGACGAGAAAGGAAAAGAACATGATCTTAATATGACAAGATGATGGTTCAAAGAGAGCAATATCACAAATCCTCCAGAACAAAAGAATAGAAGCTAGACCATAGGAAGAAAAGAAAGTAGAAGAACATGACAACTTCTACCACAATTTAATTTGAATATCATCCTTACGAAGAAGGGTTGAACGGAGTTGTTGGAAAATCAACAACGAAAAGAATAAGCTTGTTGTAGCCTTATGGAAAACATCTCAAAATAATGAGGTGACAACCGGCCACTAACGGAAACCAATTGTTGCTGGAGATCGATGAAGAGATGAAAACTCTTTCACCGAGAGGATAAATGAAGAATTTGGGTCATTTATAAGCACCACAATAGCAACAATCCTTAGGGAAATCTTTTAGGTGAAATACAACCCAAGATTACTCCAACAAATAAATTGAAGGGTGGGAAAGATCTCTTGAACAAAGAAAATGACGGGTTTAAATATCTCATTCCTGACAACTTGTGAATCATGAAACATGAAGGGAAATCGTCAAAAATGACATACCACCATATCAAACAATAAGGTAGAAAGAATTGCACTTCGGAATGCAAGAAGAAGGAAACTTGAACTCCTCGCACAAGAATCTTGATGAACACTTCAAGGATGAATTAAATCATGATGAACCACCAAGAAGAACTCCGGTAACAAAAGGATGAGAAGCGAAGGATGAAAAGAATAAGATTGAAGCCTTGCAATGATTTAGAAGGATCGTCGCGACGAGTTAAGTAATATAGCTTGGACCTTCGAAAAATAAGATGGATCATTTCGAACCAAGAGTTTATTCATCATGAACAAACTTCAGAAGAAGGAATTAATAACCTTGAGGAAAACAAGAATAAGAGATTATTTTATGCTTATCCTTCATCAACTTAAATCGATGAGAAGCAATGGATTTGCATAGTACTTATTAGTGTTGAAATTGAATAAAGAGGGATATAGCACAAAATTGAGAAAGTCTTCATGAACCGCCGATAGGATTGGAAAGAATGAATGAATTGATACAATGACAAAGGAAAAAAGGACTATTGAATGAACCACTGTAAGAATTGAAACCGACCTATGAAAGAGGACAAACCACCGTGAAGATTTCGAAGATGAACAAGGAAAAGAGAAGGAATCACCGGAAAGAATTAGAATACTAACGAAGAAAAGAACGAAGAGATCACGATCGGATTAAATGATGCTTGGACGGAGCACCGCAAGAATATGGAGACGAACAAAGAAGCATCAATTTAGAATATTCGGAGGACGAAGTTGAAAACTGAGAACGAAGAACTCTTCTGAAATGATGGCCTTCAGAGGATCACGATGGAAATAACTGATGAAATGCTCCGGATGGTTAAAGAAAAGAATTTATGATAACGGATTAATTCGAGAGGATAGCATTAAGCTGAATGATGAATAGTCGAGAGAACAGACAAGATTTAGAGGAAACTCTACTTTGGTCTTCAATTGTTGAGAATGACAACGAGGAACACCACCCAAAATTGTTGAGATACTCCGGACAAATGAAAAGAAGAAAGGTTGAATCGATGCTGAAAAATAATTTGAAAACGATCTTGCAGAAGACATATGACTGATGGAATCCATACTTACGTCACACTTGAAAAGACTTTGGGAATCACTCCGGAAAATTAGAAGAGTCAGGTAAGATCCTGGGAAAAGACCTGTGGGTTATGAGCCCACCGAAAAGAAAACTCCGTTGGAAAGGATTAAAAAGGAGATGATGCATCACAACGATTGAAAGACTCGAATGAGGTGACAAGCTCAAATTGATTGAAGGCAAACACGAATCTTGTAAGATGTCTTCAAAACTCTGGAACAATTAAATGGCGAGAGGAAAACAAGCAAGGGGAAAACATCTGAGGTGAGGGAAAAGAATATGATGAACACCGAATACTTGAATTGAATCCACCGGAGAAGAAAAGCAGATGAGAATTCACCAGTTAGAATTATCGAGGAAAGAATGCAAAGGCTTCATATGAGTAGGATGGATACTCGATTAAGGACTCCGTCTACGAGAAGAAAAAGGGTGGGTGGGTGGGAAAAGAAAGACCGCATCAGACGGGGGGAAATGACGCCAGTTGGAAAAAACCGAGGATTGAACTTGCGAAAAACGAAGAGGGTCGAATCAACTTGACGAGAAGTGCGCCGGATTAAAAGAGCTGACATCAAAACGAACGAAAAATAATTGTGTGATCCTAAAATAATTGAAGGGGAAGAGAAGTAATTCAAAACACATACGTCAAGATTCCTCACCAGAGCGATGAAGGGGCTGAGGCATAAAAAGAAATCCTACTCTTCGATATAAGTAGACTCAAATAGTTTTCTTCTAGACTCGACAACAACCAAACTACGATCAATAAAGGGGGCTCCTATGGTCGATCGAGGCTCTGATACCAACTTGTCACGCCCTAGATGCGATTCTATCCCGATCACGTGCAAACCTCGTGATTGGGGCACAACCACATTTCGAGTGCTTGGCAAGATGGATATCATTACATCGTACCGTTACATAAATAGATGGGGATACATACAAGACATACAATAGCCACATGAATACAACACATCATACACAAAACATCCGACTACGGATGAAAAACATGAAAATCACAATGACATCCATCCTGGTATCCCAAACCGCCGACCAGGAACCTATCCCAAGATCGGCGAAGAAGAAGAAGAAGAAAGAACTCCAACACAAGTAAACATCGCTCTCACGTCAAGTCCTCGAAAACCTGCACATGCAACTGTTGTATTAGTATCTATGAGCCACGAGGACTCAGCAATCCCATAACCATGGGTATCAAGACTAGCAAAGCTTAATGGGTATGGAGAGGTTAAGTGGTGAGGTTGCAGCAGCGGCTAAGCATTATATCGTGGCTAACTTACGAGTACAAGAATAAGATGAGCATCTACGCAAACGGTCGCAAACTAGTAATGATCACTAAGTGATCCTGAACTACCTACGAGTCAAACATAACCCCATCATGTTCTCTTCTCAAGTTGAAAAGAGACGGTCACGGTTACACACGCGGTGGGTGTATTTGATTTCGGATCCTCTGTCAAGTTTTCTACAACTGGATATTAACAAATTCCAATCTGCCACATAACCGCGGGCACGACTTTCGAAAGATCATAACCCTGCAGGGGTGTCCCAACTTAGCCCATCACAAGCTCTCATGATCAGCAGAGGTAAAAAACCCTTATCTTAGGGACAACCCGATCAGACTCGGAATCCTGGTGCACAAGACATCTCGACAATGGTAAAACAAGTCCAGCAAGACCTCCCGGCGTGCCGACACCCTGATAATAGCCGCGCGTACTTGTCTCAGGCCACGTCCGAATTGGCTAAGTTTCCGGCTGGCACACCCATTGGTGGCCTCGGCTACTGCCATTTTGGACCAATACTCATGAGGAGCACTGGCCCGGGTTGTAAATTAAGTCCTCGGGGTCCGGAAAGTCCCTATGCAAGTTTTTAGTTATTAGGCAAATTGTATAACCAATGTTGGGCCTTGCTGGAGGAGTTTTATTCAAAGTGAACTGTCAAGGGGGTCCCATAACCCCCAACCGTGTTAGGAACGCAAACTCAAGGAACATAACACCGGTTTATCGGTTCTTAAGGCGGCATGAGTGGAACAAAACATCGAGCAAAAGGTCAAGCCTTCCACCCATTGCCAGGAATATAGGTCCATTAATTTAAATAAGTGATATTGTGACATTCCAACATATCCATGATCCGACATGGGGCAATCTTCATCTTCACCTGCAACTAACAATGCTATAAGAGGGGGTGAGCAAGCGGTAACATAGCCAAACAACGGTCTCCTAGGATGGTTTCAAAGGTTAGAGGTTTCATGGCAACAATGAGAGGCTGACAACAGTAGATAGGCAGCACGACATATAGCAATAGCATAGAGACAACTAGCATGGCAATGATAGTAATGAGATCCAAGGTGACGGTCATCTTGCCTGAGATCCAGCTAGGAAGAAGAACGAGTCCATGAAGAAGACAACGGACGTAGTCGATCGAATCCTCACAACTCCGAAACGAAACCGAAGCCAACGACAGAAGCAAATCGGAAAGAAGCAAACAACATGGTAAACACACAAGCATAAGCATGTCATGATGCACAAGCAAGTATGATGCATGTCCGTTTTAAATATGCATGGCATGTCAAAGTGCAACAAACAACACAACAATTTAAGTGGAGCTAAATTTGGCATATTGACGAAAAACCACATTCACATATTTAGTTTCATCCCGGTTATGTACACAACAAGTTTAAAAGTTGGTTAACATGGAAAGAGGTGAAGCAAAATGAAACTATCTATTTACGCAATTTTAATGAGGCCGGAAACAACAAACAATAATCCCAGAAAATCCTCATGTGCATATTTAAACTTTGGTACTGTTCTACCTAAAAACATATTTTAAAGTTATTAAACATCAAAAGTAAATGCACCATGGTAATCTACTCATTTTTCTACCCCATTTACATATGAAGTTTATTAAATTTGGAGCTACCGTTATTTAGTTATGAATTAAACCATTTTCACATGTCATTTACACAAATTAATGCAAACAGCAGTTTAAACATTTTAAACATGCATGAAAGTTGGTTATTATATATCTACATAGAATTCTAAGCAATTTTCAGATATAACATGTTTAATTCTGATGCACGGTTATTTAGTTATTGAATGCATGAGTTTAGGTTTTTTTGGAAAACTATAAATCCTGGGATAATTGCTAAAATCCTAGCAGGAAAAAAACACATAGCGGGCCGAATCTAACTGACTGGGCCAGATGCTCGCATTGCGCCAAAGGCCTGGCATGGAAGCAGAGGAACTGGGCCTTGGAGAGGCGACATAGGAGGCTGGCGTCTTCGATCTAGAGTCGGTCAATGCGAGCAGATGCGCGTCGAGGGAAGGCGCAGGCGTACGCGAACCAGGGGGGCTTGGCGAAGGTGGGGCATCGCGAGGCGATGGCGCAGAACCGGCGGGGACGAAGGAGACCTTGGCGTGACTCCGGCGAGGGTCGGCGGGCAGAAGAGCGGTGGGGGAGGTGCTCCGGTGAGCTGCGGGACTTGTCGGCAGGCGGAGCTCGGGGAAGGCGAGGTTGTAGGGAGGCGCCGAAGCAACGGACAGAGGAGGCAGCCATGGTATCACGGAGCTCCGCTTCCAGCGGCAGCGGCTTGGCAGTACCGGTCCATGACGGGGGAGACAGTGACATAAGAGAGCGGTGATCGGGAGCAGATGGCAGAGGAAACAGGGAAGGAGGGAGGCGCTGGGGACCTGCTGGTCATCGGGCTTGGCGCGCCGGCGATAGAGGACGACGAGGTGGCGACGGTTGAGGAAGGGGGCTCGGGATCAATCTCCTCTCGATTTTGAACAAGGAGGGAGCGGGCGACGCTCGGCTGCAGGCTCGAGAAGCTCGGGGGCGGGGCGCGGAGGCAGACGGGTTCATTCGGGAACGGGAAGGGGCAGCGAAGGAGGAGCTCTACTCCGGCGAGCTGGTTGCGGACGGCGCGACGGACGGCAGGGCCGAGCAGGAGCTTGACTTGAGAGGAGCTCGTCTCCCTCGACTCGGGCGAGCTCGGGAAGAGGGGATCGAAGGAATCGAGCAAGACGCCTGGTTGGCTGGATCAATGGATTTGGAAGGTGGCTGAAACAGGAGGGAGGTGGTTCGCTGGTTGTGGATCACGATGGGGAGAGTGGCGGCGCTGCAGTGGGATTGGGTGGAGACCGATCGGAAGGGATCCCGAGATGGGAGATGACTGGGGCGGCGGCGGCAGGGACAAACTCCCTAGAAGTTAGGGTTTGATCTGATTTGGACTACTAGTGGTCTATAAATAGGGAAGAAGGAGTTTAGGGCAGATTCGTACCCTCTGATCGTAATCGGGAGGTCGAGAATAAGTAGGCTAGGGAAGTCCAAATAAGAAACAAAAAATGTTTTGAGGATGTTTGGGGATGATCCAGATCCATCGGTAACGACTGCCCGGATCAGGTTCGGGTAGAGTGTGAGTGGGCTGAGAAGAGAGGGAGATGACAGCCCGATGCTACTTCTCGAGCTTGCGTTGTATTCCCTCGAAGAGGAAAGGGAGATGCAGCACAGTAGCGTAAGTATTTCCCTCAGTTTTTGAGAACCAAGCTATCAATCCAGTAGGAGACCACGCGCGAGTCCCTCGCACCTGCACAAACAAATAAGAACTTCGCAGCCAACGCGATAAGGGGTTGTCAATCCCTTTACGGTCACTTACGAAAGTAAGATCTGATAGAGATGATAGTTTATATTTTTGGTATTTTTGTTTATAAGAACAGAAAGTAAAAGCAGAAAAAGTAAAGTAGATGTAGATTGATATGTTGAGAATAGACCCGGGGGCCATAGTGTTCTCTAGTGGCTTCTCTCATGATAGCGATATTCTATGGCCGGTAAACAAATTACTGTCAAGCAATTTATAGAAAAGCGAATAATTATGAGACTATGTAGGCATGATCATTGTATATAGGCATCATGTCCAAGACAAGTAGACCGACTCCTGCCTGCATCTACTACTATTACTCCACACATCGATCGCTATCCAGCATGCATCTAGTGTATTGAGTTCATAAGAACAGAGTAACGCCTTAAGCAAGATGACATGATGTAGAGGTAAAACTCAAGCAATATGATATAAACCCCATCCTTTTATCCTTGATGGCAACAATACAATACGTGCCTTGCTACCCCTACTGTCACTGGGAAAGGACACCGCAAGATTGAACCCAAAGCCAAGCACTTCTCCCATTGCAAGAACTATAGATCTAGTAGGCGAAACCAAACCAATAATTCGAAGAGACTTGCACGGATATTATGAGCACACATAAGGAGTTCAGAGAATAACCTAATATTTCTCGTAGATAATCTTGATCATAAACTCACAATTCATCGGATCCCGACAAACACACCGCAAAAAGAGATTACATCAAATAGATCTCCTCGAAGACCGAGGAGAACTTTGTATTGAGATCCAGAGAGAGAGGGAGAGAAGAAGAAGACATCTAGATACTAGCTATGGACCCGAAGTTCTGTGGTAAACTACTCACAACTCATGGTGAGGGCGATGATGATGATGTAGAAGCACTCCGTGATGGATCCCCCCTTCGGCGAACCACCAGAACAGGCTCGAAGATGGGATCTCACGGCAACAAAAGGTTATGGTGGTGGAATTAGGGTTTTCTCTCAGTTGCTGATGGTTTCAGGGTACGTAGACTTATATAGGAAGAAGGAGGACACCAGGGGACTCACGAGGGCCCCACGAGGCAGGGGCGCGCCCTGGGAAGGGGGGCGCGCCCCCCATCCTCGTGGGCACCTCGTGGCTCCCCTGACGTGGTTCTCAAGTCTCGTGTGCGTGATTTTATCCAAAAATATCTCTCACGAAGGTTTCATTCCATTTGGACTCCGTTTGATATTCTTTTTCTGCAAAACCCTGAAACAGGCAAAAAAACAACAATGTGGACTAGGCCTTTGTGTTAGTAGGTTAGTCCCAAAAATGATATAAAAGTGTATGACAAAGCCCATTAAACATCCAAGACATCATAAATAATAGCATGGAACAATACAAAATTATAGATACGTTGGAGACGTATCAAGCATCCCCAAGCTTAATTCCTGCTCGTCCTCGAGTTGGTAAATAAAAAAAAACAGAATTTTTAATGTGGAATGCTAACCAACATAGTTTTTCAATGTAATTCACTTAATTGTGGCATGAATGTTCAGATCTAAAAGATTCAAGATAAAAGTCTATATTGACATAAGAAATAATAATACTTCAAGCATACTAACAAAGCAATCATGTCTTCTCGAAATACTATGGCTAAAGAAAGTTATCCCTACGAAATCATATAGTTTGGCTATGCTCCCTCTTCATCACACAAAATATTCTTATCATGCACAACCCCGATTTTAGCCAAGCACTTGTTTTCATACTCTATTCTTTCAAACCTTTCAACTTTCACGCAATACATGAGCGTGAGTCATGGACATAGCACTATGGGTGGAATAGAGGTGGTTGTGGAGAAGACAAAAGGAGGGAGATAGTCTCACATCAACTAGGCGTATCAACGGACTATGGAGGTGCCCATCAATAGATATCAATGTGAGTGAGTAGGGATTACCATGCAACGGATGCACTAGAGCTCAATATGTATGAAAGCTCAACAAAAGAAACTAGTGGGTGTGCATCCAACTTGCTTGCTCACGAAGACCTAGGGCATTTGAAGAAGCCCATCGTTGGAATATACAAGCCAAGTTCTATAATGAAAATTCCCACTTGAATATGAAAGTGACTAAACATGAGACTCTCTATCATGAAGAACATGGTGCTACTTTGAAGCACAAGTGTGGAAAAAGAAGGTAGCAATTGTCCCTTCTCTCTTTTCTCTCATTTGTTTGTTAACCCCTCTCTATTTTTTTTGGGCCATCTCTTTTTTTATTGGCCTTTCCTCACATGGGACAATGCTCTAATAATGATGATCATCACACTTTTATTGATTTACAACTCAATATTACAGCTCAATACTACAACAAAGTATGACTCTATATGAATGCCTCCGGCGGTGTACCGGTATGTGCAATGAAACAAGAGTAACATGTATGAAAAGTTATGCATGGTGGCTTTGCCACAAACACGGTGTCAACTAGTTGATCATGCATAACAATATGACAATATGATGCGTGTCATATGAACGGAACGGTGGAAAGTTGCATGGCAATATATCTCGGTATGGCTATGGAAATGCCATGATAGGTAGGTATGGTGGCTGTTTTGAGGAATAATATGGTGGCTGTTTTGAGGAAGGATATATAGTGGGTTTATGATACCGGCGAAAGTTGCGCGGTACAAGAGAGGCTAGCAATGGTGGAAGGGTGAGAGTGTGTATAATCCATGGACTCAACATTAGTCATAAGAACTCATGTACTTATTGCAAAAATCTACGAGTCATCAAAACAAAGCAATCAACGCATGCTCCTAGGGGGGAGGTTGGTAGGAGTTAACCATCGCACACCCCCGACCTCCACACAAAGGTTGGCACTTTACAAATACCTCATGCTCTAACTTCGTCACATAGCGGTTCACCATACGTGCATGATACGGGAATCACTCACCTTAACACAAGAATTTCTCAATTTCATAATAACTCCCCTAGCATGACTCTAATATCACTATCCTCAGATCTCAACACAATTATCAAGCATCCAACTTGTCATCTTATTCAATGCACTTAGTGTGAAAGTTTTTACTACATTGATATTGGATGTCTATCATGTGAAGACTAGTTTTATAGCCTAAACACATTACCATGCTTTTTTAATAGACTCTCAAAAGGATATAAGTGAAGCATGAGAGTTCAACAATTTCTACACAATATAATCACCACTGTCGTGGAATTAGCACGACAGATGTCCGGTTTAGAGGACTTAGGTGTGGAGCCATCGCGCGGGTTAGCTTGAAGAGGTTAAAGCACACAAAGAACACAGAGGGTTTATACTAGTTCGGCCCCTTCGATGAAGTTAAAAGCCTACGTCTAGTTTGGTTTGGTATTGCTTGGGCGTCGATGAACAGGGAGCGGATTGCTTGCTTGTGTCTCGACGGGTTGTTGCTTGCCTTGAACCGTCGCCGGGTCGTCCCTTTATATAGGAGGCAACGCCCGGTCCGGTTTACAGAGTCCCGAGGCCGGTTCATAATCGTGTCCGCCTCGGTCTCTACCCTTTCTACCTTATACCTCAAGTTACATGATATGACGGTTCATAAACCGTAAACTTTACATATGGGCCCTAAGCCTTCATGGGCCGTAACCTCTACTGAGCTTATAATAACACAGCTATATTAACGTAATCCGGATCTCCCTAGCCGGTTTATATCTGCTAGTAATATCCCTGACATTAGGCCCCAGAGTGATTTGAACTTGTTCATGTCAGTCTTCTAAATCATGCATAAACTTCCTCCTTCTCTGTCTTGTAAACCGGCTATGACGTCATCTCCGGAAATCATCTCAATCTGTTGTGACATCACCTCCGCATTTATTGCTCACAGCTGTTTGTGACCTTTGTTTAAAGGCTATCCTGAAAATCGAGGCGACAATGGAATCTTTATCCAATCTTTGACCTCCTCGATTCCCGCGCTTGCCGTTTCACCTCTCCAGTCTTTATAAATACCGCTGGACCCTATTATTTTTCTTCCTTCCGCACTTCTTCTTCCTCCGTCGCCCGAAGCTCCGCCGCTGCCTTCGAGCTCGTCGCCGTCGTCCAGCCAGGCCGCTGCATCACCCTGAAACGCGTCCAGAGTACTTCGCCGCCGTCTCCTTCTTTCTCAGGTATTCCTTTCTTCTCGCCGTAGATCTTTAATCTAGGGTTCCTCCATTGCTTCCGCCATGAAAGCTCGAAGCTTTGCTGCTCGCCCTGTAGGTTATATTTGTAGTAGATTCAAACCCTGGATTTGTTTCAAACGCGTCCCTGCTCCGCAGTTTGAACTTAGATTCGGACCTTAGACTCAACCCTTAGATTTATTTGATCTGTAGAAATCCTTCGTAGTTCTTCTTGCATCCGACTCGCGTATATTTCATCTTTTTCCTACTGCTCAGATCCATTTTTGCTTAAGCCTTCTGTAGAAACCTGTTTCTTTGTCTTGATAGATCTGTAAGTTTCTTGCCGGTTTAACCAATCATATATTCCTCTTGCAAAGAATTAACCATGAGCCCGACGGTTTAGTCTCCTCTTTTTTGTTATCATAAACCGGTAGCAGTTCGTTTCACATCTGCTTCCGGGTCACCGACGCCATTAGTCCCCTGTCTAAACCGTCAATATAATTTGATAATACACTCCGGTTTATGCTTCAGTACTAAATAATCCGGATTTTGCACCATACTTTTTCAGCGTTTTCCTTCTGCTCAGATGACTGCCAAACAGTTTGTTTGTTGCAACTGGGCTCCTTCCCGCATCACGGAAGAGGCTTTACCAACGCCGCTTCAATTGGTACTCTGGGCCCTCAAGCGGTTCTGAAATGGTGGGCCCCAGGAAATGAATGTCCTCCTACCCCTAAAGAAGGAGAACTCATCGTTTTCTTTGATCATATGGCCCGGGGTTTTAGCCCTCCCGGTTCTAAGTTTTTCTGGGACGTGCTGGCTGCCTTTCAGCTCCATCCTCAAGATATAGGTCCGAATTCTATATCCAACGTCTGCAATTTCCAAGTCTTCTCGGAAGTATACCTTCAAGAAGAACCATCAGTGGACTTGTTCCGAGACTTTTTCGACTTATACAGGCGGACAGAGTTTACTGCCGGACCACATCAAGAGCTGGGCGGTGTAAGTATTCAGAAGAGAAGAGATGTGGTCTTTCCTCACGCTGCTCTCCATACACACCCCAAGGACTGGAACCAATCCTGGTTTTATTGCAAAGATACCTCTCCTGAAGGAGAAAACCCACTGCCGGGTTATCGTGAACATCGTCTTCCTGAGGATCATCCCCTGCCGCAGTGCCTTAGTTCCTTGGAGCGGGCCCGGTTGGCCCCTCAGCTTGCCAAGCTTAAGGCCTTTATGGCCAACGGATTGACTGGAGTAGATTTCGTTCGTTGTTGGCTTGCCTGGAGCATCCTTCCTTTGAGCCGGCGCTCCGGCCCAATGTATGAGTATACCAGAAAAACGGATGACCCTCAACGCCATATTGACATAGTGCTTCCTGATAAGGAAGTCATTGAATCCGCAAAGAAAATGCTCAATATTTCTCTGGAAGAGTGTAGCCAAACCGGATTGGCTCCATACTATGACAAAAACAAACTGCCAGCCATAAGTTTTTTTCTGATTTCTTCTGTTTGTTTCTAATCCATTCATATCAATTATCTTCTATTTATCTTTCATCTTCTGCACAGGCCAATGATCCTTTTTGGAAAAGAAAACCTCAGGACAAGTCAGGCAAACAGCCACGCCGGAAGACATGCGCTATCAAGAAGAAGAAAGCGGCCGCTGGCTCCGGTTCACATCTTGAGGAAGATGATCCGGATTCTGAGGTATGAGTTGATCCTGATATATTTTGATCTCTCTTTATCCAAATCTATGTTAACAGTGTCTTTCCACAGGATTTGGCTGAAGGGAGTAAAGCGGCAGAAGTTGAGGTAATCTCTCTTTCTTCAGACTCTGAACCGCCGGTGCCCAAAATTCGTCGGGCATCCCGGAAGTACCCTTTTTCTCATCCTTACGCTCAACTGGACCCCAAATTTCTTTTGAAGAAACAGCAACATGAAGCCCGCCGGACTACGCGCCATAGTGGCCATGTAGTAGAATCTTCTGGAATATCTCTCACTCCGGCTCGCAGGCGCTGCTCTGAGGTTTTACTTTTTCCAACTCTTCTCCATCCAAAGGCCGGACTTATACGTGAACCGCTTAAACCGTCTGATCCTAACTATCAGGAGACACCTTTATCATCTTCTGGTGAATCGACTGCCACTCAGGTCCCTGTACTGAAGACTGTGCCTGGGTAAGTCCCTTTCAACATCCGGTTTATATTTGCATTTGTTCCTTAATGATTCTCATTGTTCCTTCAATTTCTTTCAGCAAGCCCAAGCCTAGCAAAAAGGCGAAGGCCACCAAAGCGGCTGCCGAGACTGCTACTGCTGATCTGGCGGCTGATCCGGATGAAGTCATCCCGCCAGAGAGTGATCCCGCAACTCAAATTGATGATCCTGCTCCCGTGGACCATGATGGCATTGTTGCTCCAGAAGACCCGAATGTGGAGAATGTCATTGAGCCGGCGAGTCCTATCCGGGTTAGCCCTCCTTAGACTAATCCGGCTCCTGCTAGTCCGGCCCCTACTGCTGCCCCCTCTCAGCCAATCACTACTTCTTCTCCGGATATCCAAATAACCGGGATAGGTTTTACGGCTCCTGCTGAGCCTATCATCTTGGCCAAGCACACTTCTAAAGCGGAGAAACTTCAACAAGAGAAGGGCAAGTGGAGCACGGACTTGTCCAATTATGCCGAATTGAGTGCCCAGGAACTTTATTCAGGGTATTTGAACCGGCTTCATACCAGCCGCGACTATGAATTGGGCTTGGTTAATATGATGAAGGACAAATACGAGGTACCTTCCTTCATTTGTCTTTCCTTTGCCTTCTTTATAATTCTGTCTTTATGCCATAGTAGCCCCCAAGTTCCGGTTTAGCTTCGTCGTAGGTGAACCGGTACTTCCAAATGTATGAAAAAAAATGAACTTACATTAGCCCCCAAGTGCCAGGGGCATAACTTGTTTTATGTGCCTGGGACTTGTCTGAATCTCTCTGTTGATACTTCAACTGCCCATTAGCCCCCAAGTGTCAAGTGGATAACTTGTTTATGTGCGTGAGACTTGTCTTAATTGTCATCTACTCCACTTGATTTTCTTGTAGGCTGACTTGACCCGGAGGGCTGCAGAAATAACTGAGCTCCGGAATAGACTTGTTGTCACTGAAATTGCTTCTGCCAAAGCCAAAGATGAGCTGGCGCTGAGCTTAACCAATGCTGAATTTTTTTTAAAGGATTTTGAGGCGGAGCGATCAGCCTGGGAAGTGCAGAGAAACGCCCTTGAGAAAAGGGCAAAAGATGCTGAAGAGGCCCTTAATTCGGTGACGCAAGAGCTGACCGGCTTAAGGCAGCAAATAGAACTTATGACCTCTGCCATCTTTGGTAAGCACTTAATTTGCATATGCTTTTCATCTCTGCAATCTTTATTCTGCCTCGGTTTAACTGTAATAATCATATGTAGGGCGACGTATCACCCATCTTGGGGATGATATCCGGAAGAAACTCAAGGCTTCTCACACTCTGGTTGAGCAGCTGTATTCCGGCGCTCAAAGGATTATAAGTGTGATGTCCCATTATAAAGCGGCCCCCACTACTATCCAAGGTACTTTGGAGAAGCTTTCTATATTGCCTGTACGCTTGGAAGAAGTGAAGAAATCTGCTGCACGGGCAGGTTCTCTTGTAGCACTGACCAGAGCCAAGGCATGGGTTCCGGACTTTGATCCGAAGGAAGCTATGAACGGGTACCCCAGCAACAAGGAGGATGGATCTGCCTTCTCTGGCAAGGACCTTCGTGCTTTAACTAAAGAAATGCGCCCGCTTGCCAGCAAGCTTGCTGATGAAGCGGACCTGACCAGGTATCATCCGACATATGACTTAGAGAATGAGCGGGTGGGCCGGCCGGTTTATGACACCGAGAATCTAATCCCACCAGTGCGTGCCCATACTTTCGCCCCAGATGTTGATCCGTCCGATCTCATTACTGAGGAGATGTACTTCCGTGCACTATCCAAGATCGACTGGCGCGTTCCTGCTTTTCAGCCGCTTCAAGAAGACGAAGAAGTTCCGGAACAAGCCGATCCTCAGCCTTCGCAGCAGGAAGAAGAAGCATAAGCCGCTCAGTTTTAACATTTAGCTGCTGTAATCTGTTGCTTTGAAAACTTGAATCCGTTCAAGCTTGCCAGTGCCTTGTAATAGGATAGTCCGAAACATTTTCTGTCTTAATCCGGATGTCACAGATTTGATTTGGCATCCGCCAATTTTAATCCCTTGTCTGCTATGATTGATCCTTTATATTATCTGAATCTGCATAGACAACACTAAGAAAATGTCCTGGCAGTTTACCACCGGACCGGTTATATTGCTCTCATAGGCATATATATTTGAACGAGTATCTGCTTTATACCCAAAAATACTTTCATACCTTTAGTTAACCATGCTTGACATCCTTAATCCGGTGGACATTGTAGATTCTGATGAGGCTCTTGGCCCTGTTGGTGTTTGCCCAATGATTGTTCCGGGTTATAGTAACCACCGGTTTAAATCATGCTGGTGCGCTGTGACCCAGACTTTCGTAAATACGTGACCAACTTTGAAGTTGCTCAGTTCCAGATCAAAAAACCATAGAATTTTTTTTTTGAAAAATCACAAAATACAAAACACCGTTTGCAAATAAGACCATGTAGTCGCGGCTTTTTACGAGCTGCCAGGCTCCATATTTGCCAATCAATGGATGCGACCCAAAGGGCTACGATTTTGCCAATCAATGGGTGCAATCCAAGGAGCAATGATTTCTTTTGCCAATCAATGGATTTAATCCAAGGAGCAAGAACGTTTTTCTTTTGCCATCAAAGGATGTATCATCCAAGGGGCAAGAATTTTTCTTTTGCCATCAAAGGATGTACTCCAAGGGACAAGAACATTTTTCTTTTGCCATCAAAGGACGTATCAACCAAGGGGCAAGGATTTTTCTTTTGCCATCAAAGGATGTACTCCAAGGGACAAGAACATTTTTCTTTTGCCATCAAAGGATGTATCAACCAAGGGGCAAGAATTTTTTCATTTGCCATCAAAGGATGTACTCCAAGGGACAAGAACATTTTTTCTTTTGCCATCAAAGGATGTATCAACCAAGGGGCAAGAATTTTTTCATTTGCCATCAAAGGATGTACTCCAAGGGACAAGAACATTTTTTCTTTTGCCATCAAAGGATGTATCAACCAAGGGGCAAGAATTTTTTCATTTGCCATCAAAGGATGTACTCCAAGGGGCAAGAACATTATTTGCCAATCAGTGGATGTAATCCAAAGGGCGCTGATGTGAAGACGATTCATATAAACCAGACCAGAAGGGATTTAAGCGAGGATTCACATGTGATCCGTAGCCCCCTAGTGATTCTGGAGGTAGGGTTCCTATGAAGGAGTTGCACTTGAAAGGCAAGTCCTGTTTGGTCCCTTATAGAATTGTCCTGCATAGCAAAATAGACTGTTCGAAGTATCTGTATTAACTTTCATAAGACACTTATTTAGAAGAGAAAAAAGGCTGATCCCCCGGTTTACCAGGGGTGCCGGTTTATTTATTAATCATAATATATATAGGATACATGAAGCGGAGCTCATGGCTCAAGTGTAGTAAGGCCGCAGGAGGGCAATGTTCCACGGCCTCTTCGTCTCTTCTTCTGATGCCCGTGAGTCTTTGTGTTCTCGAACGTCCACCAGGTAGTATGAACCGTTGTGTAGGTTCTTACTGACCACAAAGGGCCCTTCCCAAGGTGGGGATAGCTTGTGCATATCTGTCTGGTCCTGGATGAGCCGGAGTACTAAGTCCCCCTCCTGGAACGTCCTGGTTTTAACCCGGCGGCTGTGATATCTGCGTAGGTCCTGCTGATAAATTGCGGATCGTGCTGCTGCTATGTCACGCTCTTCATCTAGCCGGTCCAAGCCGTCCTGTCTTGCTTGCTCATTGGCCGCTTCAACATAAGCTGTCACCCGTGGTGAGTCGTGGCGGATATCACTTGGAAGAACCGCTTCAGCACCGTACACCATGAAGAAAGGTGTGTAGCCTGTTGACCTGTTCGGTGTAGTATTGATGCTCCAGAGGACAGAAGGTAACCCTTCAACCCAGCACCCTGGTGTTCTTTGCAAGGGAGTCATAAGCCGGGGCTTGATGCCTCGCAAAATCTCTTGATTGGCCCTTTCAGCTTGACCATTGGATTGAGGGTGAGCTACGGAAGACACATCTAGGCGAATATGCTCCCTTTGACAAAACTCTTCCATCTCTCCTTTAGATAGATTGGAGCCATTGTCAATGATAATGCTGTGTGGAAAGCCAAACCGGAGAATTACCTTCTTGATGAATTTAACCGCTGTTGCCGCATCACACTTGCTCACAGGTTCTGCCTCAAGCCACTTTGTAAACTTATCCACTGCGACCAACAGGTGAGTTTTTTGATCTTGAGATCGTTTAAAAGGCCCAACCATATCAAGCCCCCAAGTCGCAAATGACCAAGTAATTGGAATCATCCGCAGCTCCTGTGCCGGAACCAGAGCACGCCGTGAAAATTTCTGACAAGCATCACATTTCCGGACTAGATCCTCCGCATCAGCATGGGCTGTCAACCAGTAGAACCCATGACGGAAAGCCTTAGCTACCAAGGATTTTGAACCGGCGTGATGACCACAATCCTCTTCATGAATCTCTCGAAGAATGTCACAGCCTTCTTCGGATGATACACACCGCTGAAACGTTCCAGAAATGCTGCAGTGATGAAGTTCCCCGTTTACAATTGTCATGGACTTGGACCGCCGGATTATCTGCCTTGCTTCAATCTCATCATCTGGCAACTCTCCTCGGCTCAGGTACGCCAAGTAAGGGAGCGTCCAATCCAGAATAACATGAAGTGCCGCAACCAGCTGCGCTTCCGGATCAGGAACAGCCAAATCTTCCTCCGAGGGTACCTGAACTGACGGATTGTGTAGCTCGTCCAAAAAGGTATTCGGTGGCACCGGTTTACGCTGAGAACCTAGCCGGCTTAGAGCATCAGCCGCTTCGTTTTTCCGCCGGTCTATGTGATCCACCTGATATCCTTTGAAATATCCTGCAACTGCTTCAACTTCTCATCTGTAAGCCGCCATGAGAGGGTCTTTAGAGTCCCAGTTGCCGGATACTTGCTGTGCCACTAAATCTGAATCACCAAAACACTTGACCCGGCTCAAGTTCATCTCCTTAGCCATTCGCAGGTCATGAAGCAATGCCTCATATTCAGCCGCATTATTAGTGCAAGGAAACATTAGGCAGAGGACGTAACAAAATTTGTCACCTCGCGGGGAAGTTAACACAACTCCAGCCCCCGAGCCTTCTAATTGCCTTGAACCGTCAAAGTGAATAGTACAGTATGTATGATCCGGCTTCTCCTCTGGTGCTTGCAATTCTATCCAATCATTGATGAAATCTACTAACGCTTGGGATTTGATAGCAGTACGTGGCACATACTTTAATCCGTGTGGGCTAAGCTCAATGGCCCACTTTGCTACTCTGCCAGTGGCTTCTCTGTTCTGGATTATATCCCCCAACGGAGCTGAACTGACAACAGTTATTGGGTGGCCTTGGAAGTAGTGCTTCAGCTTCCGGTTTGCCATAAACACGCCGTACATCAGCTTCTGCCAGTGTGGGTATCTTTGTTTTGACTCAATTAGAACCTCACTGACATAATAAACCGGGCGCTGAAGCGGATATTCCTTGCCTGCTTCTTTGCGCTCGACCACGATTGCCACGCTAACTGCCCGGGCATTGGCGGCCACGTATAACAGCAGCGGCTCCTTATCAACAGGGGCAGCAAGGACCGGTGGTTCTGCCAGTTGCCGCTTCAAGTCCTCAAACGCGGCGTTTGCAGCATCGCTCCATATAAACCGGTCTGTCTTCTTCAACATCTGATAAAGCGGAATTGCCTTCTCTACCAAACGATTGATGAATCGGTTTAACGCTGTAATCCGGCGAGCGATACGCTGGACATAATTGATGCAAGCTGGTTTAGTCAAGGATGTTATCGCCTTGATCTTCTCTGGATTGGCTTCTATTCCTCTGTTTGACACCAAGAATCCAAGGAGCTTGCCAGCTGGAACACCAAAATCGCACTTCTCCGGATTAAGCATCATCTTATAAACCCGGAGGTTATCAAAGGTTTCTTTTAGGTCCTCTATCAGCGTCTCCTCTTTCCTCGACTTTACCACAATGTCATCCACATAAGCATGGGCATTTTTCCGTATCTGCCCCTTAAGACAGTTCTGTACGCAACGCTGGTAAGTTGCTTGAGCACTCTTGAGCCCAAAAGGCATAGACACGTAGCAAAAGGCACCAAAAGGAGTTATGAAAGCTGTCTTCTCCTGGTCTTTAATTGCCATCTTGATCTGATGGTACCCTGAATACGCATCCAAAAAACTTAGCCGCTCACATCCCGCCATAGCATCACTGATCTGATCATTACGGGGGAGAGCAAAAGGATCGGTCGGACAAGCCTTGTTTAAGTCTGTGTAATCCACACACATCCTCCACTTTCCATTTTTCTTTAACACCAGAACCGGATTAGCCAACCACTCCGGGTGGAACACCTCAACTATGAACCCTGCGGCCAAAAGCCTAGCCACTTCTTCACCTATAGCCTTGCACCTTTCTTCATTGAAACGGCGCAGATACTGCTTGACCGGCTTAAACTTCGGATCAATATTAAGACTATGCTCAGCGAGTTCCCTCGGTATACCTGGCATGTCAGAAGGTTTCCATGCAAAGATATCCCGGTTCTCACGGATGAACTCGATGAGCGCGCTTTCCTATTTGGGGTCAAGGTTAGCGCTGATAGTGAACTGCTTGGACGGGTTGCCTGGTACAAAGTCAACTTGCTTGGTTTCCTCCGCCGATTTAAACTTCAACGCCAGATCATGCTCTGTAGTAGGTTTCTTTAACGGGGTCATATCTGCCGGATCAACGTTGTCTTTGTAGAACTTCAACTCTTCCGTAGCACATACTGCCTCTGCATAAGCAGCATCTCCTTCCTCGCACTCCAACGCGATCTTGCGACTTCCGTGAACCGTGATGGTTCCTTTGTGACCCGGCATCTTGAGCTGTAGATAAACATAGCACGGCCTAGCAATAAACTTGGAATAAACCGGCCGTCCAAACAGGGCATGATGATACGTCCAAAACGTATCTATAATTTCTGCTTGCTCCATGCCCTTTTTGTGTGATATTGCTATGATATTTATGCACTTCCATACACTTTTGATCATATTTGGACTAACCTACTAATGGTTGCAAAAGTGCACAATGTTCTTGTTTTACACTTTATTGTGTAGGAATTACTTGGAAATTGACAAAAACGCAAAAGAAGTCGTATTGGACTAGGACTCTGACGTTCCTGAAATCTGTCTGAGAACGTTTTTTAAAGATGGCACGTTCCGGCCCGAAGACAACGTCAAACGGAAAAAGTCTAGTTGCGAAAGTTGTGGGGAATTTCGAGGCGAGTCTTCTGAATATAAAATTCATCCAAATCGGAGTCCGGACGGCCGAGTAAAGCCCGTTTTACTGAGGCCCAAAATCTGATGACGGGAATCCGAGAGTCTATATAAAGAGAGGAAACCTAGGTCACCAAGGGCCACGAATTTTCCTCCTCTCGAGCCGCCGTCTTGGAGGGGAGGACCAGCACCATTGCAGCACCATCTACAAGGAAGAAGGGGGGCCAAGGAGCCGCCGCCCCCTAGGGCTGCCGCCGCCGCCGCGCCCCCAAGTGTCGCCGCCGCCGCCTCCGTGGCTGCCGCCGACCGTCTCCTCCTCGCGGGGCTGCACCTCTCCATCAACACCATCATCAACCTCCTCCTCATCATGTCCATGCATGAGTAGTTTCCTCCGGGGCCGAGGGCTTGTACGTGTAGCTATGTGGTTATCTCTCTCTCTCCCATGATGTGATCTTCGTTGTGATCATAGGCTATGTTAATCTAGGGTGATCCCATGATATTTCCCCTTCCTCTATGTATTGGATTGATGTACTCACTTGTCTTTATCTAATATAATCCCCGAGACCAAGGTGACAGCGGTCTATTGGACATGGATTAGAAAAATATTTTCATGAGTGATTTCCTCTCTTGTGTGTTGATTGAAGATTGAGAGTCTCTTGGTGCTTGTCTTTGACTATCCTTTAGATATGTTGTGGTGATTGTGGGACTCTCTTTGGATGGCCGCGGTGACATTGGGAAATCCTTAGATTGAGAACTACGAACTTTGAGGTGTGCTTTTGTAGCCCTACATAATTCTCGTCCTCTCTTGACCACGAAGGAATGACCTCCGGGTGCGTCTCCATTGCATGTTTTATGGGAAATATCATGTGATTCGATTATGTTAATGTTGTTGGGAGTTGCCACTAGTGAAAGTATGAACCCTAGGCCTTGTTTCCACCATTGCAATACCATTTGTGCTCACGTTTACCACTTGTTTGCTTGCTGCACTTTTTATTACAGATTTATATTACTTTGTTTTGCCATCCGTATCACTTGCCATTTAACATCTCTTCGCCGAACTAGTGCACCTATACATCTAACAAGTGTATTAGGTGTGTTGGGGACACAAGAGACTTCTTGTATCTTAGTTGCAGGGTTGCTTGAGAGAAACCATCTTCAACCTCTATTTCCCTGAGTTCGATAAACCTTAGGTCATCCACTTGAGGGAAATTGCTGCTGTCCTACAAACCTCTGCGCTTGGAGGCCCAACATAGTATACAAGAGTAGAAGCGTGTGTAGACATCAAGCTATTTCTGGCGCCGTTGCCGGGGAAGTGAGTGCTTGAAGGTATATCTTTAGATCTTGCAATTAAATCTTTTTGTTTCTTGTTTTTATTTTCACTAGTTTTGCTTAATGGAAAACAACAAAAATATGAGAGAGCTTTATAAGCTCTACCTTGAACTTGGACATGATGTGTTCGAAGAGAAAATTAAAAAACCTTTGGAACTTTATTATTTGCATAACAATCATGATGGTGGTGATGTTATTAGTATGTTTCTTTTAAATATCAATATTGCTAATGACATGGAAAGCTCTAAGCTTGGGGATGACACGTTTGATGAACATGATATTTTTAGTCCCCCAACTTTTGAGGAGAAAATTTACTTTGATGATACTATGCCTCCTATATATGATGATTACAATGATGAATATGATATTTTCAGTCCACCTACTATTGAGGATAAAATTTATTATGATTATGATATGCCTCCTAAATACGATGATTACCATGATGGTTATGATAGTCTTACTCTCACTATTCCTAATAAGAAAGATTTTGCTTATATGAAGAGTAATGACACTTTTATGCTTTTGGATCATGGAAATAATGCCTTATGTGATAGTTATCTTGTTGAGTTCATCCATGATGCCACTGAAATTTATAATGAGAGAGGGAGACATGGTTCTAAATATGTTAATAATAAGAAGTTTCCTCTCTTTATGGTGAATATTTTGAAGTTATGCTTGTTTTGCCTTCCTATGCTAGTTGCTTTGTGCTTCAATGAATTATTCTATTGCAATATTCCTATGCATAGGAAGCATGTTAGGCTTAAATGTGTTTGGTATTTGCTTCTTGATGCTCTCTTTTGTTCTTCAACTCTTATTCCTACGAGAGCATCATTAAAGTCTTAAGCCTATCTTTATGGCTATAAAGAAAGAGGTCTAGGGAGACAACCCTTGTTATCTTTGCTTTCAGTTTGTTCTTTCAGTTTTTAGTGGTCTTGATGTTTGTTACTACTGTAGCAACATCATTGTATCTTTATTTTTCAGCTTTGTGCCAAGTGTAGCCTCTGATTTCAAGAAAGTTCAAAAGTTGTGACGTGTTGTCCAGGAAATAGATTCTGTCCTTGGACAGAAAAATTCGTATAAAATCACCAGATCATCTTTTTGGTCTGAATTTTTTCGAAAGCATGCTCTATACAATTGTATTTCGGGCGTCTGTTCTGAGTTTTTTGATTTGAGTTGCAGAAGTGCCCCGAAAAAATCATTTACTACCTGCTGATCTGTTTTTCACAGATTCTGTCCTGTTTTGCCTTCCCTTCATTTTGCAAACCTTGAGCTTGCTTTTTCTTTGCAAAAACCTTTTGGCAATCTTGAGAAATAGTAGACCTTCAAGAATATCCTTATTTCCAGCAAGGAACAATTATTTTATTAAGGGTACTAACCTCGCTAATCAGATTATGATGAGTTATGTATGAAGGGAGTTTTCAAGTGTGCGAGGGAAGATGATAAAAAGATTCAGGAGTGTCAAACGCTCAAGCTTGGGGATGCCCCCATGCACCCCCAAGAAATATTCAAGAAGACTCAAGCGTCTAAGCTTGGGGATGCCCCCATGCATCCCCTTCTCCATCAACAATTATCAGTTCGTCTTTCGTTCCACTATATTTTTATCACTTCATGTGTTATGTGCTATGCTTGGAGCGTCTTGCTTTTAGTTTCCTTTTTAGTTTTCTTTAGCTTTGCTTGCTGTTCATAACGAGTTGGAACCCAGCTTTCTTTGTGTGGGAGAGAGACCCGCTCCACTTCAACCTAGAACATAACATAGAATTTTCATGTCTATCTTTGCTGTGTGTGTTCTTTGTCTTTCAATAGCTACTATCATGTTCAGCTCTTAGTTTTCATGCTTATCTTTTTAAAGAGCTTTTGTTTAGTTGGTCGCTGGAACTCTCTTTATTTATCATGCTTATCTTGTTAAGAGAGTTGGCTTCTGTTGCACTGGTTGATATGTATATGATAAAAATGCTATGTGCATAATGGTGCTTAGTAGTTCATGTTTTCTTATGGTTAGTCTCAAATAGCTGGGGGTTCCCAATATGTTATTGGAGTACCAACATGATTTGTTTGCCTATGATGTGGTATAGTTTAGTGATATCTTCCTCCGAGAATTTATTTTGATTGACTTGGCATATGCTCACGCATATTTAAGACTGTAAAGAAAGTCCATCAAGCCTTGATGATCTTTTATTTCTGAGTAGCGATATAACTTCCATGCCTGATTCAATGCTACTTTGTCGCTCTGCATGATTATGACCGTCATTGCTCTTTTAGTTGGTCGCTCCCAGTCTATTGCTAACCTTCACCTGTACTAAGCGGACTGACTGCTTGTGCATCCAAAATCCTTTAAACCAATTATGCCATATGAGTCCACCATACCTTCCTATACATGGTATTTACCTGCCATTCCTAACGAAGACTTTCATGTACCATCTCGAAATTATTCAAAAAAGCATTTCTATTTTGTGCCTCTGTTTTAGCTCATGAGGAAGTAGTAGTTAATTCATGATCTTTGTAAGTTGGACAAGCTTCACCCCGGGATTGCATGTCTAATGTGCAAACCCATAATACGAGAAGGAACTGGCATAGAGTGCGCCCGGCTCATTAAACAATTATACAACAAACAAACCCTCCTTCACGCTTTGTTCATGAGAAATCAGAAAACTTTGGCAGTGATAAACAAAGGAGATTAAGAGGATGTGATCGTCCTCATTTGGGAGCCGTTCCTCGAAACTTGTCCAGCTCAAGAAGTGATTGAGTTATCTGCTAGCATTCATTGACGAAATATGCATATTCTAAAAAAAATATTACCTCTGTTTTTAAAACCAAGAGCTCTGGTACATGTTTTGTTTTGTTTCCGACCACGGGTTTTCAACCTTGCCAACAAAAGCCACGGTTCGAGAGTCTCCACCTTCTTTAAAGCACCAACTACTGAGAGCATGATTGTCATTCTGAGTGTAATGTGCATTGTCCCAAAGTACGATTGTCTTTTGCATGATTATGATATCGTTTATTCTGAAATCATTGTATCTAGTCGTCACTTAAACCTTGGAGGTGCCCCTGCATTTATGTTTTGCTTCACTAAAGGGGGCAAGCGAGATATCACTTTGTCATATTTGCACACCATGCTCACTATAAATCTATTGAGTGTTTCAGTATCATATTGTAAAAACTTTCAGTTCTTTGTGATTTTCTCATGAGGCAACTTAATTACTACAGATTCATTGTCTCAGTAAGCACTTGTCATGTGACTGTGAAAAGTTCTTATATGGTTAATAGCATGTCACCACAGAAATTACGCTTGTTATTATTTACCTACTCGAGGACGAACAGGAATTAAGTTTGGGGATGTTGATACGTCCAAAACGTATCTATAATTTCTGCTTGCTCCATGCCCTTTTTGTGTGATATTGCTATGATATTTATGCACTTCCATACACTTTTGATCATATTTGGACTAACCTACTAATGGTTGCAAAAGTGCACAATGTTCTTGTTTTACACTTTATTGTGTAGAAATTACTTGGAAATTGACAAAAACGCAAAAGGAGTCGTATTGGACTAGGACTCTAACTTTCCTGAAATCTGTCTGAGAAAGTTTTTTAAAGATGGTCACGTTCCGGCCCGAAGACGTCGTCAAACGGAAAAAGTCTAGTTGCGAAAGTTGTGGGGAATTTCGAGGCGATGCTTCTGGATACAAAATTCGTCCAAATCGGAGTCCGGACGGCCGAGTAAAGCCCGTTTTACTGAGGCCCAAAATCTGATGATGGGAATCCGAGAGTCTATATAAAGAGAGGAAACCTAGGTCACCAAGGGCCACGAATTTTCCTCCTCCCGAGCCGCCGTCTTGGAGGGGAGGACCAGCACCATTGTAGCACCATCCACAAGGAAGAAGGGGGGCCAAGGAGCCGCTGCCCCCTAGGGCCGCCACCGCCGCCTCCATGGCTGCCGCCGGCCGTCTCCTCCTCGCGGGGCTGCACCTCTCCATCAACACCATCATCAACCTCCTCCTCACCATGTCCATGCATGAGTAGTTTCCTCCGGGGCCGAGGGCTTGTACGTGTAGCTATGTGGCTATCTCTCTCTCTCATGATGTGATCTTCGTTGTGATCATAGGCTATGTTAATCTAGGGTGATCCCATGATATTTCCCCTTCCTCTATGTATTGGATTGATGTACTCACTTGTCTTTATCTAGTATAATCCCCGAGACCAAGGTGACAGCGGTCTATTGGACATGGATTAGAAAAATATTTTCATGAGTGATTTTCTCTCTTGTGTGTTGATTGAAGATTGAGAGTCTCTTGGTGCTTGTCTTTGACTATCCTTTAGATATGTTGTGGTGATTGTGGGACTCTCTTTGGATGGCCGCGGTGACATTGGGAAATCCTTAGATTGGGAACTACGAACTTTGAGGTGTGCTTTTGTAGCCCTACATAATTCTCGTCCTCTCTTGACCACGAAGGAATGACCTCCGGGTGCGTCTCCATTGCATGTTTTATGGGAAATATCATGTGATTCGATTATGTTAATGTTGTTGGGAGTTGCCACTAGTGAAAGTATGAACCCTAGGCCTTGTTTCCACCATTGCAATACCATTTGTGCTCACGTTTACCACTTGTTTGCTTGCTGTACTTTTTATTACAGATTTATATTACTTTGTTTTGCCATCCATATCACTTGCCATTTAACATCTCTTCGCCGAACTAGTGCACCTATACATCTAACAAGTGTATTAGGTGTGTTGGGGACACAAGAGACTTCTTGTATCTTAGTTGCAGGGTTGCTTGAGAGAGACCATCTTCAACCTCTACTTCCCTGAGTTCGATAAACCTTAGGTCATCCACTTGAGGGAAATTGCTGCTGTCCTACAAACCTCTGCGCTTGGAGGCCCAACATAGTCTACAAGAGTAGAAGCGTGTGTAGACATCACATGATATGGGCTCCGGATCTTTACAACTTCGAAGGTTACTGTCTCTGACCTGAAATCCTGTTCATGTCCAAAGGTAACCTCTAGATCATTTTTCCCAACTGGGTAAGCCGATTTACCTGGCACCACTCCATGGAACACTGTATTGGACTGTCTTAGCATCTTGTCCATTAACCCCATGTGACAGAAAGTCTCGTAATATAAGATGTTGATGCTTCTGCCGCCGTCCATGAGTACTTTAGTGAATTTGTAGCCACCCACCTGTGGTGCCACCACTAAGGCCAACTGGCCCGGATTATCAACCCACGGCGGGTGATCCTCTCTGCTCCACACAATAGGTTGTTCTGACCAGCGTAGGAAACGTGGTGTTGCCGGTTCAACTGCGTGTACTGCCCGCTTTAGGACTTTTTGATCTCGTTTGCACAAACTCGTAGTAAACACATGATACTGTCCACTACTTAGCTCCTTCGGATTACTCTGATATCCGGATTGCTGCTGCTGCTGACGCTGCTGACTGCCTTGGTTATTGTAATTGCCCTGACCATGCTGGTGGTTGCCTTGGTTATTGTAACCGCCCTGACCATGCTGCTGGTGGTTTCCTTGGTTGTAGCCATTGTTGCTGCCATGATACCCTGATCCGGAACCATTACCCTGGTGACCCGGACCATGAAATCCGGGACCTGAGCCGCCGCCCGGCGGTCCGTTGTCAAATTTGGCCTGGCTCATGGCCTCTACCATGACCCGGCATTGCCCCCATGTATGTTTAGCTGGGCGTTCCTCCATGCTATGCTCCGGGCAAGGCTCGTTCAACTGTTGATCCAGATTAATGAATCCTCCACCGTTCCGTGGAGGTGGCCTACCTTTGCGGCGTTGAAAGTTTCCTTGAACATTGGTATTGGCCACGAAATCAGAGCTGCCCTCTGCCTTTCGCTTACCATTGAAGCTTGTTCCTGCCGAATTAGCCTGAGCCGGTTTACCAGCCTTGCTTGCTTTCCCAGATTTGTCTCCCTCTGTTTCAGGGTACTTTGTGTTATCAGAGTCCCCATACTTCACCAGAGCGCTCATGAGTGTCCCCATATCATTACAGTCCCGCTTGAGCCGTCCTAGCTTCAGCTTCAGAGACTCGAACCGGCAATTGTTTTCCAGTGTTACTATTGCCGTACTGGGACAGATACCGTTCGAAGAGTGTAAGATTTCTAACACTCGCCGCACCCATGCGCTCGTAGGCTCCTGCTCTCCTTGAACACATGCCGCTAAGTCTACTACTGACATTGGCTGCTTGCACGTGTCCTTGAAATTTTTGATAAACTGGCGGCGCAGCTCACCCCATGATCCGATGGAGTTAGGTGGTAAGCCCTTTAACCATGTCCGGGCTGTACCGTCAAGCATCATGGTAAAATACTTTGCGCATGCCACTTCATCCACGTCTAGCATCTCCATAGCCATCTCATAGCTCTCAATCCAAGCCTCTGGAGCCAGATCTGCTGTATAGTTAGGCACCTTGCGTGGACCTTTGAAGTCCTTGGGTAACCTTACGCTTCGTAAACGGGGAATAAGACACTGTACTCCAAAAGAACTCGCCGTGACTCCCATCTCTGCTGTGGTTGGGTGAACTGGCGTTGTTTGGCGGATATCCTCGCGGGCAGTAGGTCTGGCCCGGTTCATCGCCTCCTGGGCGTGCGCCTCTGCTCCCGCCGGATTATCTTGCCAGTGACGGTGACGTCTTCGTTCGCTGCTGGACACCTCCGGTTCATCCCAATGCCTAGTGTAACTCCTACTGTGGCGGGGTGTTGAATGAAGTCTCTCCCTGCTGTAGGAGTACGCCTGCTGCTGTGTCAACACTGTGTCCAGCAAATCCTTGACCCTGCGTGCTTCCATCGCCACGGGGGATGTTCCCTCAATGGGTAAAGCGGCCAGGCGTGAAGCGGCGGCGACAATGTTATCCAGGGGGTTTGAGTAATGGCCAGGAGGCATGGGGATGTGCGGCATGGGTACAACCCGAAGATTTTGCTCCGCGGTTGGTTGTTGAACCGGTGCGCCTGTTGCTGGGGCTCCCCTCCGGTTTACTTCTAGATTATTGCTGGCTCCCGCCCCTGGCGTGCTAAAGAGATTCATCGCCTCATAGACCGGCGGTAGACGAGTCTGATACCTTTTGTTCCTCACTTCCTGCGCAGAGACCTGATCCATCCTGAGCCGGAAAGCTTGGGAATCCAACTCTGCTTGCCTTGTCACCATCATGGCTTTCTCTGCGTCCAGATCCCGTTTGGCTTGCTCGATCCGGCCCTTTAGCTGAAGGATCTCTGCATCATGTTGCGCCTTGTTAGCAGGAGCCACCTTTGCTGTTGCTCGGGCTGTCAACTCCTGAACCAAGGTGGATAGAGCGTCAGATGGTGAGGGGGCTTGGTTGCTCGCCCCTGCACCAGCTACCTCTACTGTGAACGCCCCGGTCACCGTGGGCTGCTGCGCAGATTGTGATCCGGCCATGAAGACAGCCACTCGGTTTGGCGGATCAAAGGGGTCCAGAATACTGTCGCCATCGGATACACCCCCGGATCGACCGTCCCGCAACAGATACAAAGATTCGGTCTCTCCGGATGAAGATTCATCGTCGGAGTATACAAATGTCTCGCCACCAGAATCTGATCCGTCCTCGGCTTGGGCTCCATGTATTGCTCCAACGAAAACACGCTTCATGGCGAGCTGAATCCGGGCCGATCTCGCACGCTGAGCCGGCTCGACGATGTTGGGGAAGATGTCCGGCTCAGGTCCCGGTTCACCAATCTTGCCGATGAAGACGTGGATGCCGCCGAAGGGGGCGCGGTACCCGTATTCAATTGAATCGGCCTCGGGGCCCTAGCCTGCATCATCGATGTAGATCCGGCCGCGGCGACTCTTGGTCATCCGGCCAACCGCGTAACCCTTGAGTCTTTCAAAGCTGCACTTCAAGAACAAGAAACCATCGTGCGATAGCCCCACGGTGGGCGCCAACTGTCGTGGAATTAGCACGGCAGATGTCCGATTTAGAGGACTTGGGTGTGGAGCCATCGCGCGGGTTAGCTTGAAGAGGTTAAAGCACACAAAGAACATAGAGGGTTTATACTAGTTCGGCCCCTTCAATGAAGGTAAAAGCCTACGTCTAGTTTGGTTTGGTATTGCTTGGGCGTCGATGAACAGGGAGCGGATTGCTTGCCTGTGTCTCGACGGGTTGTTGCTTGCCTTGAACCGTCGCTAGGTCGTCCCTTTATATAGGAGGCAACGCTCGGTCCGGTTTATAGAGTCCCGAGGCCGGTTCATAACCGTGTCCGCCTCGGTCTCTACCCTTTCTACCTTATACCTCAAGTTACATGATATGACGGTTCATAAACCGTAAACTTTACATATGGGCCCTATGAAGGAAATATGCCCTAGAGGCAATAATAAAGATGTTATTTGTATTTCCTTATATCATGATAAACGTCTTTTATTCATGCTAGAATTGTATTAACCGGAAACTTGATACATGTGTGAATACATAGAGAAAAAAAGTATGTCCCTAGCATGCCTCTACTAGACTAGCTCATTGATTAAAGATGGCTATGTTTCCTAGCCATAGACATGAGTTGTCATTTGATCAACGGGATCACATCATTAGGAGAATGATGTGATGGACTAGACCCATCCGTTAGCATAGCACTATGATCGTTTAGTTTTACTGCTATCGCTTTCTCCATGACTTATACATGTTCCTATGACTATGAGATTATGCAACTCCCGAATACCGTAGGAACACCTTGTGTACTATCAAACGTCACAACGTAACTGGGTGATCATAAAGATGCTCTACAGGTGTCTCCGAAAGTATTCGTGGTGTTGGCATAGATCAAGACTAGGATTTGTCACTCCGAGTGTCGTAGAGGTATCTCTGGGCCCTCTCTGTAATGCACATCATAATAAGCCTTGCAAGCAAATGACTAATGAGTTAGTCACGAGATGATGTATTACGGAACGAGTAAAGAGACTTGCCGGTAATGAGATTGAACTAGGTATAGAGATACCGACGATCGAATCTCGGGCAAGTAACATACCGATGACAAAAGGAACAACGTATGTTGTTATGCGGTTTGACCGATAAAGATCTTCGTAGAATATGTAGGAGCCAATATGAGCATCCAGGTTCTGCTATTGGTTATTGACTGGAGATGAGTCTCGGTCATGTCTACATAGTTCTCGAACCCATAGGGTCCGCACGCTTAACGTTTGATGACGATCGGAATTATGACTTATGAGTTTATGAGTTTTGATGTACCGAAGGTAGTTCGGAGTCCCGGATGAGATCACGGACATGACGAGGAGTCTCGGAATGTCCGAGACGTAAAGATTGATATATTGGACGACTATATTCGGACACCGGAAGTGTTCTGGAAAGTTTCGGAATTTACCGGAGTGTCGGGGGGGTTACCGGAACCCCCCGGGGGAATGATGGGCCCTGGTGGGCCATAGGGGAGAGAGAGGGCAGCAGCCAGGAGGTGGCGCGCCCCCTCCCTAGGAGGAGTCCGAATAGGACTAGGGGAAGGGGGCGCGGCCTCTCTTTCCTTCCCCCCTTTTCCTTCTTTGGTAGATTCCTACTAGGAATAGGATTGCAATCCTATTCCTAGTAGGATTGCAGCCCTAGCCACACCATAGAGGGCCGGCCGGCCTGCCCCCTTGCTCCTTTATATACGGGGGTGGGGGGGCACCCAAAGAGACACAAGTTGAATTATTCTAGCCGTGTGCGATGCCCCCCTCCACAGAAACACACCTCGGTCATACCGTCGTAGTGCTTAGGCGAAGCCCTGCGCCGGTAGATACATCATATCTGTCACCATGCCGTCGTGCTGACGAAACTCTCCCGTGAAGCTCAACTGGATCAAGAGCTCGTGGGACGTCATCAAGCTGAACGTGTGCTGAACGCGGAGGTGCCGTACGTTCGGTGCTTGATCAGTTGGATCGCGAAGAAGTTCGACTACATCAACCGCGTCACTTGACGCTTCCGCTTCCGGTCTACGAGGGTACGTAGACACACTCTTCCCTCTCGTTGCTATGCATCTGGTAGATAGATCTTGCGTGATCGTAGGAAAATTTTAAAATACTACGTTCCCCAACAGTGCATGAGCCAGGTCTATGCGTAGATGATATGCACGAGTAGAACACAATGAGTTGTGGGCGATGCTAGTCATACTAGTTACCAGCATGTCATATTTTGCTTCGGGGGTATTGTGAGATGAAGCGGCCCGGACCGACATTACGCGTACGCTTACGCGAGACTGGTTTCACCGTTACGAGCACTCATTGCTTAAAGGTGACTGGCGGGTGTCTGTCTCTCTCACTTTAGCTGAATCAAGTGTGGCTACGCCCGGTCCTTGTGAAGGTTAAAACAGCACATACTTGACGAAACATCGTTGTGGTTTTTGTATGCGTAGGTAAGAACGGTTCTTGCTAAGCCCGTAGCATCCACGTAAAACTTGCAACAACAAAGTAGAGGACGTCTAACTTGTTTTTGCAGGGCATGTTGTGATGTGATATGGTCAAGACATGATGAGTTATACGGTTTTGTATGAGATGATCATGTTTTGTAATGTTATCGGCAACTGGCAGGAGCCATATGGTTGTCGCTTTATTGTATGAAATGCAATCGCCATGTAATTGCTTTACTTTATCACTAAGCGGTAGCGATAGTCGTAGAAGCAATAGTTGGTGAGACGACAACGATGCTACGATGGAGATCAAGGTGTCGCGCCGGTGACGAAGGTGATCATGACGGTGCTTTGGAGATGGAGATCAAAAGCACAAGATGATGATGGCCATATCATGTCACATATTTTGATTGCATGTGATGTTTATCTTATTATGCTTCTTATTTTGCTTAGAGCGACGGTAGCATTATAAGATGATCCCTTACTAAATTTCAAGGTATAAGTGTTCTCCCTGAGTATGCACCGTTGCGAAAGTTCGTCGTGCCGAGACACCACGTGATGATCGGGTGTGATAAGCTCTACGTTCAAATACAACGGGTGTAAGCCAGTTTTGCACACGCAGAATACTCGGGTTAAACTTGACGAGCCTAGCATATGCAGATATGGCCTCGGAACACTGGAGACCGAAAGGTCGAGCGTGAATCATATAGTAGATATGATCAACATAAGATGTTCACCATTGAAACTACTCCATCTCACGTGATGATCGGACATGGTTTAGTTGATTTGGATCACGTGATCATTTAGATGACCGGAGGGATGTCTATCTAAGTGGGAGTTCTTTGATTAATATGATTAAATTGAACTTTAATTTATCATGAACTTAGTCCTGATAGTTTTTGCATATCTATGTTGTTGTAAATCAATGGCCCGTGTTACCGTTCCTTTGAATTTTAATGCATTCCTAGAGAAAGCTAAGTTGAAAGATGATGGTAGGAATTACACGGACTGGGTCCGTAACTTGAGGATTATCCTCATTGCTGCACAGAAGAATTATGTCCTTGAAGCACCGCTAGGTGACAAGCCCCCTCCCGCTAATGTAGACGCTTTGAACATCTGGCAATCGCGGTCTGATGACTACACGATAGTTCAGTGTGCCATGCTTTACGGCTTAGAACCGGGACTTCAATGACGTTTTGAACGTCATGGACCATATGAGATGTTCCAGGAGTTGAAGTTAATATTTCAAGCAAATGCCCGGATTGAGAAATATGAGATTTCCAATAAGTTCTACAGCTGCAAGATGGAGGAGAATAGTTCTATCAGTGAACACTTGCTCAGAATGTCTGGGTACTACAATCACATGACTCAACTTGGTTGCAAAGTTGATGAAGATAGTGTTATTGATAGAGTTCTTCAATCACTGCCACCAAGCTATAAAGGCTTCGTGATGAACTATAATATGCATGGGATGCAAAAGACAATTCCTGAGCTCTTCGCTATGCTCAAGGCTGCGGAGGTAGAAATCAAAAAGGAGCATCAAGTGTTGATGGTTAACAAAACCACTAGTTTCAAGAAAAAGGGCAAGGGAAAGAAGGGGAACTTCAAGAAGAATAGCAAGATAGTTGCTACTCCCATGAAGAAACCCAAGTCTGGAGCCAAGCCTGAAACTGAGTGCTTCTACTGCAAGGGGACTGGACACTGGAAGCGAAACTGCCCCAAGTATTTGGCGGATAAGAAGGATGGCAAGGTGAACAAAGGTATATGTGATATACATGTTATTGATGTGTACCTTACTAATGCTCGTAGTAGTACCTGGGTATTTGATATCGGTTCGGTTGCTAATATTTGTAACTCGAAACAGGGACTACGGATTAAACGAAGATTGGCTAAGGACAAGGTGACGATGCGCGTGGGAAATGGTTCCAAAGTCGATGTGATCGCCGTCGGCACGCTACCTCTACATCTACCTTCGGGATTAGTTTTAGACCTAAATAATTGTTATTTGGTGCTAGCGTTGAGCATGAACATTATATCTGGATCTTGTTTGTTGCGAGATGGTTATTCATTTAAATCAGAGAATAATGGTTGTTCTATTTTTATGAATAATATCTTTTATGGTCATGCACCCTTGAAGACTGGTCTATTCTTATTGGATCTCGATTGTAGTGATACACATATTCATAATATTGAAACCAAAAGATGCAAGGTTAATAATGATAGTGCAACTTATTTGTGGCACTGCCGTTTGGGTCATATTGGTGTAAAGCGCATGAAGAAACTCCATAGTGATGGACTTTTGGAATCACTTGATTATGAATCACTTGGTGCTTGCGAACCATGCCTCATGGGCAAGATGACTAATACTCTGTTCTCCGGAACTATGGAGCGAGCAACAGATTTGTTGGAAATCATACATACTGATGTATGTGGGCCAATGAGTGTTGAAGCTCGCGGCGGGTATCGTTATTTTCTGACCTTCACTGATGATTTGAGCAGATATGGGTATATCTACTTAATGAAGCACAAGTCTGAAACATTTGAAAAGTTCAAAGAATTTCAGAGTGAAGTAGAGAATCATCGTAACAAGAAAATAAAGTTTCTACGATCTGATCGTGGAGGAGAATATTTGAGTTACGAGTTTGGTCTTCATTTGAAACAATGTGGAATAGTTTCACAACTCACGCCACCCGGAACACCACAGCGTAATGGTGTGTCCGAACGTCGTAACCGTACTTTATTGGATATGGTGCGATCTATGATGTCTCTTACAGATTTACCACTATCGTTTTGGGGTTATGCTTTAGAGACAGCTGCATTCACGTTAAATAGGGCACCATCTAAATCCGTTGATACGACACCTTATGAACTGTGGTTTGGCAAGAAACCAAAGTTGTCGTTTCTTAAAGTTTGGGGCTGCGATGCTTATGTGAAAAAGTTTCAACCTGATAAGCTCGAACCCAAGTTGGAGAAATGTGTCTTCATAGGATACCCAAAAGAGACTATTGGGTACACCTTCTATCAGAGATCCGAAGGCAAGATATTCGTTGCTAAGAATGGATCCTTTCTAGAGAAGGAGTTTCTATCGAAAGAAGTGAGTGGGAGGAAAGTAGAACTTGATGAGGTAATTGTACCTTCTCTCGAATTGGAAAGTAGTATATCACAGAAAATTGTTCCAGTGATTCCTACACCAATCAATGAGGAAGTTAATGATGATGATCATGAAACTTCGGATCAAGTTTCTGCTGAACGTCGTAGATCAACCAGAGTACGTTCCGCACCAGAGTGGTACGGCAACCCAGTTCTGGAAGTCATGTTACTAGACCAAGATGAACCTACGAACTATGAGGAAGCGATGATGAGCCCAGATTCCGCAAAATGGCTTGAGGCCATGAAATCTGAGATGGGATCCATGTATGAGAACAAAGTGTGGACTTTGGTTGACTTGCCCGATGATCGGCAGGCCATCAAAAATAAATGGATCTTCAAGAGGAAGACCGACCCAGACGGTAATGTTACTATTTACAAAGCTCGACTTGTTGCGAAAGGGTTTCGACAAGTTCAAGGAGTTGACTACGATGAGACTTTCTCACCTGTAGCGATGCTTAAGTCTGTTCGAATCATGTTAGCAATTGCCGCATTTTATGATTATGAAATCTGGCAAATGGATGTCAAAACTGCATTCCTGAATGGATATCTCAAAGAAGAGTTGTATATGATGCAACTAGAAGGTTTTGTCAATCCAAAAGGTGCTAACAAAGTATGCAAGCTCCAGTGATCCATCTATGGACTGGTGCAAGCATCTCGGAGTTGGAATATACGCTTTGATGAGGTGATCAATGCATATGGTTTTATACAGACTTTTGGAGAAGCCTGTATTTACAAGAAAGTGAGTGGGAGCTCTGTAGCATTTCTAATATTATATGTGGATGACATATTATTGATTGGAAATGATATAGAATTTCTGGATAGCATAAAAGGATACTTGAATAAGAGTTTTTCAATGAAAGACCTCGATGAAGCTGCTTATATATTAGGCATCAAGATCTATAGAGATAGATCAAGACGCTTAATTGGACTTTCACAAAGCACATACCTTGATAAAGTTTTGAAGAAGTTCAAAATGGATCAGTCAAAGAAAGGGTTCTTGCCTGTGTTACAAGGTATGAAGTTGAGTAAGACTCAACGCCCGACCACTGCAGAAGATAGAGAGAAAATGAAAGTCATTCCCTATGCCTCAGCCATAGGATCTATCATGTATGCAATCCTGTGTACCAGACCTGATGTGTGCCTTGCTATAAGTCTAGCAGGGAGGTACCAAAGTAATCCAGGAGTGGATCACTGGACAGCGGTCAAGAACATCCTGAAATACCTGAAAAGGACAAAGGATATGTTTCTCGTATATGGAGGTGACAAAGAGCTCGTCGTAAACGGTTACGTCGATTCTAGCTTTGACACTGATCCAGATGACTCTAAGTCACAAACCAGATATGTATTTTTATTGAACGGTGGAGCTGTCAGTTGGTGCAGTTCCAAGCAGAGCGTCGTGGCGGGATCTACGTGTGAAGCGGAATACATAGCTGCTTCGGAAGCAGCAAATGAAGGAGTCTGGATGAAGGAGTTCATATCCGATCTAGGTGTAATATCTAGTGCATCGGGTCCAATGAAAATCTTTTGTGACAACACTGGAGCAATAGCCTTGGCGAAGGAATCCAGGTTTCACAAGAGAACAAAGCACATCAAAAGACGCTTCAATTCCATCCGCGATCTAGTCAAGGAGGGAGACATAGAGATTTGCAAAATACATACAGATCTGAATGTTGCAGACCCGTTGACTAAGCCTCTTCCACGGGCAAAACATGATCAGCACCAGGACTCCATGGGTGTGAGGATCATCACTTTGTAATCTAGATTATTGACTCTAGTTCAAGTGGGAGACTGAAGGAAATATGCCCTAGAGGCAATAATAAAGATGTTATTTGTATTTCCTTATATCATGATAAATGTCTTTTATTCATGCTAGAATTGTATTAACCGGAAACTTGATACATGTGTGAAGATGGCTCATTGATTAAAGATGGCTATGTTTCCTAGCCATAGACATGAGTTGTCATTTGAGCAACGGGACCACATCATTAGGAGAATGATGTGATGGACTAGACCCATCCGTTAGCATAGCACTATGATCGTTTAGTTTTACTGCTTTTGCTTTCTCCATGACTTATACATGTTCCTATGACTATGAGATTATGCAACTCCCGAATACCGTAGGAACACCTTGTGTGCTATCAAACGTCACAACGTAACTAGGTGATCATAAAGATGCTCCATAGGTGTCTCCGAAAGTATTCGTGGTGTTGGCATAGATCAAGACTAGGATTTGTCACTCCGAGTGTCGGAGAGGTATCTCTGGGCCCTCTCGGTAATGCACATCATAATAAGCCTTGCAAGCAAATGACTAATGAGTTAGTCATGAGATGATGTATTACGGAACGAGTAAAGAGACTTGCCGGTAACGAGATTGAACTAGGTATAGAGATACCGACGATCGAATCTCGGGCAAGTAACATACCGATGACAAAAGGAACAACGTATGTTGTTATGCGGTTTGACCGATAAAGATCTTCGTAGAATATGTAGGAGCCAATATGAGCATCCAGGTTCCGCTATTGGTTATTGACCGGAGATGAGTCTCGGTCATGTCTACATAGTTCTCGAACCCGTAGGGTCCGCACGCTTAACGTTTGATGACGATTGGTATTATGAGTTTATGAGTTTTGATGTACCGAAGGTAGTTCGGAGTCCCGGATGAGATCACGGACATGACGAGGAGTCTCGGAATGTCCGAGACGTAAAGATTGATATATTGGACGACTATATTCGGACACCGGAAGTGTTCTGGAAAGTTTCGGAATTTACCGGAGTGCCGGGGGGTTACCGGAACCCCCCAGGGGAATGATGGGCCCTGGTGGGCCATAGGGGAGAGAGAGGGCAGCAGCCAGGAGGTGGCGCGCCCCCTCCCTAGGAGGAGTCCGAATAGGACTAGGGGAAGGGGGCGCGGCCCCTCTTTCCCTCTCCCTCTCCCTCTCTTTCCTTCCCCCCTTTTCCTTCCTTGGTAGATTCCTACTAGGAATAGGATTGCAATCCTATTCCTAGTAGGATTGCAGCCCTAGCCGCACCATAGAGGGCCGGCCGGCCTCCCCCCACTTGCTCCTTTATATACGGGGGCGGGGGGGCACCCAAAGAGACACAAGTTGAATTATTCTTACCGTGTGCGGTGCCCCCCTCCACAGAAACACACCTCGGTCATACCGTCGTACTGCTTAGGCGAAGCCCTGCGCCGGTAGATACATCATATCCGTCACCACGCCGTCGTGCTGACGAAACTCTCCCGTGAAGCTCAACTGGATCAAGAGCTCGTGGGACGTCATCAAGCTGAACGTGTGCTGAACGCGGAGGTGTCGTACGTTCGGTGCTTGATCGGTTGGATCGCGAAGAAGTTCGACTACATCAACCGCGTCACTTGACGCTTCCGCTTCCGGTCTACGAGGGTACGTAGACACACTCTTCCCTCTCGTTGCTATGCATCTGGTAGATAGATCTTGCGTGATCGTAGGAAAATTTTAAAATACTACGTTCCCCAACACCCTAAGCCTTGATGGGCCGTAACCTCTACTGAGCTTATAATAACACAGCTATATTAACGTAATCCGGATCTCCCTAGCCGGTTTATATCTGCTAGTAATATCCCTGACAACCACCGTGCTCTAAAAGATGTAAGTGAAGCACTAGAGCAAAAACTATTCAACTCAAAAGATATAAGTGAAGCACATAGAGTGTTCTATAAATTCCTAGGCCATATTTAACTCTCTCAAATAGGTGTGTCCAGCAAGGATGATTGTGGAAAACTAACAAGCAAAGACTCAAATTATACAAGACGCTCCAAGCAAAACACATATCATGTGGTGAATAAAAATATAGCTCCAAGTATAGTTACTGATGGATGAAGACGAAAGAGGGGATGCCTTCCCGGGGCATCCCCAAGCTTAGGCTTTTGATTGTCCTTGAATTTTACTTGGGGTGCCATGGGCATCCCCAAGCTTAGGCCCTTTCTACTCTTTGTTCCATAGTCCATCAAAGCAATACTCAAAACTTGAAAACTTCACAACACAAAACTTAGACAAAAATTCTCGTGAGCTCCGTTAGTATAAGAAAACAAATCACTACTCAAAGGTACTGCAATGAATTCATTCTTTGTTTATATTGGTGTTAAACCTACTTTATTCCAACTTCTCTATGGTTCATACTTGCCAATACTACTCATAGAAGCGTTGAAATAAACAAACAACACACGAAAAACATAATCTGTCAAAAACAGAATAGTCTGTAGTAATCTGCAGGTTTTGCATACTTATGTAACTCCAAAAAAATCCAAACTAAATTTGTAAACGTGAGGAATTTGTCTATTAATCATCTGCAAAAACAATCAACTAAATAGCACGCTCCAGTAAAATCTGATGACCATTCTAGTGGGCGCTAACGATTATGTTTTTAACAGCAAGATCACATAAACTTCACACAAGTCTTCCCAAAGGTTCTACTTGGCACAAAGACAAAGCAAAACAAGAAACCACATATAAACAGAAGCTAGATGCAATATTTATTCCCTAACAGCAGCAAAAACAAAAAATATAAAATTGGGTTGCCTCCCAACAAGGGCTATCGTTTTACGCCCCTAGCTAGGCACGATACAAGATAGATCTAGGTATTGCCATCTTTGGACGGTAATTCTTTGATTAAGCACTTATGATTCTTAGGCACTTCTTTGTCCCTATTAATAATCAAACTATTGGGCAAGAAATCAAGAAATTCTAAAGTGTCAAAAGGGTCTCTTGCAAAAGTAAGAAAATTAGGGTGAACACTTATGGATTTAAGATCCACAATTCCTTTACTAGATGTTTCACCCTTGTCTTTAGGGACATATATGAACTTAGATAATTTAGTGATAGAGGTATTTGGAGTAGTTTTTATAGCAGAAAGAGCAGAACCCACATTAGTGATAATATCCTCAAGCTTATTGATTCTAGTAGAATCTTGATCTAGATTTTCTTTAACTATGGGCTCCTTTTCCTTAAGATTTTTCAAAACAACTCCTACCTTAGATCCATATTGGGTGATTTCATTATGGATTTTTCTATCCAAGTTCTCTACCAGTTCTACCATAGCAACTTTGTTTTCAATGATTTCTAACCTTTGCATAACATGCTCCAACGTTAAAACGGTCCCATTAACCATAAGAGGTGGTGAGCCAAATAATTCAGTCATAGCATTATAAGAATAAAAGGTATGGCTACCCAATAAATTACCTCCGGTAATGGTATCTAAGATAAATCTATTCCATGGAGTTATCCCAAGATAGAAATTGCGAAGAAGCACGGAAGTGGAAAGCTTCCTATTGGATCTATTTTGAGCATTGCAAATTCTATACTAGGCATCTTTTAAGTTTTCTTCGTCCCTTTGTTTAAAGTTGAGCACCTCACTCTCGGGAGTGTCGATAATGATAGGTGTGCTAGACATGATGACAAGCAAGCAAGCAACACACAAGCAAACAAGAAGCAAGCGAACGATAAACACACGACAGAAGAAGGGCAAATAAAACGGCAAGGGTGAAGTGGGGGAGAGTAAAACGAGAAGCAAAAAATGTAATGCGAAGGATAAGGGTTTGTGATAGGTACTTGGTATTTGACTTTTGTGTAAGCCTCCCCGGCAACGGCGCCAGAAATTCTTCTTGCTACTTCTCGAGCTTGCGTTGTATTCCCTCGAAAAGGAAAGGGAGATGCAGCACAGTAGCATAAGTATTTCCCTTAGTTTTTTGAGAACCAAGGTATCAATCCAGTAGGAGACCACGCGCGAGTCCCTCGCACCTGCACAAACAAATAAGAACTTCACAACCAACGCGATAAGGGGCTGTTAATCCCTTTACGGTCACCTACAAAACTGAGATCTGATAGAGATGATAGTTTATATTTTTGCTATTTTTGTTTATAAGAACATAAAGTAAAAGCGGAAAAAGTAAAGTAGATGTAGATTGATATGTTGAGAATAGATCCGGGGGCCATAGTGTTCTCTAGTGGCTTCCCTCATGATAGCGATATTCTACGGCGGGTAAAGAAATTACTGTCAAGCAATTGATAAAAAAGCGAATAATTATGAGACTATATAGGCATGATCATTGTATATAGGCATCACGTCCGAGACAAGTAGACCGACTCCTGCCTGCATCTACTACTATTACTCCACACATTGACCGCTATCCAGCATGCATCTAGTGTATTGAGTTCATAAGAACAGAGTAACACCTTAAGCAAGATGACATGATGTAGACGGATAAAATCAAGAAATATGATATAAACACCATCTTTTTATCCTCGATGGCAACAATACAATACATGCCTTGCTGCCCCTACTGTCACTGGGAAAGGACACCGCAAGATTGAACCCAAAGCCAATCACTTCTCCCATTGCAAGAACTATAGATCTAGTAGGCGAAACCAAACCAATAATTCAAAGAGACTTGCAAGGATATTATGAGCACACATAAAGAGTTCAGAGAAGAACCAAATATTTCTCATAGATAATCTTGATCATAAACTCACAATTCATCGGATCTCGACAAACACACCGCAAAAAGAGATTACATCGAATAGAGCTCCTCGAAGACCGATGAGAACTTTGTATTGAGATCCAGATAGAGAGAAGAAGCCATGTAGATACTAGCTATGGACCCGAAGGTCTGTGGTAAACTACTCACAACTCATGGTGAGGGCAATGATGATGATGTAGAAGCACTCCATGATGGATCCCCCCTCCGACAAAGTTCCGGAACAGGCTCCAAGATGGGATCTCACGGCAACAGGAGGTTATGACGGTGGAATTAGGGTTTTCTCTCTGTTGCTGATGGTTTCGGGGTATGTAGACTTATATAGGAAGAATGAGGACACCAGGGGACTCACGACGGCCCAACGAGGCAGGGGGTGCGCCCTAGGAAGGGGGGCGCGCCCCCCACCCTCGTGGGCACCTCGTGGCTCCCTTGACGTGGTTCTCAAGTCTCCCGTGCGTGATTTTCTCCAAAAATATCTCTCGCGAAGGTTTCATTCCATTTGGACTCCGTTTGATATTCTTTTTCCGCAAAACCCTGAAACAGGCAAAAAACAGCAATCTGGACTGGGCCTTTGGGTTAGTAGGTTAGTCCCAAAAATGATATAAAAGTGTATGACAAAGCCCATTAAACATCCAAGACATCATAAATAATAGCATGGAACAATAAAAAATTATAGATACGTTGGTGACATATCACCCGGCAACAGGTTGCGTGGCACCGAAACATCCGATGTATTAAACCGGCTATAGTGTCGCTATATGTTTAACGGTAGGGCTATCAAACGAACTCCAAATGCGATGAAATTTGACAGACGGTCTAAGTACACTATAATAAGACCGCACGCCAACTTTCACCCTATTCCAAGAACATTTTTATGCCACTTATAAAATAATATTTTGGAGGTGCCGCGGGCGCTTGGGAGTGTATCTGGGCTCAGAACGGACAACGGAGAGAAGGGGGCTCAGACAAATGCAAGTTTGAAATCATGCTGATGAAATGCACATGATGACATGGAAAAGTGCAACACGCAAGCAAATGACATGGCAACGACAGCGAATAAGAGGAAGACAAGTGGCGCATCGATCTCGGAGTGTCACAAGTATGATCCGTACTCTTTAGGGAGCTCAGCTTCAGTCCATTCCGCGACAAAGTCAATCAACACATGGGACTTAATATTCCGGCGTGGTTTGTATGTTATTTCGAACGATAAGAGCTCGATGGCCCATTTGGCTATGCGTCCAATGGCTTCTTTATTTTTTATGATATCATTAAGTGGTACTTCGGATGCCACCGTGATCGAACACTCTTGAAAGTTGTGTCGAAGCTTCCGAGATGCCATGAATACCGCATAGGATTTTTTTGGCAATGTGGGTATCGTGACTTGCACGGTGTGAGAACCTCGGATACAGAGTATACGGGTTTTTGAACTGGGAATTTATATCCCTCTTAATCTCGCTCGACGACGGGCACCGCACTTACTACCTGATGAGTGGCGGAGATATACAACAGCATTGGCTCGCCAATGTCTAGAGCAACTAGGATTGGGTTACCTGCTAATAAGGTTTTTTATTTCCTCTAGTCCTGTTGTTGCCGCATCCGTCCATTCGAAGTTGTCTGTGCGCCGTAGCAGTCTATAAGATGACTACATCGTCAACATATGCCTCCACTTTTTTGCCAATTTGCTTTTCCAAGCATGTTTGGGTCATGCGTTGATATGTGGCACCAACATTTTTTAGTCCAAATGGAATAGTGTTAAAGCAAAAGGGGCCGTACAGAGCGATGAATGCAGTACCGGCCTGATCAGATTCCTTCATTTTTATTTGATGGTATCCGGAATAGGCATCGAGGAAACACAACGAGTCATGTCCTGTGGTTGCATCGATAATTTGATCAATGCGGGGCAGAGGAAATGGATCCTTAGGGCAGGCCTTGTTTAGGTCCATGAAGTCGACACAAAGGCGCCATGATTTATCCTTCTTTGGTACCATGACCAGGTTGGCGAGCCAGTCTGGGTGTTTGATTTCCCTAATGAATCCAGCTTCTAATAGCTTGGCTAGCTCTTCCCCCATAGCCTGTCTTTTGGGTTCAGAAAATCGTCGTAAAGACTGCTTGACTAGCTTGAATCCTTTGATAATGTTGAGGTTGTGTTCGGCCAGCCTTCGTGGGATTCCTGGCATGTCTGAAGGATGCCAAGCAAATATATCCCAATTTTCGCAAAGGAAGGCGCATAAAGCGATCTCTACCGCCGGATCCAGCTGTGTCCCAATAGATGTCGTTTTATTAGGGTCCGTTGGGTGCACTTGGAATTTCACAATTTCATCTATCGGCTTAAAAGAGGTAGATTTTGATCGTTTGTCAAGGACTACGTCGTCCATGTCCATCGTAGATCGTAAGGTGGTTAATTCTTCTGCCGTAAGGGCTTCAGATAATGCCTCTAGGGCTAAAGATGCAGTTTTGTTCTCACCACGGAGTGCTCTATCCGGATCACTTGCAACTGTGATTATTCCATTGGGCCCCGGCATCTTAAGCTTCATGTACTCGTAATGGGGTATAGCCTGAAAGCGTGAGAAAGTGTCCCACCCTAAAAGGGCGTGGTATCCGCTGTTGAAGGGGACAATGTGGAAGAGCAATTCCTTCGACGTGCAGTTTTCGGGTGTACCGAATATTATGTCAAACTTGATGCGTCCCGAACGCCAGGCTTCCCGACTGGGGATAATTCCTAAAAAGGTTGTATTACTTTATTCAATGCAGGATTTTTGAACCTCCATTTTTGCAAGTGTGTCCTTGTATATGAGGTTGAGTCCGCTGCCTCCGTCCATGAGTAGTGAGGCGGAAGCCATCTACTATGGGGTTCAGTACGAGAGCGGCTGTGGCTCGGACAGGCCAGACTCGCGGTTTGTCTTTGACAGAAAAGGTGATTGCCATGTCGTTCCATGGGCTTGCAATGTTGATTTGATTGAGCTCTGCCAGTTTGTGTTTCGCTCTCGTGCGCCGGTTATTTGAGGAGAACATTACGAAGATGGTGAAGACATCGAGGCCTTCCTCCCCCGACGTTGCAGTGGTGAGGATAGATTCACCGCTCTTTGCTACCTGCCAGAGTACCCAACATGTTCTAAGGCAGTGGGTAGGGGTATTGTCCGGGGTGGCATGTATTTGGCAAGGTTGATCCAGCAGTTCATCTGGAACTGATATGTGCCTTGTGAAAGGTCTGGTTTCCTTGCCATTGCGTGTGTTATCGGCCGTCCTATCAGGGTATGTTTGTTTAGCCTTATCGGCGCGTAGTACGAAGATGGACAGTTCCAGAGGTGTACTTTGTGCTTTCCAAGTGTTTTCCATGGCACAATAATTTCGTACCAAGTGTGACAGTTCTGTAAACCTCCGTATTTGACGGAGGTTGAGGGCGTTCAAGACTCCCTCGTCCGTGCAATTGTGATGAAATATGGGCACCGTATCGTCGTCGCAACAATCCTTAATCTTGTTTTTAACAAGTAGGAATCTGGCCCAGAAGTGATGAACTGTTTCCTGGGGCGCTGTCTTATATACGTGAGGTCATATATGTCCAGTAGTCCGGATTTACTTGGAGAGCATGTATCGTGGTGGGTGGGTGTGGATAAATTTATGTCCCAACCCAACATAGTGTACGGGGTTTGCACAACCTCCGGTGTGGACGTTTTGGGCCCGGCAGAGTCTGAATATTCCGCGGGCCCAGTGTCTATCTCATAGCTCGAAGGGCATGATGCGCCACCTGCTAGAGGTGTCTTCGGCTCGATGGGTTCAGAGATCCGAATAACGCCGGTCTCCGTTTGAAGAGGTGATGTATTCTTAGCTTGATCCTCGATTACCACCACCAGGTGAGTGGTCGGGGTGGAATTGACTTCCTGACCGGATTTAAGTCCGATCTGATCAACTGACGATGAAAGCCCCAAGGCGGCGATGCGATCCAGCAGCTCGTTTAAAGACAAGGAATTTGTCGAGGTCGCATCATCAGGGAGGTCGGAGCCAACGTAGGAGTGGTGCTCGATGGTCACGAGAGGTGCGGCCGGCCTGGAGGCCACGCGGGTGCATACAGTGAATCCGCTGAGCTTGAGGATCTGGCCTATAGCCAGGTTGTTTCCGAGGGTGATCTCATCATTGATGATTAGACGAGCCATCGATCGCTTTTCGTGAGTGCACAGCGGAGCTCTCAATGAAAGCACCATTGTCAGTGTCAAAACCGGCAGATCTCGGGTAGGGGGGCCCAAGCTGTACGTCTTAGGATCGATGGTAACAGGAGACAGGGCACATGATGTTTACCCAGGTTTAGGCCCTCTCGATCGAGGTAATACCCTACTTCCTGCTTGATTGATCTTGATGAATATGATTACAAGAGTTGATCTACCTCGAGATCATAATGGCTAAACCCTAAAAGTCTAGCCTAGGAGATTGCTATGATTCTGTTATCTATATGGACTAAACCCCTCGACTTATATACACGCCAGAGGGGGCCTAGGGCTACAAAGGTGACTTTGAGAGGAAGGAATCATTACATCCGAACACCATTCTTGCCTTACTACATACATTGGAGTCCTAACCGAACACGGGGGGAGGTGTCGTGGTTCCAAGCCTGACAGTACGAGTAGGGGGTACGAATGAGGAGGCAAGGCCCTCGCTATGGTGAAGTTGTACACGAGGTGTTTTACGAGTTCAGGCCCTTCTCGGAGGAAGTAACAGCCCTGCATCTCGGTGCCTAGAGGCAGTCGACTGATATGTGTATATGTGAGTTACAGGGATGCGAACCCTTGTATAGGAGGAGGGAGTGGCTTATATAGTGTGCCAGGACCCCTTCCATGCTCCACGTTACCAAGGGTTCAATGTGCATTAAGGCAGGCGTTACTGATAACGTCTACAGTAAAGAGTAATTAAGGCATTCACTATGGCGAGTAAATACCAGACCGTTATTGTCTTAAGGGACCTTTCACCTTTGGGGGTCGAGTGCCTCGGATTGGTCGAGTGGGGTTGAGTCATCTTGTAGGTGCCGTCGAGTCGAGTGGGTCGTCCTCTTGGGCCGTCTCAGTCGACTGTCTTTGTCATCATAGGTTTTTCCTTTTGATCTTCTGGGGTAATGACCTTGGGTGGGACACCTTGGACAGGTCCATGACCCTACCCTAGGTCTGTGACCTCGTCAGTACCCCCCAAATGGATTGAGGCTTGAGCAGGAGAGAGTGCTGAGGAAAGCTTCGGTTCTGGTTCGACGCCCCCTGGGGTAGTCTTCTCAGAGCTCGCGGTCTAGGTTGTCCTCCTCAATCTCGTCTTGGTCGTCTTGATAGATTCCAGAACCATCGAGTGCATTGGTTGCGTCTTCCGTCGACTGAACCTCGCGCTAGGCGTCGGGTGCCGTTGGCGCGCGCAGTTTTCGGCGGGGTTGGTTGCTCTTTGGTCGCCGGACTCCACGGAGTTTCGAAATTTGGGGAAGCGCGCGGGGCAGGATGGGCCGCAGCAATCGGACGGATATGCTCGAGACGCCTCGATCCTTGCGCCACCTTTTTCGCCACGTATCGCGTCTGCGCTGGTTGCGGGATTTGATAAGATCACTCGGGGCCACCGGTCAGTCACTCGACAGGGGTGCTATAAGTGTGCGCCGAGCCCGAAGCGGGGGAACTGTGCGCCCATCCCTTGCTCTTTCGCCTCTGCCTCTCCGCCGTGCATCTGCTCCTTCTCGCTTTTCTCCATAGCAACCGCCGGCTCGTGTGCGATGGGAAAGGACAAGACCGCGGCGATGGAGCATTCGAAGAAGGTGGCGACGGGGAAGGGGAGGCGGTCCGGTCGTAGCGGATCGTCGTCGAGGTTCGGGCTCCCTCCTGGTTGGATCCAGGGGGATTGGATCCGATCCACCGTCACGGCGGAGGATCTGGAGGAGTTGGAGGAGGAGGGACTGGTCGCTCACGGCTCCTGGCGGGTGCCGGAGGGTGAGCTCGAGCCCCGGCCGCGGAAGGGCGAGTGCATCCTTCTCGCGACCCACGTCGATCGAGGTTTGTCCATGCCTCCACACCCCTTTTTTCGTGCTTTCTTTGTATTCTTCAGTGCCCAGCTACATTACTTCACGCCCAATTCTATCGCTTTCCTTGCCGCGTTCATCTCCATGTGCGAGAACTTCCTCGGCTGCCGGCCGCACTGGGGTTTGTTCAAGCACATCTTTACTTGCCGCTCGCAAACCGTCAAGAAGGCGAACCCGAGTGACGATAAGACGCACGTCCTCCAGGCGTGCGGCGGACTCGGCATCCAACTTAGGAATAGGAGTGCCTTTCCCCCTATGATCCTTCCGGAGTCGATTCGGGGCTGGCAGTCGACTTGGTTCTATTGCAAGGACAGTCCGACCCCGGGTCAGTCGACTGGTCTCCCTCCTTTCTCTCTTGGTCGAGCAAGTCAGCCTCCTTCAATGATCGTGGGTAAAGCCGAGAGGGCCGAAGTGAACATGTTGGTGGAACGGGTCGTCCAGTTGGTCCGCGAGGGAGTAATAGGGTTGGATCTGCTAGAGGTGTACCTCACGCGGAGGATCCAGCCGCTCCAGGCTCGGGACCACCCGACGTGGTTGTACTCCGGCACCGATGACTCATCGCTAGTCCACCCGGAGGCGGCCGACGTGAAGTACGTGGCGCAGTGCCTGAAGTGCGTCACGGGGAACAAAGACAACCCCAGGGGGTCCGGGAGGGTCTTCCCATTCGATGCGGACCATCTGCCTGACAAGGTTTGTCTCCGGCTCCCGAGTGGTGTTCCTGCTGTTGGCTTGTAATTGTCTTGACGAGTCCAACTGATGTTTGGCTAATCTTCCTTTTTGCAGATTTATACTAAAATGTACTCGCTGCCCAACGGGGATCTGGTCCAGGAGGGCGAGGAGGGCGTGGGCAACGTCTCCGAGTGGAAGTCAGAGGAGGAGACCGAAGAGGAGAGCGAGGACTACATCAGCGGGGAGGAGGTCGAGTCACCTCCCCGTGATGAGAAGCGGTCCAAGGGGAAGCACGACCCACGGGATGTGCGCCCTCGGACAGGTCCCTCCAGCTCCCAAACGCCCAAGCGGGCTCGCACAGCCACTCCCGACCCATCTGAGAAGGCGCCCAAGCATCCCAAGGTTATCACCGCCATGCCCCGAAAGGCTCTGCCCAAGATTAAGGTGGATGTTCCCATCGCCTCCACGTAAGTACCATTCGGTTTTGTTCCTTTCTGCCTTTTGGAGGTCGACCATGTCTTTGTCGACTCATCTTTGAGTGGATTCTTCAGTGCTGCCGCCTCCACGACCTCGATGGACATTGACAAGGGTCGGGACGACGAGGAGACCGCAGATGCCGCAACATCCCGCGCAGGTGCGAGTTGCAGATCGTGCCTTACTTTCCGTCGGTTAGGGATGACGGTCGACTGAACTTCACTATTGTTTGTCTTGAAGTGCCACACCTCGTCATAGAGCTCCCAGATGATGATGATGTTGATAAGGAGCGCTTGGGAGGGGCTCGACGACGCACGGGGAAGAAGGGCTGGAAGGTGCCTTCTGGCCCGGAGGCCCAGCAATAGGAAGACGCGGTCCGAGCCACGGTCTCCTTTGCCCACCCCGTGTCGACCGTACGCCCCGCTTCGTCAGCTGGTGGGGCTGTCGACCCAGCGCTTGTCCCAGCTGTCGACCCAGCGCCTGCTCCGGCCGTCGACCCAGCGCCAGCTCCGTCGTCCGTTCTCTTCTCCTCCTATCGCCTCCCGGAGGATCCCGTGGGAGCAGCTCAAGAATCCGTTCGCCAGGCGGGGTTGATGATGGAGAAAATGAAGGCGGCGTACAAGGCCAGCATGGCTGCTTATGACGCTAGTTCTGCTCTTCGGGCCAACGTCCAGGTTTGTTTTCTCCACTGGTTGGCTTGCTGCACTGGAATAGTCTTTGGTTTTGAAAGAATCTGCTGCTTTGTTCGTAGGATGATGCCACACCCACTGGATGAGAGTCTTGATGTGTTTGCTTTCAACTTCCCTTGAGCTCGAGCGAGACTGATCTTGGTCGAATGAGAACCGGTGGGGGCACGCTCAGTGCACCCACTGGGTGTAGTCCCCGAGACCGTGGTCGACTGCTGGCAGTCGGCCATGGTATGACGATAGAACTTTTCCTCCTTGTTGTTTTTTAGCTCGAGCCAGACTAATCTTGGCCGAGTGAGAACCAGTGGGGGCACGCTCAGTGCACCCACTGGGTGTAGTCCCCGAGACTGTGGTTGAGTGTTTGACTCGACAGTAGTCTTAGAATATTGTTTTGTTGTGTTGATGCAGAAGTCTTGCGAGTTTGGAGCCAAATTTGCAGACCTTGAGAACAAGCAGATCCAGCTCAATCTCGACTTGCAGCTGGCTCGGGACCACCTGAAGAAGGCGCAGGATGACGCGGCCGATAACTGGCGCTAAGCACTTGTCGACTGACTTTTGATAAATATGCCTTGTGTCTCCTCATGTTCATCTGTCCAGTGATGTCTTTGGTAGGTCAACTGAAAGCGGCCTTGGAGCAGAAAGATCTCGACTTGGCGGCGGCGTAGCAGGCGGCTCAAGAGAAGGCAGAACTGGCGGCGCAGTAGCTGGCCTCCATAGGCGCGCTCCAGGCGGAGATCACCAGGCTGAGGGGCTCACTTGACGCAGCTAACCAAGAGGTGACTCGACTGAAGAATGCCAAGAGCGTCCTGAACGACAAGTACGAGGCCCTCTTCCAGAAGAGGATTGATCTTGAGGCTTATCTAGGTGACCTTACCAAGAAGTGGTACCTTGTGCTTGAAGGTATGTCTCGTAGGCTCAGGCTAAGTTGGATCGGTCGACAAGTGTTTTGTTTGCTGACTCGACTTGCTTTTTGTGGTGCAGAATTCTGCCGCAACTTCGAAGAAGAGATTGGGCGGGTCGAGCCCTGCCTGGACCCAGCCAATTCCATCGTGAAGGACAAGGTTGCCATGAATATCTTGAGGCTGGAGTCCCGTCTTACTGCTGCCACGGACTATCTGGGACGGCTGAAGGCGGTGATGGCCCGGATCGACACTGCGCTCTGGAGGGGAGTCGTGCAGGAGAACGACCTCGAGTCTCTGATGACTCGACTCAATGAGATCCCCGGCCGAGTGCAGGAGTGGAAGAAGTCGTCCGCCCGGAGTGGAGCCGACGTGGCGCTATCTTTGGTCCGTGTGCACTGCAAGGAAGTGAAGGAGAGAAGGCTCGCGGCGCTCAATGACGCCAATACGAAGGAGCTCCAATTCCATTCGTTCATGGAGACTTTATTGGAAACCGCCACCCGTATTGCTGATGGGATCGACCTGGACTAGTTCGTTGCACCTGCGAGTCCGCCTCCTCCTGAGGAATGAGTGAACTTTGATACTTTAATTCAATTTGCCTAGGAATGCCGAGTGATCTTGTAATTGTTAAACTCTGGTGGGCCCGAGGCCCAGGTACTCTTGCCCAAATCTTGCAGGATTTTGTCTGGATTTGATTCCTTGGCTTGTGACTCTTTTTTGATCGCTTGAATCTTTGAGTTGACGTCTTGATGGTGACGTTGTACTTGTGGCGGAGCTCGGAGAATCGCGGCTGAGTCTTCAAGTGAGAGAGCAGCTCTTCACTCGGAATGGTTTTGTAACTTAGGCGAGTCACGAGGCCGCAGCTAAGCCCCCGAGTGAGAGGGTTGCTCTTCACTTGGAGCGAATGTTTGTAACTTAGGCGAGTCACGGGGCCGCAGCTAAGCCCCCGAGTGAGAGGGTCCCTCTTCACTCGGAGTAGGTGTTTGTAACTTAGGCGATTCCAAGCTACGTTGTATTTGTGGCGGAGCTCGGAAGGCAGAGCCACATTATACTTATGAAGCAGCTCGGAGGACCGCAGCTAAGCCCCTGGGTGAGAGGGTTGCTCTTCACTCAGAGTGGATGTTTGTAACTTAGGCGATTCCAAGCTACGTTGTATTTGTTGCGAAGCTCGGAAGGCAGAGCCACATTATACTTATGACGCAGCTCGGAGGACTGCAGCTAAGCCTCCGAGTGAGAGGGTCGCTCTTCACTCGGAGCGACTGCTTTTAACTTAGGCTAGTCATGGGGCTGCAGCTAAGCCCCCGAGTGAGAGGATTGCTCTTCACTCGGAGTAGATGTTTGTAACTTAGGCGATTCCAAGCTACGTTGTATTTGTGGTGGAGCTCGGAAGGCAGAGCCACAATATACTTACGATGCATCTTGGAGGACCGCGGCTAAGCCCCCGAGTGAGAGTGTTGCTCTTCACTCGGAGTAGGTGTTTGTAACTTAGGCGATTCCAAGCTACGTTGTATTTGTGGCGGAGCTCGGAAGGCAGATCCACATTATACTTATGACGCGGCTCGTAGGACCGCAGCTAAGCCCCCGAGTGAGAGGGTTGCTCTTCACTCGGAGTGATTTTTTGTAACTTAGGCAATTCCAGGCTACATTGTATTTGTGGCGAAGCTCGGAAGACAGAGCCACATTATACTTATGACGTAGCTCGGAGGACCGCAGCTAAGCCCCCGAGTGAGAGGGTTGCTCTTCACTCGGAGTGAGTGTTTGTAACTTAGGCGAGTCACGGGGCCGCAGCTAAGCCCCCGAGTGAGAGGATTGCTCATGACTCGGAGTGGATGTTTGTAACTTAGGCGATTCGAAGCTACGTTGTATTTGTGGCGGAGCTCGGAAGGCAGAGCCAC
>LR738709.1:510669437-510749362 GCA_902687465.1 Secale cereale | reverse complement strand
GAGTGAGTGTTTGTAACTTAGGCGAGTCACGGGGCCGCAACTAAGCCCCCGAGTGAGAGGATTGCTCATGACTCGGAGTGGATGTTTGTAACTTAGGCGATTCGAAGCTACGTTGTATTTGTGGCGGAGCTCGGAAGGCAGAGCCACATTATACTTACGATGCAGCTCGGAGGTTTGCAGCTAAGCCCCCGAGTGTGAGGGTTGCTCTTCACTCGGAGTGAGTGTTTGTAACTTAGGCGGGTCACAGGGCCGCAGCTAAGCCCCCGAGTGAGGGGATTGCTCTTCACTCGGAGTGGATGTTTGTAACTCAGGCGATTCCAAGCTGCGTTGTATTTGTGGCAAAGCTCGGAAGGCAGAGCCACATTATACTTACGACGCAGCTCGGAGGACCGCAGCTAAGCCCCCGAGTGAGAGGGTTGCTCTTCACTCGGAGTGAGTGTTTGTAACTTAGGCAGGTCACGGGGCCGCAGCTAAGCCCCCGAGTGAGAGGATTGCTCTTGACTCAGAGTGGATGTTTGTAACTTGGGCGATTCCAAGCTACGTCGTATTTGCGGTGGACCTCGGAAGACAGAGCCACATTATACTTATGACGCAGCTCGGAGGACCGCAGCTAAGCCTCCGAGTGAGAGGGTTGCTCTTCACTCGGAGTGAGTGTTTATAACTTAGGCGAATCGGGTTCGCGGCTAAGCCCCCGAGTGAGAGGGTTGCTCTTCAGTCGGAGTAATTTTTGAAACTTAGGCAAATCGGGTTCGCGGCTAAGCACCCACTGGGGGATTTTGAAGACCAGTGCTTTTTAAAAAACAACAATCATTAATGGACCACTGCAAACTTGTCTTTGAAACAAATCAGGGAAATCTTTATTACAACTCGACTGTCGAGTGTTTCAACTGTAGAAGTGGCAAAGCAGGTCCGCGTTCCACGAACGAGGTTCGTCTTTCTTCTTGGTGACATCGTAAAGGTGGTACGCTCTGTTGTGCAGCACCTTGGTGACGATGAACGGGCCTTCCCAGGCCGGGGCGAGCTTGTGAGGTCGTTTCTGATGCACTCGAAGGACCAGGTCTCCTTCCTGGAATGCTCGGCTTCGGACGTTGCGAGCATGGAATCGACGCAGGTCTTGCTGATAGATGGTCGACCGGATCAAGGCCATCTCTCGTTCCTCTTCCAAAAGGTCGACTGCATCCTGATGAGCCTGCTCTGCCTCGACTTCGGAGAAGAGTTCCACTCTGGGGGCGTTGTGTAACAAGTCGCTCGGCAACACAGCTTCGGCTCCTTAGACCATGAAGAAAGGGGTATGGCCAGTCGACCGGTTTGGAGTCGTCCTCAAACCCCATAGGACAGATGGTAGTTCAGTTACCCAAGCCCCAGCGGCATGCTTAAGATCACGCATGAGCCGTGGCTTTAAGCCTTGGAGAATCAAACCATTTGCTCTTTCTGGCTGTCCATTCGACTGCGGATGTGCCACGGAGGCGTAGTCGACTCGTGTTCCTTGAGAAGCACAGAAAGCTTTGAATTCATCTGAGTCAAAGTTGGAGCCGTTGTCTGTGATGATGCTGTGGGGAACTCCATATCTGAATATCAATTCCCTGATGAAGTTGATGGCGGTTGCTCAACTCGAGGTTCTTGATGGGTTTGGCCTCAATCCATTTGGTGAACTTGTCGACTGCCACGAGTAGGTGGGTGAATCCGCTTCTACCCGTTCTGAAGGGGCCGACCATGTCCAAGCCCCAAATGGCAAAGGGCGAGACTAGCGGGATGGTCTTCAAGGCAGACGCCGGCTTATGGGACATGTTGGAGTAGAACTGGCAACCTGCGCACTTGTCCACAATATCCTTGGCCATCTCGTTGGCACGGGGCCAGTAAAACCCGGCTCGGTATGCTTTGGCCACTATAGTCCGAGAGGAAGCGTGGTGGCCACAAGTTCCCGAGTGAATCTCATCCAGGATCAATCGACCTTCCTCTGGGGTGATACAGCGCTGAGCGACTCCGGTGACGCTTTCTCTGTAGAGTTGACCCTGAATGGCAGTGAACGCCTTGGATCGGCGGACGATCTGGTGCGCTTCCTCCTCATCTTCCGGGAGTTCTTGCCTGAGCAGATATGATATGTATGGCACAGTCCAGTCTAGCATAATCACTAGGACCTCCATGATCAGGTCGACCACCGCAGGTACTTCGACTTCAGTCGGATCTAACGTACTGACTGGTTGTGGGGGCTCTTTCGTGAAGGGGTCTTCTTTGGTAGAAGGGGCGTGCAGATGCTCCACCAACACATTCTTGGAAATAGGCTTCCGAGTCGACCCAATTTTTGCGAGGTCATCGGCCAGCTGATTCTTGGTTCTGGGCACGTGATGGAGCTCTAAACCTTCAAACTTCTTTTCAAGCTTCCACACTGCACTGCAATAACTGGTCATTGCCGGGCTCCTGACATCACATTCCTTCATCACTTGGTTCACCACTAAGTCAGAGTCGCCATACACCATCAGGCGACGGACGCCGAGTGAGATGGCCATGCGCAACCCGTACAAAAGTGCTTCGTACTCAGCTTCGTTGTTCGACGAGTAAAAGTGGATCTGAAGGACGTAACTGAGCTTGTCGCCCCTGGGAGAAACCAGGACCATGCCTGCGCTGGATCCGTTCAGCATCTTGGATCCATCGAAGAACATAGTCCAGTGATCCAACTGAACTTGAGTCGGTAACTCTTGTTCTATCCACTCGGCCACAAAATCTGCTATAGCCTGAGACTTGATGGCTTTCTTCGCTTCAAACTTGATATCTAACGGAAGAAGTTCAATCGCCCATTTTGCCACTCAACCGGTTGCATCTCGGTTGTTCAGGATCTCTGATAGCGGGGCGTCGCTTACGACTGAGATTGTATGGTCCGAGAAGTAATGGGCAACCTTTTTTGCAGTCAAGTAAATCCTGTTCACGAGCTTTTGGTAATGCGGGTACCTTTGCTGGGAGGGAGTCAAAACTTCGGATATGTAATAGACCAGGCGTTGGACCTTGTATGCCTTGCCCTCTTCTTCCCGCTCGACCGTGAGTACAGTGCTGACAACTTGTTCGGTGGCTGCAATGTATAGTAGGAGAGGCTCTTTGCTGACTGGGGCAACAAGCACCGGCTGGGTGGACAGCAGGGCTTTGAGCTCTTCAAATGCTGCTTCGGCTTCGGAATTCCACTCGAACTTGTCTGATTTCTTCATGAGTCGGTAGAGAGGTAGTGCCTTCTCACCGAGATGAGAAATGAATCGACTCAATGCGGCCAACCAACCAGTAAGCTTCTGGACGTCGTGTATACGCTCGGGGCGTTTCATTCGGAGGATGGTGCTGACCTTCTCTTGATTGGCGTCGGTTCCCCGTTCGGAAACGAGAAAACGGAGCAACTTGCCGCCAGGAACTCCAAATGTACACTTCGACGGATTGAGCTTGATATCGTAGCTTCTTAAGTTTGTGAATGTCTCAGCGAGGTCGGTCAGCAGGTCGGAACCTTTCCGTGACTTGACCACAATGTCATCCATGTATGCCTCGACATTCCGACTGATTTGCTTTATTAAGCACTTCTGGATCATGCGCATGAAGGTAGCGCCGGCATTTTTGAGACCGAAGGGCATGGTGACATAACAGAAACACCCGAAGGGGCTGATGAAAGTTGTCTTGATTTCATCGGGTCCGAATAGACGGATCTGATGGTACCCGGAATACGCGTCCAGAAAGGACAAATGCTCACATCCCGCAGTCGATTCAACTATCTGATCGATGCGGGGGAGAGGAAAATGAACCTTCAGGCAGACCCGATTGATGTGCTTGAAATCAATGCACATGCGGAGAGACTTGTCCTTCTTGGGGATCATGACGACATTGGCGAGCCACTCGGAGTGGTAAATCTCGTGAATAAACTCAGCTGTAAGGAGCCGAGACACTTCCTCGCCAATTGCCTTTCATTTCTTCGCAGCGGACCGACGGAGATGTTCCTTCACAGGCTTCATCTTTGGGCCGACTCGCAAATGGTGCTCAGCCAGTCCCCTGGGCACACCTGGCATGTCTGATGGTTTCCATGCGAAGATGTCCCAGTTCTCATGGAGGATCTGGATGAGCGCTTCTTCCTATTTGCTGTCGAGTGTAGTGGAAATGTGGGTCGGTGCTGCGTTGGGGTCGGTGGGGTGGATGTGCACGGGTTTCGTGTCCCCGGCCGACTGGAAAGCTGACTTGGAAGCCGGCTTCTTTGCCCTCAGCAGATCACTCGGATCCACGCTCTTCTGGTACTCATCCATCTCTACTGCTGCCATCTGCTCGTCAGTGATCTTCGAACCTTTCTGGAAGCACTCTTCCGCTTTCTGACGGTTCCCAATGACGGTTATTACGTTGTTGGGTCCCGGCATCTTCAGCTTGAGGTAAACGTAACACGGTCGAGCCATGAACCTGGCGTTGGCGGGCTTACCCAGGATGGCGTGATAAGCGATGTTGAAGTCCACCACTTCGAACGTCAGCTTCTCTTTGCGATAATTCTTCGACTCGCCAAAGACCACGTTGAGTGTGATTTGGCCAAGTGAGTCGGCCTTCTTCCCGGGGATGACCCCGTGGAACCTCATGTTACTTTCGCTCAGCTTGGACATTGGAATGCCCATATCCCAGAGGGTTGCTGCATACAAGATATTCAAGCCACTGCCTCCATCCATCAGGACTCTGGTCAGACGTGTGCCCTCGACCACTGGATCGACCACCAGTGCCTGCCGCCCGAGGGTGGCAATGTGCGCAGGGTGATCAGACTGATCGAACGTGATGGGGGTCTTGGACCATTTCAAAAACGTGGTGGTCGCCAGGGCAACCATGTTTACTTCTCTATTGATGACTTTTAGTCGACTTTTGCTCTCGACGTCTGCGAAGATCACCAAAGTGGAGTTGATCTGGGGGTATCCTCCATCCCCTTCCTTGTCTTCGGACTCTTCTGATTCCTTTCCCTTCTCAGTCGACTGATCTTTCTAGAAGTTCTGGATCAGGAGTCGACACTGTCGAGTGGTGTGCTTGGGATATACCAAGTTTCCCTCTTCATCTTTCTTCATGTGAATGGGACATGGCTGGTCGAGTACATCATTCCCAGCTTGATCCTTCACTCTCTTGGGGGCCCAGGACCCCTTCGGCTTTCCTTTGCCTTTTCCTTGATTGACCACTGCGGCCTCGCCCTGAGCAGCTGGCTCGGCCTTGCACTTGTTCTTCCGATTGGAATTCTGATCATCCTGCCCGACTGGTTTCTTGCCACTACGGAGCCGATCGGCCTCTTCGCCGTTGGCGTACTGACTGGCAATCTCCATCATCCGTGACAGGGACATATCGCTTGTTCGACCAAACTTCAGATTCAGCTCTCGGTTACATATGCCTTCCTTGAAGGCGCAAACTGCATGGTGCTCAGACACATTTTCCACCGTGTGATGCAAGGTGGTCCATCGCCGGATGTAATCCCTCAAAGTTTCATTCGACTTCTGCGCGCAGTGCTGAAGCTCTGCAAGTCCAGCAGGCCGCTTGCAGGTGCCTTCAAAGGTCCGAATGAACACTCGCGCGAGCTCTTCCCAACTGTAAATACTCCCAGGGGCCAACTGATTGAGCCATGCCCAAGCCGAACCGCCCAGCATCAGAGGAAGGTGCTTCATTGCCACATCGTCGTTGCTGCCCCCGATCTGTACATTCACTCGGTAGTCTTCTAGCCAGGTGTCTGGTTTTGACTCGCCGGTGAACTTGCTTACTCCCGCCGCTAACCTGAAGTTCGGGGGTATCTCTGCGGCTCTGATAGAACTGCAGAAACACTCGGGTCCAGAGACTGGTGCACGGCTCCCACTCGGTTGATCTCTGCCTTGCTCTTCTCTGAACGCCCTATTCCGGTCGACCCGTCCCTGTACAAGGATAGACCTTGCGTCGAAACCTGGCCTCCGGGGATCTGGGGGAACCCTCCGCTCGTCGTTGCGCAGGCGCCTGCCCTCGTGCCGCCGGGGCGAGTACGACCCGCTTCCCGGAGGGGGCATAGGCACTCGACGGCGGTCATGATGACCGAGTCGACGGTCGTGTTGCTCGTCATTCTGACCCAGATGCCGGTCTTGTCGCGGGCCACGTTCCTCAAGCCTTGGGGGCGATCTTGGACTGTGGGCTGACCAAACGGTGTCCGCAGCCACCGGTCTGCTGTGGATCCTGTTGCGTGACTGAGAAACAGCCGTGTTTTCCTCTTCAGTCGTTCGGAGCAACGCTCGGATCTGCTGAAGGCCTCTCCCAGCCTCCGACTGAGAAGGTTGAATCGACTCCGTGATGCGAGCCGCGACTTCGAGGTTCTGGACTGGTGTGCGGAACACCTGAGTCTCGCGCAGGTGCGATTGCCGCGGTCGTCGACTGGACTCGGGGACCAGTCGGCGGGCCTGTTCATCGAGTGCGCGCTGAATATTTTCCAAGCACGCGCGCTCGGCCACGGTGGCCAAGCGCGTGGCTTCCAGGGCCAGAGCCTCTGGAGAATCTCCCACGATGGGAGTGAAGAGTGCGTCTTCGTTGCAGCGACAAAGCTCAGCCCCCTGCTCGACAGTGAGGGGTTAAGGAATGTAGCCGTTGTTGTCGTGTGAACGGCCGCCGCCGCTGCCGCCGTCTCCACCACGAGGAAAACCCGGCGGGCTGCGGCACGAGTCACCATGAGGACTTCCGCTGCGGGAACGCTGCTCCCGCACTCGGAAACAAAATCTACGAGCTCGATCGACGGATCGACCGGCCCGTAGAGGTAACCGTCGGGCTCGATGGCCGCGACTTGAGGGGTGGCCGTCTGACGGGCCACCGCGTGTTTCACCCACCGCTGGAGCCGTGAGCGACCGGACCGCTTGCGACAGCGTCCGGCGGGGATGGGGGACGATGTAGGGATCGATTACTGAGTTGACGACTGCCGAAGGAGGACGCCACAGGCGCTGGCACGGAAGTGCGCAGACCCGCGGGCGGGTAGAGCCTTGACATCGAGAGGGGCCTCCTGGAGCCATGCGGAGTCGTCGATGATGAAAACGAGCGCGCCGAGCCGGATCTCGCGGCCCAACGCTAAACCACCGCCTGACACCATGATGAAGGAGGTCGGAGAAGAAATTGCAACCTCACCAGATGTCGCTAAGACGCCTTGCCCCACGGTGGGCGCCAACTGTCATGGTTCCAAGCCTGACAGTACGAGTAGGGGGTACGAATGAGGAGGCAAGGCCCTAGCTATGGTGAAGTTGTACATGAGGTGTTTTACGAGTTCAGGCCCTTCTCGGAGGAAGTAACAGCCCTATGTCTCGGTGCCCAGAGGCGGTCGACTGATATGTGTATATGTGAGTTACAGGGATGCGAACCCTTGTACAGGAGGAGGGGTGACTTATATAGTGTGCCAGGACCCCTGCCATGCTCCACGTTACCAAGGGTTCAATGTGCATTAAGGCAGGTGTTACTGATAACGTCTATAGTAAAGAGTAATTAAGGCATTCACTATGGCGAGTAAATACCAGACCGTTATTGTCCTAAGGGACCTTTGACCTTCGGGGGTCGAGTGCCTCGGATTGGTCGAGTAGGGTTCAATCGTCTTGTAGGTGCTATCCAGTCGAGTGGGACGTCCTCTTGGGCCGTCTCAGTCGACTGTCTTTGTCATCATAGGTTTTGCCTTTTGATCTTCTGGGGTAATGACCTTGGGTGGGACACCTTGGACAGGTCCATGACCCTACCCTAGGTTTGTGACCTCGTCAGGAGGGCCTTCTACTTCCATCTTTCACGGCCCATCAATTCGGCCCAGCATCAATGACCCGGATGCCTGAGGACCCCTAAATATAGGACACCCTCAAGGAGTAAGCGAGCTGCTAATGAGGCACTTCATGCCTCATATAAAGAAGCGAACGTGTGTATTATGAGAGAAATGTCGGCAAAACGGGATAAAAGCCACCAACCGACGGCCCGTGGTGTTGTCATGTCGCATAGAGCAGAAATAGTGATGTTGCCACATTGTGTGGCGGCAGGGCGGATATGCAGGGCATCGTTCCATCACGGCTCGCTAGCTACCACCGAAAGTTGTTATGCGGCGCCTGCCGCCTGGCCATGTGGCACCAGGGGTGGTCGCTGGTGACCCACAAGTATAGGGGGTCAATCGTAGTCCTTTCAATAAGTAAAAGTGTTGAACCCAACGAGGAGCAGAAGGAAATGACAAGCGGTTTTCAGCAAGGTATTGTCAGCAAGCACTGAAATTAGAGGTAACAGATAGTTTGATAGAAAGATAATTTGTAACGAGCAATAATTAGTAATGGTAACAAGTGTGCAGCAAGATAGCCCAATCCTTTTTGTAGCAAAGGACAGGACAGAACAAACTCTTATAGTAAGCAAAGCTATCTTGAGGACACACGGGAATTTCATCTAGTCACTTTCATTATGATTGTTTGATTCACGTTCATTACTTTCATAATTTGATATGTGGGTGTACTGGTGCTTGGTTGATGTTCTTCTTGAACAAGCCTCCCACTTATGATTACCCCCTCTAGCAAGCATCCACAACTATGAAAGAAGAATTAAGATAAATCTAACCATATCATGAAACATATGGATCCAAATCATCCCCTTACGAAATAGTGCATAAACTAGGGTTTAACCTTCTGTCACTCTAGAAACCCATCATCTAATTACTACTCCACAATGCATTCTCTAAGGCCCAAATATGGTGAAGTATCATGTAGTCGACGTTCACATGAGACCACTAAGAGAATCAACAACATACATATCACCAAAATATCGAACGTATACCAAATTCACATGATTACTTATGACAAGACTTCTCCCATGTCTTCAAGAACAAAAGTAACTACTCACAAATCATATTCATGTCCAAGATCAGAGGGGCATTGAATATCATAATGGATCTGAACAAATAATCTTCCACCAAATACACCAACTAGTATCAACTACAAGATGTATTTAACACTACTAGCAACCTGCATGTACCAATCTGAGGTTTTGATACAAAGATTGATTACAAGAGATGAACTAGGGTTTGATATGAGCTGGTGCTGGTGAAGATGTTGATGAAGATTGGTCCTCCCATGATGAGAGGGTTGTTGGTGATGATGATGGCTTTGATTTCCCCCTCTCGAAGGAATCGCTCCACCGGAGAGCAAAAGTGCTCATGCCCAGGTTCCGCCACGAAACGACAGTGCTTCATTCCAAAAGTCCTCTCTTTATTTTTATTTTCTAGGACAAATGGGCTTATATACCAAAAGATAGGCGTCGGTGGTTGCCCAGGGCCCCCACAAGCCACCAGGGCGCGCCCTGGTGCCCTGGGTGGTCCCCAGTGGTACTTCTTTCCACCAATTATTTTTTATTTATTCCAAAATAAACCTACGTAAAATTTCAGCTCATTTGGAGATGTGGAGAATAAGTATCTCTGACATAGCTTTTTTAGGTCCAAAATTACATCAACCGGCAATCTCCCTCTTCATGTAAATCTTGCATATTAAGAGATAAAAGGCATTAGAATTTCTCCACAAAGTGTTATATTGATTAAAAACACTATAAATAATAGTAGGAAAACATGATGCAGAATGGAAATATCAACTCCCCTAAGCTTAGACCTCGCGTGTCCTCAAGAAAAAGCCGATACCGATAATCATATCCACGTGTTTTGAGAGAGAGAGGTGTCAATAAAAACAAAATACACACAAAGTAGGATCATGATCATTATTATAATAACAATATTTATTATCATAAAACATCTCATAGGCAAGTAACAAATCATCACAACAATGAAGTATAAGGCATAAACTTTCTTGAAAACTAACAAGCTATGTTCCCAGTCAACAATACAATGGCAATTAATCATATTTTTAGGAAGGGTCTCATGTCAGAGCTTTTTAGCAAGTCCACATACTCAACCATCATTTAGTCTTCTATGATTGCTAACACTCACGACATATATATGGAGCAGAAAGTTTCAGCCAGACACATAGAAAGATAGGGCCTTATAGTTTCGTCTCCCAACTTATTCCCCCCAAGGATGATGTCAACAATAATAACTCATGATCACTGATATCCAACTAGACATATATGCTTAGATCTTTCCACACCACATGATGCTTACAAAAGAGAAAAATAAAAAGGAATAAAGGGGAACACTATTGACTGTTGCATGAAAATGGAATACGTAAAAGGTAAAAGGTAGGCCCTTCGTAGAGGGAAGCAGAGGTTGTCATGCACTTTTTATTTTTGGATGTGAAAACTCTTAATGAAAGAACGTCATTTTATACTGCACCTTGTGATAGCAATATTTACTATGCAGTCCATCGCTTTTATTTCTTTACCATCACAAGATCGTACAAAGCTTATTTTCCCTTACAATAAAAGATCATACATATTTAGGAGCAATTTTATTGCTTTGTGCACCGATGACAACTTAATTGAAGGATCTTAATCAATCCATAGGTAGGTATAGTGGACTCTCATAACATGAAACTGGCTTTAAGGTTTTTGGATGTACAAGTAGTATCTTTACTTGGTGCGGAATTTTGTCTAGCAAAGATATCGGGCAAGCACCACGTGTTGGAGGATCTATGACAATATAATTTCTACGTTAATATAAGCAAACATAATTATGTTGTCTTCCTTGTCCAACATCAACGATTCTAAATAAAATACTTGATGGGGGCTCACAATCATAAAAGATGTCCAAGATAGTATATTTTCATGTGAATCTTCACTTCCCTTATCAATTATTTCATGAATTACATTGTTAACCAATGCTATGTTTGTCAACTTTCAATAAATTTTATGACTTATACTTTTCTTTATGTGACGTCATTACTTTCCATACGATTAGCATATGATTTTTCCATTATTTTCATTGCAAAGATTGAAACATAAAAGAAAAGAAGCAAAACTCAAACTACTCTTTATTATATAACTCTCACTCGATTACATAGATAGATAGATCACAAAACTAGCACTCAATAATAGATCATACTAAACTTTTATTCAACTAAATCATGAAATAGCTAATTAAGGATTGAACTAAAGTAGGTAAAGGTAATAAAAGTGATGGTGATACGATACCGGGGCATCTCCCCCAGGCTTGGAGGAGTGCCCATACCCATGTACTCAAGTTTCTTTTGTTGGGGAAGATGGTGATGATGAACCAATGAGCTTCTCCTTCTGCCCCAACAGATAATCCAATCAACGATTGATGCTACGAAGGGCGATGTTCTGCTCCTCCAACAAAATAACTTCACGAGTGAGATATGTGTTTTGAACACTAACTGTTTCGAAAATCCTTAGGGATTCAATTTTAGATGGGGAGATATGATCATAAAAGCGTTGAAGGATATCTTCCTCCTCTGTAGTTTTCTCCAAAGGCTTGGTTTGTCCTCCTTCTTGGGCATGGTTCACGGCAGCTTCATTGACCTTCTCCTCCTTGTAGTGGTCTTCCTTTGCTGCCTCCTCAGTCCCCTGTCTCTCTCCTTAGTTCCATCTGCGGCAACCAAGCATCATCTTCCATGTTGTTGGAGGAGAAAGAAGACATCATGCCTGGTTTGGTGGATATGACAGAAAACAACACGAAACAAGAATAGAGGATATTTCTACGATACGGAGGTCAAAACGTCCGGGAATACATATAAAGAATTTTTATCTTGGGTAGCAAGTATTCGAGAAGAAAACGGAGTCGGGGAGGCTCACGAGGGTCCCACAAGCCACCAGGGCACACCCTGGGGACTGGGCGCGCCCTGGTGCCTTGTGTGTACCTCGTGGGTCCCCTTGGTTGTTTCTTATTTTCATATTTTTTCTAATATTCCAAAACTGACAAAAAGTATTTTTTATGGAATTTATAGAGTCAGTTTACTTACCGAATCATGTACCTCTTCCTTTTCAGGATTCTTGAGTGTTCTGGAAGGTCCCGTTTATGTATTCCTCCGGTGTGATAGTTTGAATAATGTTAGTTTCAACATTAATAGGTGTACATGAAATATAGTGCTTAATTCTTTGTCCATTGACCACCTTTGGATTAGTGCCCTCGGCATTATTAATCTTAATGGCTCCAGAGCGATAAACTTCCTCGATGATATACGGCCCATGCTCTGACGCCCCGAGACCGATGCGCCAGGTGTCAGCTAGTTATTCGTTGTTGTTGCCATGTGATCTGCTTGTGTGTTGCATTTTGCCATGTCATCATGTGCTTTGCATCCTCATGTTTTCAAAACTTGCAGTCGTCCGAGTTCGCCCGTCCTCTCTGTTGTCCGTTCTGAGCCCAGACACACTTGCACGCGGCCGCGGCTCCTCCGAATATTTATTTTATGTGTGGCCGGGAAATGTTCTCGGAATGGGATGAAACTTGACGTGTGGTCTTATTATAGCGTAGGTAGACTGCCTGCCAAATTTCGTCGCATTCGGAGTCCGTTTGCTAGCCTAACGGATAATTATAGCGGCACTAGTAGCCGGTTTATTCATCGGACATTTCGGTCTCAAAAATTGTCATCGGGCCTCTCTTCTCTCCTCTTGTCTCAGCCCACACCCCCTCTACACAGCCACTAGGCCCAGCCTACCCCTTCCCTTCCCTCCGGACCGCACGATCGCGATCGGATGGTCCGAAAACCCCCAAAAACCCTCCAAACCTATTTCCCTGCCAATAAATGGACACCCCCACGTCCAAATCAGGCAACCTAACCCTAGCCCCGCATCGTTTTCCGTGCGCCCCAATTAGCCATCGCCACCTCGCAGCTCTCCTCCCACCAGCCGCCAGAAGCCCACGGGGCCCGGACCTAGCCCGCCCGGGCCCGAATCCTCGCTGCTGCGGCCCGCTTCCGCTTCCCCCGCGCCTTGTCGCTGGCTCCCCGCGCCCGCCGTCTCCGCTTCTCCGCCATCTCACCTCCGCGCCGCCATCGCTCGGCCGAACCCCGCTGCCTGCTCAGCGCCTCACCTCGCCGGAGTTCCACGCATGCTAGCCTCGGGAGCTCGCCGCCGTGCCGCCGTGTGCCGGATCTGGCGAGATCCGCGCCCACCATCTCTTCTTCCCCGCCGCTGCAGGAGTCCCGCCGGTCACCGGCCGCTCCTCTGACTGGATCCGGCCGAGCTGGCCCAGATCCGCGAGTCCCGCCCCGCCGGGTCGTCCTTCGCCTCAACCTCGTCGGGAACCATCACTGGCGTCGCCACGACCTGCGCTTGCCTCGTCCTGTGCGAGAGGACGACGGCCGCCCAGCGGCCTGCTCGTGGGCCGTGCCGGTCTTCGAGGCCCAGCGCCCCGGCCCGCAGTGCTTCGCCGCCGCGTGGGCCACGGCCTTGGCAGGCCCAGCCGCGCCGTGCCCCCCATCGGCCTGCTGGCCTCCTCGACTTGGGCCAAGGCCCATGGTGAGCCTTCGCCCATCCCTCGCACCCGAGCGTCGTTTAGTTAAACGGCGCTCGCTCTGTTTTTTTCCTAAGTCAAAACTGCCAAATCCCTAAAAACTATCATTTTGTGTGCATCTTCTTCATGTGATAACTTCTTGCATGAGTGTCCAAATGGAGCATATAATATGTTAAAATGTTCGTTGTGATATTCTCTTCATATTGTTGTACTGTGGCATGCTTGTTTGAGTTCGTCTTGATGCCCTAATCATCGTTGCAAAAGTGCTATATGTTTTAAAATGCTGAAAATTGTTGTTATGTTAGCATGTTTGTGAGGTGATAACTTTGTGCATGTTGGTCCAAATGGAGTGTATGATATGTCAAAATGTTCATTGTGAAGTGCTCTACATGTTGGTTGCTGATGCATACTTGTTTGAGTTCAAATTGGCATGTTTATCTGTGTTGCAAAAGTGCATGTGGCTGATTAAGTGCTGAAACTTGTTATGAGATGCTGATTTGTCTTGTTCATAGCTATTGGTGTGACTGTCTTTTATGGCATATGTCAATATGTTTTAGAAGCACAATCATGCCATTTTTGCTGTGGTGCAATCCACTCTTCATGATATGCCTTGTGGTATTTGCAACAAGCTTGTAAAGTAGCCTTCTCGTTGTTGTTGTTTTCTGAGACTTGATAAAAAAACTGCTAAGTCTGAAACTGTTAAACCTGATGCCATGTTTACTTGATGCCCACTCAGATCCATGCATGTTTTAGTATGTCAAATGATCATGTCTTGTTGTCCATGTTATGCTCTATCCATCCATGCCCTTGTTTGCCATTATAGGTTGCTGTAGCTTGTTGTTTTCATGCCCTCAAGTTGCTATAAAATGTTTCTGTCAGCCTGTTATCAGCAAGTTCAGTTTTGCCATGTGAATTGCTAGTGATCTATGCATCCTATGACCATGTTCTTGCCATGAGTAGCTTCATAAACATGCCTTCTTGCTGTTGGTTATATTCACATGCCATGATATGCTCTGAGATGAGTTGCACAAGCTTGCAAACATGCCTACTTGTCATTGTTTCTGCCATACTCTGTTTTTTCACTAAGTCTGAGAAATCAGTAAACTTCTTGAATCTTGCCATGCTAGTTTAATTGTGTTCCAGCAAGTTTTTGGGTGTGCTCTGAGTTCATTCTTGTTGAGAATCATGTCTATTTCACATACATGCCTTTTGTTATCATGTTTGGGTGCTGTAGCATAATTATACCTTGCTCCAAAGTTGCTATGTTGTTGTTAACTTCAGCTTTGCATTGTAACTTGTTTTGCTCATATCTTCTAGGCCGTTGCTCCATTTTGAACGTGTCCTATATGAAACTTGTGTGTTTTTGCATGGAGTTGCATAATATCATGTTGTTTACATGCTTGGAGTGTGTTCGCTTGTTGTTTGGATGCATCTTGCATCGTTGCCATGCTAAACTTGTTTTGCTCATATCTTCTAGGCCGTAGCTCCGAATTAAGCAAACTTTATATGAAACTTGACTAGAATTTCGATTAGATCATCGTGGTGCATGTTAACTTGCTGTTTAACAACTTGAACTTAATGTTTGTTCAGTTCTGGACCAATTTCTAAATGTGCATATGAGGACTTACCAGAATGGTTATATGTTGTTTCCGGCCTCATTTAAACTTGTTGCTTTGTGTTGTTCTTGTGTGCTTCATCCCTTGCCATGAATTGCATCATATAGACTTGTCTTGCATCATACTTGGTTGAGCTTCTTGTCATGTTCTTGAGTGGTGTGTTTACCATGTTGTGTGCTTCTTCTCACTAGTTCATATTATGTTGCGATCGTGAGGATTCGTTCGACTACATGTGGTTCGTCTTCGTGGCTTCTTCTTCGTCTTCTTCATGGACTCGTTCTTCTTCCTTGCGGGATCTCAGGCAAGATGACCATCCCCTTGTATACCTTTACTATCATTGCCATGCTAGTTGTCTCGATGCTATCGTTATATGTCGTGCTACCCATCATTTACTGTCAGCCCTTCCCCTTGTTGCCATGAAACCTTTAACCTTTCACACCTTCCCAGCAAACCGTTGTTTGGCTAGGTTACCCGCCTGCTCAGCCCCTCTTATAGCATTGCTAGTTGCAGGTGAAGATGAAGATTGCTACATGTTGGAGCTTGTTGTTGGAATATCACAACATCTATTATTATTAATAACACACATATATACTTGGCAATGGGTGGAAGCCTTGGCCTTTTGCTCGATGTTTTGTTCCACTCATGCCACCTTAGGAGCCGATAAACCAGCGTTATGTTCCTTGATTTTTCGTTCCTAATGCGGTTGGGTACATGGGGACCCCTTGACATTTCGTCTTTGAGTAAAATTCCTCCAGCAAGGCCCAACATTGGTTTTAATTTGCAACATAATAAAAACTTTAGTTAATTAATTGCATAGGGAGTTAGTGCTACCTGAGGATTCTTCTACATACAGGGGGGCCAGTGCTGATGGTGTTGGTCCCAAACGGGCGGACTGTGGGGCCGCCTCAGCGAAACTCAAGGTATCTGGTTCCAGTAGGATGTCCCATCCGATTGTGGCCTGAGACGAGATACGCGCGGCTACTATCAGGGTGTCGGCACGCCGGGAGGTCTTGTTGGACTTGTTTTATCATTGTCGAAATGTCTTGTGCACCGGGATTCCGAGCCTGGTCGGATTGTCCCTAAGATAAGGGGTAATATTATTATTATCTCTGCTAATCGTGAGAGCTTGTGATGGGCTAAGTTGGGACACCCCTGCAGGGTTATGATCTTTCGAAAGCCGTGCCCGTGGTTATGTGGCAGATTGGAATTTGTTAATGTTCGGTTGTAGAAAACTTGACAGAGGATCCGAAGTAAAATGCACGAACCACGTGAGTAACCATGACCGTCTCTTTTCACTTTGAGAAGAGAACACGGTGGGGTTATGTTTGACTCGTAGGTAGTTCAGGATCTGTAGCGATCATTACTAGTTTGCGACCGTATGCGTAGATGGTCATCTTATTCTGGTACTCGTAAGCTAGCCACCATGCTTTTGCTTAGCCGCTGCTGCAACCTCACCATTTAACCTCTTCCTACCCCTTTAAGCTTTATTAGTCTTGATACCCATGGTTATGGGATTGCTAAGTCCTCGTGGATCACAGTTACTACAACAATAGTTGCAGGTGCAGGTTTCCGATGACTTGTACTTGTGTTGGAGTTCTTTCTTCTACTTCTTCGTCAGTCTTGGGTTAGGTTCCTGGTCGGCAGCCTGGGCTAGCAGATGGATGTCGTTGTGTTTTTCATGTTTGCATCCGTAGTCGGATGTCTTGTATTGATGTTGTTGTATTCATGTAACTTGTATGAATAGTTGTATCCCCATGTATTTATATAATGGTATGATGTAATGATATCCATCTTGCTAAGCGCCCGAAATGCGGTTGTGCCCCAATCACGAGTGTGTCACGTGATCGGGATAGAATCGCATCTTGGGCCTGACACATGCCATCTAGAGAGAAGTTTTCCTACAAAAAATCTAAAACGATAATCTCTCCCTATTAATAAAGAGCCTAAGGCTTCTGGTCATCCGTCATTGCACATTTTGCAGAAAAGCCTCTCTGTTTGTGAGAAACCAACCCACGGTCCAGATTTAAGTGGGAAGTGAAAAACTTTTCGCTTTTTGCATAAAACCCCTTGAGGTTTTGGTAAATCTACCCGCGGGTCCTACTTTAAGTGAGAATAGAAAATGCTTTGTTGTTTTCAGAAAACCCCCTCAGATTTTGGTTTATTAACCCATCGTCCATCTAGAAAATAACCTTTTTTATAGATTCAATTTTTTCAAATACTCATATCTTTTAAACGTAACTTCAATTTTAACATGTTATATATGAAAACTGTTTAGAAAAATATGTAGAATACAAATATGGTGTTATTTTTACCTGTTAACCGTTTTAAAATGTTGTTTAGGGCCAGATTCAAACCTTTAAAAAATATTCATATCTTCTAAACCCTAACTCCAATTTTAACATGTTATGTTTAGAATCTGAATATGATGTTGTTTCACATGTTAATATTTTTTTAAATGTTGTTTAGGATGTCATGTTAATCAATAGTGCGTGATCCATCTCTTTTTGTACCAGTGCCGATTCAAATTGAAAATGAACACCTGATGTCACTTAGATTCGTCGGTGTTTCCCCGAGGAAAAAGGGAGGATGCAGCACAACAACGGTAAGGTATTTCCCTCTGTGATGAAAACAAGGTTATCGAACTAGTAGGAGAACCATGCAACACTACGTAAACAGTACCATCACACAAATAACAACCACTTGTAACCCTATGCGTTAAAAGGGTTGGCAATCCCTTTCGGGTAGCGGGGCCAAAAAGTGACGTAGAGATAGGATAAAATTGTAGTAGATTGATAGATGTAAATAAAACGCAACAAGTTATTTTGGGGTTTTTTATGATATATATCTGAAAATAAAAGAAGAAAATAAAGGAAAAGGCAATTGGCAATATGGATCTGAAAGTATATGATAGGAAAATAGACCCTGGGGCCGTAGATTTTACTAGTGGCTTCTCTCGAGAAAATAGCATAGGCGGTTCCCAAACATAAAATAAAGTTTATTCCTTTTTTCATCAAACTTTCACAAGCCATGGCTAGATGTATCCACGGTTGCCCTCCATACCAACACTTTCCAAGGAATTTATTATTTGACAACATAAAGTAAATTTTCTTTTTCATTTCGGGAATGGGAATCCCTATTACTGCCGTACTCTTGTGCAATGGCAAGTGAATAAACACTCATCTTGAGAATAACACACCTAGCATGAAAAATATTAGCCACCCCTCGCCGCTTCATGAGCGGTACAGGCACATAAAAGAGAAATTTATTTTGAAATTAGAGTTGGCACATACAAATTTTCTTAGAACGAAATGGAAATACCGCATATAGGTAGGTATGGTGGACTCATTTGGCATAACTTGGGTTTTAGAATTTTGGATGCACAAGTGGTATTTCTACTTAGTACTAGGTGGAGGCTAGCAAGAGGTTGAGAAGCGACCAACCAAGGAACGAAAACCATCAAAAGAGAACATTAAACATAACTAACACCGAATAATGCAACACAAGTAGGATTTAATTTCATTGCATGACTATTGACTTTCGTTCTTGCATAGGGAATCACAAACCTTAACATAAATATTCTTACTAAAACATAATTACTCATTAACATGACTCACATACCACTATCATCATATCTCAAAACTATTACAAAGAATCAAGTTTATTTTGTCCAATGATATTCATGAAAGTTTTTATTATATCCTTCGTGGATATCTATCACTTTGGGACTAGTTTTATATGTTGCTTTTCATAAGCTCAAACAAATATAAGTGACGAACATGGGAATAATATTTCTTTTCTCAAATTGATCTAAGTGAAACAAGAGAGAATTTCTTTAAAAATAACAAAGCACACCGTGCTAAAAAATATATAAGTGAAGCACTAGAGCAATTCCAAGGCTCTAAAAAGTTTAAGTGAAGCATAGGAGCAAGCATAGCATAATTTGGCTCTCCCAAATAGGTGTGTACAGGAAGGATACTTATTGAAAATTGAAAAGAAAAACAAGCAAAGACTCATATCAAACAAGAAACTCCAAGCAAAACTCATAATATGTGAATAATAAAAATATAGTTTCAAGTAAAATACCGATGGTCGTTAGAAGAAAGAGGGGATGCCACTCGGGTGCATCACCAAGCTTAGTTGCTTGATAGTTCTTGAATATTATCTTGGGGTGCCTCGGGCATCCCCAAGCTTAGTCTTTCACTACTCCTTATTCCTTCATGCATCACAATCTCACCCAAAACTTGAAAACTTCAATCACACAAAACTCAACAAAACTTCATGAGATCCGTTAGTATATCCAAATGAATCTTTACTCTAAGTACTATAGCAAACAAATTCTTATTTCGTAATTTGTATTATATATATTGTATTCTAACTTTTCTATGGCCGCCCCTCCCGCAGGCACATGGGTGTCGCCCGTCCGACCCGGCGCAGAGGATCCTCCACCCGACCGCAGCTGGGCGCGCGCGCGGTGCGAGGGGGATTCGGCCCCGCCGCTGGTCCCGCCTGAAGCTGATGTGGCTGCGCGGGAGTGGCCCTCCCTGGATCCAGGACTAGCGCTGACAGGGGCGCGATCCGAGGCGGATTCATCTACGTGATCCGAGGACTGCACGCGTGCAGGCGTGGCAGGCGCCGCCGGATCTCCTTCCTTATCTGTGCCAGGTTCGTCTTCTTCCTCATCATGCAATATTGGGTCAAAACCAGCCATATTTTCGAAATTTTGATCATTTTGAGCACCGTTTTCTCCAGGGATCTGCACAGGCATAAGAGGAAAACCAGTACTAGCAAGAACATCATCACATTGGTTAGTACAATTGTCGCCCCCATGATCAAAAGACCGAAGATGTGAAGGAAGAAGAAGAATTTCCTTGCGAAGGAGTGCGCCGGCATTAGGATGAAGGGATGCGAAAGGAAACACGGACTCATCAAATACAACATCTCTGGATATATAGACCCGACCAGTAGGAACATCAAGGCACTTGACCCCTTTATGCATGGGACTATAACCTAAAAAGACACACCTTTTTGAGCGGAAAGCGAGTTTGCGTGTGTTGTAGGGCCTAAGATTGGGCCAACAGGCACAACCAAAAATACAAAGAGATGTGTAGTTGGGTGTAACCCCAAGGAGTCGTGTAATGGGTGTTTCAAATTTGATGACTTTACTTGGAAGCAAGTTGATGAGATATGTGGCAGTTAAGAATGCTTCATCCCAAAACTTAAGTGGCATGGAAGCATTTGCTAGCAATGCAAGTCCCATATCAACTATGTGACGGTGCTTTCTTTCGGCGGATCCGTTTTGTTGGTGAGCATGAGGACAAGAGACATGATGTGATATGCCAAGTTTTTGGAAGAACGAATTTAATTTTTCATACTCACCACCCCAGTCACTTTGCATAGCAATGATCTTAGAGTTCAGTTTGCGTTCAACAAGATTTTGGAAGTTGAGAAAAACTTGGAATACATCAGATCGTTTTTTCAATAAGTAAATCCAAGTAAATTTACTATAGTCATCAATGAAACTTACATAATAGGAAAATCTACCAATTGAGGTAGGAGTTGGCCCCCATACATCGGAAAAGATAAGTTGTAGAGGGGCAGTAGACACACTAGTAGAAATTGGGTAAGGTAACTGATGACTTTTTGCTTGTTGACACGGATCACAAACTGACTCAACACTAGGCTCATAAGAGAGTTTATTTTTGCTAAGAACATATCTAACTATGACTGAAGATGGATGACCTAAGCGACTATGCCACCTTGATGTAGATAGCTTGGTGACAACATTTGCTTGTTTATTGGACCCTGAAGATGGTGATGATGATGATATGAGTGGGTAGAGGCCTCCTACGCACCGTCCTCTAAGAATGATTCTCCTTGTTCTCAAGTCCTTAACCAAGAAAAAATAAGGATGAAATTCAATAAGGACATTGTTATCAAGAGTGAATTGATGAACGGAAACAAGATTTTTGGATGTTTGAGGAACATGCAGGACATTGGTCAAGTGTAAATTTTTCACGGGGTTTTTAACAATTGAACTACCAATGTGTGTGATATCCATACCAGAACCGCTTGCCGTGCGAATTTGGTCGCCTCCATTGTACTTCTCCCGCATCGTCAACTTGTCAAGTTCACCTGTGATGTGGTTTGTTGCTGCACTGTCGGCATACCAGTTGGTGTCCACGCCATAGGAGACAGCATGCGCCTCCTTCTCTTCTTGGTCATTTTCTTCATAGCGCCACCAGCAAACTCGTGCACCTCCTGGATGGTGTCTGTAGCATATCTGACATTCTGGATAGTCATGCTGTTGCTCACGAACCTGCTGTTGCTGTTGCTGTCGAGGGCGGCCTCTGAATCCGCCGCCTCCATTGGAGGAAGAGGACTGGCGTTCACCGCGGTCACCACGATCACCACGGCCACGCGCCCTTCCTCCACGTCCGCGAGATCTGCCGCGAGATTGGCCACGGCCTCTGTAGACCGCATTAGCAGATGAGTGGAACCCGCCTGAAGATGAGTCACCTAGCATCTCCATCCTTTGATCAAAGGCAGAGATCTGGGCAAAGAGATCATCGGTTGTGATGGTATTCTTGACAGCGCAAATCGCCGCCACCACGGAGTCGTAGTCGCGGTCCAGTCCTGCTAGAATATAGTCCACCATCTCCGGATCAGACACGGGACGACCAGCAGCAGCTAGTTCATCCCCAAGGCTTTTCATCTTCGCCATATACGCCGAGCTCGACATGGTGCCCTTCTTGGTATTGGTGATGGCGATTCTCAGATTAGTAATCCGAGACTGAGATTGTGAGACGAAGAGGTTTGTCACCGTCGTCCAGAGTTCAAAGGTGGAATCTTTCCCAACGACTTGTGCAAGAATTTCTGGAGACATGGAATTGAGAAGATATGATAGAACCTGCTGGTCTTTGGCGATCCAGGGTCCATATAGGGGGTTCGGCTCTAGGGCCGTGGTCTTGTCTGCCTTCGTGACCTCCACCATCCTGGGCGGAGCGGCGTCGGTGTTGTCCAGGAGCCCTGTCACCTGCGCGCCTCGCAGGGCTGGGAGGACCTGCGTCTTCCAGAGGATAAAATTACCTCTTGCGAGCTTCTCAGACGGCGGCGATCCGAGGTTGAGGGAGATGCCGGCGGAGGAAGCCATGGAGACGATGGTATGTGGTTTCTAGGGTTTTGATTTGTGGCTAGATGTATGAGAAGAGGTGGCTCTGATACCATGAAAGATATCAAGCGTTCCTACTCCCTTGAGGGGAGCCGCGTGGGTTTATATTGATATGGCCGCAGCCCTTGGCTTGGCGTACAAGTATTTACAAGAGGAGTTTGAGTAGAATACAAGAGAAGGAAAGAGGTTGAGGTTACAACGTGACGTATTCTAACAATGGGTATACCAGAATTTCACACACATTACATACATACAGAAGGGATACAGATGCATCCGGTATCTCCCATCTTGCATACTAGAATTTCACGCACAAATGACAGACATTGACTTTGGAATCTGAAATGCACACATCGGTGACGAACTGGAATGATAACGGCACCGGATGAACCAACACAACGGGCCTCTGGTCAATGGATCCGTTTGATCGGGATGTGAGCTATTTTATCCCATTCTGGCCCGTCCTTGAGCTGCAGCTGGTTCCACAGCGCTGGCGTGCACCCAATCAGATCAAGAACTTGCAGCGAAGACGGGAAGCCGCTTGGCAGCGACTCCAGCCCCATACAGCACATTATGTTCAATTTTCTCAGAGAACCGAGGCTGCTGAAGTCGGCAGGGAAAGACTCTAAGGTGAGCTTGGAGCAATTGTCGATCGACATGCTCTCCAGTGCTGCAAAACTCGGCAAGGAATGCAGAGAGGACAACTTGGAGCACTGTCGGATGTGCAACGTCGTTAATCCGCTCGTATTCTCGACATGTGGAAGAGATGTTATGTTGCTGCAGTTGTCTATCTCCAGGGAGGTGAGCGATCGTAAACCTCGCAAACAAGTACCCAGCTGCTCATCTGTTATGTCTAGATGAGATATATGCAGCTTCTTGAGTGAGGTAAGTGCCTGAAGGTCCTCAAAATTTACACCTTGGCAGCGCCGCAGAGTCAAAACTGCGACTGCCTCCACCTGTTGCGGGTGCAACAAGCCTATTGTAAGGATGGTGGTAGAACATGTCTCTAGTGCAACACTGCAAGCTCTCGACAATGATGAGAAGGATAGCTTCATGTGTGAAACAAACGCTGTGTTTCGGACAGTGACCTTCCTGATAGACTGAGAGAAAGGAGGCACTTTAACCAATTTGGGGCAGTTCAAAAGACTCAGCTTACGGAGCTTGGGAAAAATATTGGTCACGCTCTCTTCTTTGGTCCACTCGACCCATTGTGGCATATCGTCAAATTCAAGTTCTGTTAGACATGGAAATGCAATCAACTTGGTTCCATTGAACTCACTGCCAATCTTTCTCAGTGAGCACATCTCTTTCAAATGCAAAACCTTCAGGCAGGGAAGCTGCCCAATAGGAGGCAGGACCTCCCACTTCCTACAGTTGGTCAAATATAAAGATTTGAGCAGGCACAATTTATTTCCCTCCTTCAAGCTCATGTCCAGCCAACACGGTGACTTATCACCATGATATCTTCTGATACGGACCTCTTCAACATGCGGGTGCGGTTCAAGTCCTTCTAACACTTCAGCGTCGACAGAAGGGACACTCTTGCCAGTGGAATTCCATTCTAGTTCCAGCACCTTAATACCCTGTTTCTTTCTCAGGCCAGCTTTGCTGGCCTCTTGTTTACTGGATACCACATCAAGGTTCTTGATATGGAGCTTTCTGCAGAGACCATTCATATCATGCAAATCTTCCAACGTATGACCTTTTTCCCTTTTAACATGGAACTCAATTGATCCCTGGAGATGAATCAGTTCCCCTATACCCACAACTTTCGACGTACTTGCCCTGTCCATATCCAAATGGCGCAAATATTTCAGGTTCCGCATATCTTTCGGAAACTGCTCGAGGCGGCACCTCTTAGGGATGCTTAGGGTCTGGAGAAGGAAAAGTTTTGTCACTGACTGTGGAAGCCTTGTAATTGTCTTGCAAAGAGCAAGGTACCTCAGGTGCATCAGTTGACCAATTTTATCAGACAGATCAACCATATCACAGCCATCCAAACCAAGCACACGGACACCCTTTAATTCTTTGAGGATGTCATCTGGCAATTGACTGAGAGAAGACGAGGAATGCTGTAGAATTATGAACGTGCGCAATCTTTTGAGCTCGCACCGGCCTTTGAGCTGTGTGACAGCATCAGCAGTAACAGATAAGTGCCGAACTGTACGAGGTATCTGCTTCTCCTCAGCACTCTCAACTCTTGCACAGTCAACTCGCGAGACACTCTCTGCCAGGTCATGCATCAGGTCATGAATGTAATAGTAATTCTGATGGCTCTCTTTGCGTTCATGGAAGAAGGACCCCTCCACAAGTTGATCAAAGTACTCCTTCCCTACATCCTCCAGTTTCTTCCCATCAGCCGTCCCGATGAAATCCAGGGCCATCCAAATCTTAACCAACTTGTCACGCTTGAACCGCCAGTTCTTCGGAAATATGCTGCAGATTGCAAAGCATGGCTGCAGGTGCTCCTGCAGGTTCCGGTAACACAGCTCTAGCGTCGAGGTTACATTGGCATAGCTTTCCATCTCTGAGATCCTCTTCCAGTGACTGATACTCCGGGAAGCCTTGAGCATCCCGCCGACGACCCTGGCAGCCAATGGCAACCCCTTGAGCTTCTGAACAAGCTGCTCTCCAATTGCCTGCAAGGCCGGATGCTTGTCAGCGCTGTCATTGCTGAAAGCAATCCTGGTGAACAGCGACCAAACATCGGCGAACGCCAGTCCGTCCAACGGGACCAGCTTGCTCGCCTTGAGCAAGTTTGCTACAATCCTTTTCCGGGTGGTCACCATGATCTTACTGCCGGACTGGCCACATCTAAGAGGAGCCAACACCTCGCTCCAGTTATCCTCGTCCATGCCCCCTTTGTTCCAGACATTGTCGAGAACCAGCAGGAACCTCTTGGATGACACAGCATCCTCGAGCCGCCTCTGGAGACAATCAAAGTTGTTCATGCTGTCATGAACTTCTGCCCCAGCAGACTGCAGGATTTGCTTCACGAGCCCAACCTTGTGGTAAGCGGCAGCAGGACACACCCACATCACCAAATCGAAATACCGCATATAGGTAGGTATGGTGGACTCATTTGGCATAACTTGGGTTTTAGAATTTTGGATGCACAAGTGGTATTTCTACTTAGTACTAGGTGGAGGCTAGCAAGAGGTTGAGAAGCGACCAACCAAGGAACGAAAACCATCAAAAGAGAACATTAAACATAACTAACACCGAATAATGCAACACAAGTAGGATTTAATTTCATTACATGACTATTGACTTTCGTTCTTGCATAGGGAATCACAAACCTTAACATAAATATTCTTACTAAAACATAATTACTCATTAACATGACTCACATACCACTATCATCATATCTCAAAACTATTACAAAGAATCAAGTTTATTTTGTCCAATGATATTCATGAAAGTTTTTATTATATCCTTCGTGGATATCTATCACTTTGGGACTAGTTTTATATGTTGCTTTTCATAAGCTCAAACAAATATAAGTGACGAACATGGGAATAATATTTCTTTTCTCAAATTGATCTAAGTGAAACAAGAGAGAATTTCTTTAAAAATAACAAAGCACACCGTGCTAAAAAATATATAAGTGAAGCACTAGAGCAATTCCAAGGCTCTAAAAAGTTTAAGTGAAGCATAGGAGCAAGCATAGCATAATTTGGCTCTCCCAAATAGGTGTGTACAGGAAGGATACTTATTGAAAATTGAAAAGAAAAACAAGCAAAGACTCATATCAAACAAGAAACTCCAAGCAAAACTCATAATATGTGAATAATAAAAATATAGTTTCAAGTAAAATACCGATGGTCGTTAGAAGAAAGAGGGGATGCCACTCGGGTGCATCACCAAGCTTAGTTGCTTGATAGTTCTTGAATATTATCTTGGGGTGCCTCGGGCATCCCCAAGCTTAGTCTTTCACTACTCCTTATTCCTTCATGCATCACAATCTCACCCAAAACTTGAAAACTTCAATCACACAAAACTCAACAAAACTTCATAAGATCCGTTAGTATATCCAAATGAATCTTTACTCTAAGTACTATAGCAAACAAATTCTTATTTCGTAATTTGTATTATATATATTGTATTCTAACTTTTCTATGGCAAAAACTCATCAAAGGAAACCATAGAATCACCAAAACAAGCATATAACACAACGAAAACAAAATCTATATAAAAAGAACAATATGTAAAGATGCAAATTTGGACCATACTTCTATGACTCTAAATTTTTTGATAAATTAGGATAACTTGGAAAATTTGTATATTGATAACTCCAAAAAAATTCAAGAGTTTATCACGCTCCAGTAATCTTCAGAAATTCTAACTCTAGATCCTAAAGTTTATGAATTTCCAACGCGATCAAATCAACTATCAACCCAATCATTCCAAAGGCTTTGCTTGGCACAAACATTTATTTAAACCACAAAAACACATCAAACCAGAGGTATTATTGGGTATTTTATTGAAAACAATAAAAGAACCAAAAAGCAACAGGATACAAGTTGGGTTGCCTCCCAATGAGCGCTACCGTTTTACGCCCTTAGCTAGGCGTAATACCAAGATCTCAAGTGTTGTCATCCTTGTTTTATAATTTCTCAATCACACATTTCTTCAAAGATTTGACATATATTTATTCAACAATAATACTCCTAGGGACAAGATCAAGGAATTTTCTTTTGTAGAGGGAACTTTTTATTACTTCAATAAAATTGGGATGAATACTAATCATTTTAAAATCCCCTTTGTCCCTACTAGAAATAGCCCCCTTATTCTTGCGTCCTTTCACGGGTGTTTTCTCAATAGTATTAACGGAAGAAAAAGCGGTGCTCAAGTTACTTAAAATTTCTTCCAATTTATCAATCCGAGAAGGATTTCTTCAATTCTTTCATTGACTACGGGTTCCTTCTCTTTTAGCAATTTAAAAATATCTCCCGCTTTCGACCCAAACTTATTAGCAAGATCATGCATCTTTTTATCCAAATTTTCAATATGTTTTTAGTGAGCATTTCCTTTTCTAGCTATAACATCTAATCTTTGCATAACATGATCAAGGGTCAAAATTGTTTCATTGATGGTAATAGATGAGAACCCACTAAACTTACCGTAGCATTTAAAGCATGAAGAGGAGGACAGCTTAAAAAATTTCCGCCGGTAATGGTATCAAGAACAAATCTAAACCAAGTAGTGATTCCCACATAAAAATTTCTAAGAATAACGATAGTGGATTGCTTGTGTAGATCTGTTATTAGCATTGCAAATTCAGTACCAAGCATCCTTTAGGCTTTCTTCTCCTCTTTGCTTTAAATTGAGAACTTTGTTCTCGGGGGTACAAATGATGAGGGGAGGACTAGTCATGATGACTAGAAGGCAAGAACATAAATAGATCTGGCAAGAAAACGGTGAACAAAAAATAGGGCGAATAAAAATGGCATTTTTTGTGAAGTGGGGAGATGAAAACGAGTGACAAATGACAAATAATGTAAATTACAACGAGAGAGGAGATTTGTGATTAGGAACCTAATAGAGGTTGGTGATGTCTCCCCGGCAACGGCGCCAGAAAGTGGCACGTTGGCGGGAGACTATCTTGACGTGATCCTCTCCAGCAACGGCGCCAGGAAGTTCCTTTGATGTCGCTTAGATGCGACGGTGTTTCCCCAAGGAATAATGGAGGATGCAACACAACAGTGGTAAGGTATTTCCCTCAGTTATGAAACCAAGGTTATCAAACCAGTAGGATAACCATGCAAGACTACGTACACGATACCTGCACACAAATAACAACCATTTGCAACCCGACGCGTTAAAGGGGTTGTCAATCCCTTTCGGGTAGTGGTGCCAAAAAGTGACGTAGAGATAGGATAAAATTGTAGTAGATTGATAGATGCAAATAAAAGCAAATAAAACGCAGCAAGGTATTTTTGGGTTTATGATAATATAGATCTGAAAATGAAAGAAAATGCAATTGGCAATATTGATCTGAAAGTATACGATAGGAAAATAGACCGAAGGGTCGGAGATTTCACTAGTGGCTTCTCTCGAGCAAATAGCATGTGGTGGATAGACAAATTACTTTTGGGAAATTGATATAAAAGCAAATAATTATGACGATATCCAAGACAATGATCATGTATATAGGCATCATGTCCAAGATTAGTAGACCGACTCCTACCTGCATCTACTACTATTACTCCACACATCGACCGCTATCTAGCATGCATCTAGTGTATTAAGTTCATGGAAAAATAGAGTAATGCAATAAGAATGATGTTGGGGAATGTAGCAGAATTTTAAAATTTTCTACGCATCACCAAGATCAATCTATGGAGTCATCTAGCAACGAGGGAGAGGGGAGTGCATCTACATACACTTGTAGATCGCGAGCGGAAGCGTTCAAGAGAACGGGGTTGATGGAGTCGTACTCATCGTGATGCAATTCATCGATGATCCTAGCGCCGAACTGACGGCACCTTCGCGTTCAACACACGTACGGTTGTGAAGACGTCTCCTCCTTCTTGATCCAACAAGGGGGGAGGAGAGGTTGATGGAGATCCAGCAGCACGACGGCGTGGTGGTGGATGCAGCGGGATTCCAGTAGGGCTTCGCCAAGCGCTACTGGAGGAGGAAGAGGTGTCACGGGAGGGAGAGGGAGGCGCCAGGGCTTAGGGTTCGCAGCCCTCCCCCCCCTTTATATAGGGGCCCTAGGGGGGCGCCGGCCCCTAGAGATCTAATCTCAAGGGGGGGCGGCGGCCAAAGGGGGGGGACTTGCCCCCCAAGTCAGGTGGGGCGCCCCCACCCCTAGGGTTTCCAACCCTAGGCGTAGGGGGAGGCCCATGGGGGGCGCACCAGCCCACCAGGGGCTGGTTCCCTTCCCACTTCAGCCCATGGGGCCCTCCGGGATAGGTGGCCCCACCCGGTGGACCCCAGGGACCCTTCCGGTGGTCCCGGTACAATACCGGTGACCCCCGAAACTTTCCCGATGGCCGAAACTGGACTTCCTATATACAAAGCTTTACCTTCGGACTATTCCGGAACTCCTCGTGACGTCCGGGGTCTCATCTGGGACTTCGAACAACTTTCGGGTTACCGCATACTTATATCTCTACAATCCTAGCGTCACCGAACCTTAAGTGTGTAGACCCTATGGGTTCGGGAGACACGCATACATGACCGAGACGACTCTCCGGTCAATAACCAACAGCGGGATCTAGATACCCCTGTTGGCTCCCACATGCTCCTCGATGATTTTCATCGGATGAACCATGATGTCGAGGATTCAATCAATCCCGTATATGATTTCCATTGTCTATCGGTATAGTACTTGCTCGAGATTCGATCGTCGGTATACCGATACCTTGTTCAATCTCGTCACGGCAAGTCTCTTTACTCGTTCCGTAACACGTCATCCCGTGACCAACCCCTTAGTCACATTGAGATCATTATGATGATGTCTTACCGAGTGGGCCCAGAGATACCTCTCCGTCATACGGAGTGACAAATCCCAGTCTCGATTCGTGCCAACCCAACAGATGCTTTCGGAGATAACCGTAGTGTACCTTTATAGCCACCCAGTTACGTTGTTACGTTTGGCACACCTAAAGTATTCCTACGGCATACGGGAGTTGCACAACCTCATGGTCTAAGGAAAGGATACTTGACATTGGAAAAGCTTTAGCATAAGAACTACACGATCTTGTGCTAGGCTTAGGATTGGGTCTTGTCCATCACATCATTCTCCTAATGATGTGATCCAGTTATCAATGACATCCAATGTCCATGGTCAGGAAACCGTAACCATCTGTTGATCAACGAGCTAGTCAACTAGAGGCTTACTAGGGACATGTTGTGGTCTATGTATTCACACATGTATCACTGTTTCCGGATAATACAATTAAAGCATGAACAATAGACAATTATCATGAACAAGGAAATATAATAATAACCATTTTATTATTGCCTCTAGGGCATATTTCCAACAGTCTCCCACTTGCACTAGAGTCAATAATCTAGTTACATTGTGATGAATCAAACACCCATAGAGTTCCATTGTTGATCATGTTTTGTTCGTGGAAGAGGTTTAGTCAATGGATCTGCGACATTCAGATCCGTATGCACTTCACAAATATATATGTCTCCATCTTGAATATAATTCCGGATGGAGTTGAAATGGCGCTTGATATGCTTGGTCTTCTTGTGAAACCTGGTCTCCTTGGCAATGGCAATAGCTCCAGTGTTGTTACAGAAGAGAGTCATCGGGCCCAACGCGCTTGGAATAACTCCTAGGTCGGTGATGAACTCCTTCATCCAGACTCCTTCCCGCACTGCTTCCGAAGGAGCTATGTACTCCGCTTCACATGTAGATGCCGCCACGACGCTTTGCTTGCAACTGCACCAGCTGACTGCCCCTCCATTCAAAATATACACATATCCGGTTTGTGACTTGGAGTCATCCAGATCTGTGTCGAAGCTAGCATCGACGTAACCCTTTACGACGAGCTCTTCATCACCTCCATAAATGAGAAACATATCCTTAGTCCTTTTCATGTACTTCAGGATGTTCTTGACCACTGTCCAGTGTTCCATACCGGGATCACTTTGGTACCTCCCCAGCAAACTTATGGCAAGGTTCACATCAGGTCTGGTACACAGCATGGCATACATAATAGAACCTATGGCCAAGTCATAGGGAATGACACTCATCTTTTCTCTATCTTCTGCCGAAGTCGGGCATTAAGCTGTGCTCAATCTCATACCTTGCAATACTGGCAAGAACCCTTTCTTGGACAGATCTATATTGAACTTCTTCAATATCTTGTCAAGGTATGCGCTTTGTGAAAGTCCAATGAGGCATCTTGATCTATCTCTATAGATGTTGATGCCTAATATGTAAGCAGCTTCTCCAAGGTCCTTCATTGAAAAACACTTATTCAAGTAGGCCTGTATGCTTTCCAAGAGTTCTACATCATTTCCCATCAACAATATATCATCCACATATAATATGAGAAATGCTAAAGAGCTCCCACTCACTTTCTTGTAAATACAGGCTTCTCCCCAAGTCTGTATAAACCCAAACGCTTTGATCACCTCATCAAAGCGAATGTTCCAACTCCGAGATGCTTGCACCAGCCCATAGATTGAGCGCTCGAGCTTGCATACCTTGTTAGCATTCTCAGGATCGACAAAACATTCCGGCTGCATCATATATAGTTCTTCCTGGAGGAAGCCATTAAGGAATGCCGTTTTGACGTCCATTTGCCATATCTCATAATCATAGAATGCGGCAATTGCTAACATGATTCGGACGGACTTCAGCATCGCTACGGGAGAGAAAGTCTCATCGTAGTCAATTCCTTGAACTTGTCGATAACCTTTAGCGACAAGTCGAGCCTTATAGATGGTCACATTACCATCCGCGTCAGTCTTCTTCTTCAAGATCCATTTATTTTCTATGGCGTGCCGATCATCGGGCAAGTCCACCAAAGTCCATACTTTGTTATCATACATGGATCCTATCTCGGATTTCATGGCTTCAAGCCATTTGTCGGAATCCGGGCCCGCCATCGCTTCTTCATAGTTCGAAGGTTCACCGTTGTCTAACAACATGATTTCCAGGACAGGGTTGCCGTACCACTCTGGTGCGGAACGTGTCCTTGTGGACCTACGAAGTTCAGCTGTAACTTGATATGAAGCTTCATGATCATTATCATTACCTTCCTCCCTAGTCGGTGCAGGCACCACAGGAACATCTTCCCGCGTTGCGCTACTTTCTGGTTCGAAAGGGGTGACTATCACCTCATCAAGTTCCACTTTCCTCCCACTCACTTCCTTCGAGAGAAACTTTTTCTCCAAAAAGGATCCATTCTTGGCAAAAAACACCTTGCCTTCGGATCTGAGGTAGAAGGTATACCCAATAGTTTCCTTAGGGTATCCTATGAAGACGCATTTTTTCGATTTGGGTTCGAGCTTTTCAGGTTGAAGTTTCTTGACATAAGCATCGCATCCCCAAACTTTTAGAAACGACAACTTAGGTTTCTTCCCAAACCAAAGTTCATATGGTGTCGTCTCAACGGATTTAGACGGTGCCCTATTTAAAGTGAATGCGGTAGTCTCTAAAGCATAACCCCAAAATGATAGCGGTAAGTCGGTAAGAGACATCATAGATCGCACCATGTCCAACAGAGTACAATTACGACGTTCGGACACACCATTACGCTGAGGTGTTCCAGGCGGTGTCAATTGTGAAATAATTCCACAGTTCCTTAGGTGCGTGCCAAATTCGTGACTTAAATATTCTCCTCCACGATCCGATCGTAAGAACTTTATTTTTCTGTCACGTTGATTCTCAACCTCATTCTGAAATTCCTTGAATTTTTCAAAGGTCTCAGACTTGAGTTTCATCAAGTATACATACCCATATCTACTTAAGTCATCTGTGAGGGTGAGAACATAATGATAGCCACCGCGAGCTTCAACACTCATTGGACCGCACACATCGGTATGTATGATTTCCAATAAGTTGGTTGCTCGCTCCATTGTTCTGGAGAACGGAGTTTTGGTCATCTTGCCCAAGAGGCATGGTTCGCACGTGTCAAATGATTCATAATCAAGAGACTCCAAAAGTCCATCTGCATGGAGCTTCTTCATACGTTTGACACCAATATGACCAAGGCGGCAGTGCCACAAGTATGTGGGACTATCATTATCAACCTAACATCTTTTGGCATTCACACTATGAATGTGTGTAACATCACGTTCGAGATTCATTAAGAATAAACCATTGACCGGCGGGGCATGACCATAAAACATTTCTCTCATATAAATAGAACAACCATTATTCTCGGATTTAAATGAGTAGCCATCTCGCATTAAACGAGATCTAGATACAATGTTCATGCTCAAAGCTGGTACTAAATAACAATTATTGAGGTTTAAAACTAATCCCGAAGGTAGATGCAGAGGTAGCGTGCCGACGGCGATCACATCAACCTTGGAACCATTCCCGACACGCATCGTCACCTCGTCCTTCGCCAATCTCCGCTTATTCCGCAGCTCATGCTTTGAGTTACAAATGTGAGCAACTGCACCGGTATCAAATACCCAGGAGCTACTACGAGCGCTGGTAAGGTACACATCAATAACATGTATATCACATATACCTTTGACGTTATCGGCCTTCTTATCTGCTAAGTATTTGGGGCAGTTCCGCTTCCAGTGACCCGTTCCCTTGTAATAAAAGCACTCAGTCTCAGGCTTGGGTCTATTCTTTGGCTTCTTCCCGGCAACTGGCTTACCGGGCGCGGAAACTCCTTTGCCGTCCTTCTTGAAGTTCTTCTTACCCTTGCCTTTCTTGAACTTAGTGGTTTTATTCATCATCAACACTTGATGTTCTTTCTTGATCTCCACCTCCGCTGATTTCAGCATTGAATACACCTCGGGAATGGACTTCTCCATCCATATTGAAGTTCATCACGAAGCTCTTATAGCTAGGTGGGAGCGACTGAAGGATTCTGTCAACGACCGCTTCATCTAGGAGATTAATTCCCAACTGAGACAATCGATTGTGCAACCCAGACAATTTGAGTATATGCTCGCTGACAGAACTATTCTCCTCCATCTTACAACTGTAGAATGCGTCGGAGACGTCATATCTCTCGACTCGGGCATGAGCTTGGAAAACCATTTTCAGCTCTTGGAACATCTCATATGCTCCGTGCTGCTCAAAACGCTTTTGGAGCCCCGATTCTAAGCTGTAAAGCATGCCACACTGAACCAGGGAGTAATCATCACTACGTGACTGCCAGGCATTCATAACGTCTTTGGCTGCTGGGAAAACGGGTGCATCACCTAGCGGTGCTTCAAGGACATATGCTTTCTTGGCAGCTATGAGGATGATCCTCAAGTTACGGACCCAATCCGTATAGTTGCTACCATCGTCTTTCAGCTTGGTTTACTACCGTCGTTCTAAGCAAATAAGATGTAAAACTATGATAAACATCACATGCAATCAAATAGTGACATGATGTGGCCAATATCATTTTGCTCCTTTTGATCTTCATCTTCGGGGCTCCATGATCATCACAGTCACCGGCATGACACCATGATCTCCATCATCGTGTCTTCATGAAGTCATCTCGCCAAACATTACTTCTACTACTATGGCTAACTGTTAGCAATAAAGTAAAGTAATTACATGGCGTTTTTGGTGACACGCAGGTCATACAATAAAATAAGACAACTCCTATGGCTCCTGTCGGTTGTCACACTCATCGACATGCAAGTCGTGATTCCTATTACAAGAACATGATCAATCTCATACATCACATATATATCATTCATCACATCCTTTTGGCCATATCACATCACACGGCACATGCTGCAAGAACAAGTTAGACGTCCTCTAATTGTTGTTGCAAGTTTTTACGTGGCTGCTATAGGTTTCGAGCAAGAACGTTTCTTACCTACGCCAAAACCACAACGTGATATGCCAATTTCTATTTACCCTTCATAAGGACCCTTCTCATCGAATCCGATCCGACTAAAGTGGGAGAGACAGACACCCGCTAGCCACCTTATACAACTAGTGCATGTCAGTCGGTGGAACCTATCTCACGTAAGCGTACGTGTAAGGTCGGTCCAGGCCGCTTCATCCCACGATGCCGCCGAATCAAGATAAGACTAGTAGCGTGTGACACCCCCAGACCAGTGCACCAGGTGTCAGCCAACTATTCGTAGTCGTTGCCATGTCATCTGCTTGTGTGTTGCATTCTGTCATGTCATCGTGTGCTTGCATCATTATGTTTTCAAAACTTGCATCCGTCCGTGTCCGCCCGTCCTCTCCGTTGTCCGTTCTGAGCCCAGACACACTTGCACGTGCCCGCGGCACCTCCGGTTATTTATTTTATGAGTGGCCGAAATTTTTTCTCGGAATGGGATGAAACTTGGCGTGTGGTCTTATTATAGCATAGGTAGACCGCCTATCAAGTTTCGTCGCGTTCGGAGTTCGTTTGAAAGCCCAACGGTTAACCGTGTTGTCCGCCGGAAGCCTTTTCCCTTTTGGCCCAGCACCCCTTTCAGAACAGCCCCCTAGCCCATCCCAACCCCCTCCATGCTCTTAGTCATTGGATCGTTATCGCGTGGCCAAAAACTGCTCCTCATTTGGACACTCCTAGCTCCCTCTACCTATAAAACAGCCCCCACCCCCAAAATTTTGGATGAACCCTAGCCTTCTTCCACCTCGCGTTGCCGGACATGTCCATTAGCACCGGACATGTCCAGCCAGCCACGTCGCTTCGACCAATCACAGTGTGCCACGTCACCCTCCTCGCCGCCGTGTCCAACCACGGCACGCCACCTGTCCGCCCGCAGCCTCCTCTCTCCACCGCGTCGCCGCGGCCCGCTCGGCCCACGGCGGGCCCGCACCCGGGCCGCACCGGGCCTCGCGCTGCTCGCCGCCTCCTAGCCTCGGCCACGCCGCCTGCCGGACCGCGCCGCCCCGGCCACCGCACCTCCGCCTGCCCAGACCCATCGCCTGCCGGAGGCCACTGCCTCGAGCGTCGCCCTACCGCCTTGGAACCTCGCCGTCGCCCGGATCCGGTGCGGGTCGGACGGATCCGCCCGTCCCCACCGCCGGCTGTTCCCCGGCGTGCCCCGCAGCCGCAGCCGGCGACCACCCCGCCGCCCCTGTCTCCTGCGTCGTGAGGGAGCACGACAGACGACAACGCCAGCCGGCCTCGTGGGCCAAGCCGCCGGCCCGCGTGGGCCTCCTCCAGCCCCGTCAGCCCAGCTCCTGCGCCCCACTCGGCCTGCCTCTGCTTCCCACCGGCCCACGGGCCCACTGGTGAGTTGCCCACTATTCCCAGCCCCGTGCGTGCAATAGCTATTTCGCGCCCACTCTGTTTTTTTCAAGTTATCAAAACGGCTAAGTCCCAGAAAACTTGTTGTCTGATGCATACTTTGTGATGATGTAACTTTTTGTGGGTATGTCCAAATGATGCAAATGATATGTCAAAATGATCGTGGTGATATGCTCTTCACTTTGTTCCATTGTGACATGCTTGTTTGAGGTCATCTTGATGCTCTAATCTCTGTTGCAAGAGTGCTATATGTTTAAAATTGTTGTTAACTGTAAATTTGTTGCATGCTTGTGGTGATGACAACTTTGTGCATGTTTGTCCAAATGGAGCATATGATATGTCAAAATGTTCATTGTGAAGTGCTCTACATGATGGTTGATGTAGCATTCATGTTAGGTGCCATCTTGCCATGTTAATCTCTGTTGCAAAAGTGCATGTGGCTGATAAGTGCTGAAACTTGTTGTGAGATGCTGTTTTGTCTTGCTCATTGCTATTGATGTGTTTGTCTTCATGCCACATGTCTATATGTTTTAGAAGCACAATCATATGGTCTTTGCTGTGGTGCAATACACTTTCCATGATATGCCTTGAGGTGACTTAAACAAGCTTGTAAACATGCCATGCCAATGTTGCTGTTTTATACTTAGTGAAAAAACTGCTAAGTCTGGAATCTGTTAAACGTGATGCTATGTTTGCTTGATGCCTCACTCAGATCCATGCATGTTTTAGTATGTCAAATGATCATGTCTTGTTTTCCATGTTATGGTCTATCCATACATGTCCTTGTTTGCTTATATGACCTGCTGTAGCTTATTTATTTCTTGCTCTCAAGTTGCTATAAATTTACCTGTCAGCATTTTTATCAGCATGATCAATTTGGTGAAGATTGTTGTTTTTGATCTATGCCTCCTATGGAGTTGCTCCAATGGAGTTGTTGGATGTATGATATGTCTATTACATGTCCATGATCCTTATGTACTTATTAGATTTGATATGCTTGTTGTTTTGTGCCTCCGAAGGCAGCATCGTGATGATGTTTTTGCCTTCCCAGATTTTGACCAAGTCTGGATAAATTTATTGCAACTTGCCATGCTTGGTTAATTATGTTCCAGCAAGTTTTTGGGTGTGTTCTAAGTTCATGCTTGTTAAGTATCATGTATACTTCACATCCATGCCTCTTGTTATCATGTTTGGGTGTTGTAGCATATATATACCTTGCTCCAAAGTTGCTATGTGGCTGATTTTGGACAGCTTGTTGTTAGATCTTGTTTCATGTGTATGTGTTGAACCATTGCTCCGTTTTGAGCGTGCCCTATATGAAACTTGTGTGATTTTGCATGTAGAAGCATAATATCATGTTGTTTACATGTTTGGCGTGTGTTTGCTTGATGTTTGGGTGCATCTTGCACCGTTGACATGCTTGTCTTGTTTTGCTCATATCTTCTAGGCCGTAGCTCCGAATTAAACAAACTTTATATGAAACTTGACTAGAATTTCGTGTAGATCATCATGGTGCATGTTAAACTGCTGTTTAACAACTTTAACTTAAGGTTTGTTCAGATCTGGACCAATTTCCAAATGTGCATATGAGGACTTACCGGATTTGTTATACGTTGATTCCGGCCTCATTTAAACTTGTTGGTTTGTGTTGTTCTTGTGTGCTTCATCCCTTGCCATGTTATGCATCATATAGGCTTGTCTTGCATCATACTTGGTTGAGCATCTTGTCATGTTCTTGTGTGGTGTGTTTACCGTGTTATGTGCTTTCTTCTCGCTTGTTCTTTTCCGTTGCGATCGTGAGGATTCATTCGTCTACACTTGGTTCGTCTTCAAGGCTTCTTCTTCGTCTTCTTCATGGATCCGTTCTTCTTCCTTGCGGGATCTCAGGCAAGATGACCATCACATTGGATACCTTTACTATCATTGCCATGCTAGATGTCTCGATGCTATCGTTACATGTCGCGCTACCCATCTTTTATTGTCAGCCCCTCTCCTTATTGCCATGAAACCTCTAACCTTTGACACCATTCCCAGCAAACCGTTGTTTGGCTATGTTACCCGCTTGCTCAGCCCCTCTTATAGCGTTGTTAGTTGCAGGTGAAGATGAAGATCGTTTCATGTTGGAACTTGTTGTTGGTATATCACAATATGTCTTATATATATTAACACACCTATATATTTGGCATGGGTGGAAGGCTTGGCCTTTTGCTCAGTATTTTGTTCCACTCATGCCACCTTAGGAGCCGATAAACCGGCGTTATGTTCCTTGATTTTGCATTCCTTACATGGTTGGGTATATGGGGACCCCTTGACAGTTCGTCTTTGAATAAAACTCCTCCAGCAAGGCCCAACATTGGTTTTAATTTGCCTCATAATAACAACTTAATTAATTAATTAAATTGCATAGGGGGCCGCGCCCTTGAGGATTCTTTCTACATAGCAGGGGGGCCAGTGCTGATGGTGTTGGTCCCAAACGGGCAGGCTGCAGGGCCACCTGGGGGAAACCCGAGGGCTGGTTTTACTCATAGGATGTCCCATCCGGACGTGGCCTGAGACGAGATACGCGCAGCTAATATCAGGGTGTCGGCATGCCAGGAGGTCTTGCTGGACTTGTTTTACCATTATCGAAATGTCTTGTGCACCGGGAATTCCGAGTCTGACCGGGCCTTCCCTAAGATAAGGGGTAATATTATTATTACTTCTACTGATCGTGAGAGCTTGTGATGGGCTAAGTTGGGACACCCCTGCAGGGTTATGATCTTTCGAAAGCCGTGCCTGCGATTATTTGGCAGATTGGAATTTGTTAATGTCCGGTTGTAGAAAACTTGACAGAGGATCCGAAGTAAAACACACAACTGTGTGAGTAATCGTGACTGTCTCTTTTCACTTTGAGAAGAGAACACGATGGGGTTATGTTTGACTCGTAGGTAGTTTAGGATCTTTAGCGATCACTTCTAGTTTGCGACCGCCTGCGTAGATGCTCATCTTATTCTTGTACTCGTAAGTTAGCCACCATATTTTGCTTAACCGCTGCTGCAACCTCACCACTTTACCTCTTCCTACCCTTTAAGCTTTGCTAGTCTTGTTACCCATGGTTATGGGATTGTTGAGTCCTCGTGGCTCACAGATACTACAACAACAGTTGCAGGTGCAGGTTTCCGATGTCTTGACGTGAGAGCGATGATCGTTGTGTTGGAGTTCTTTCTTCTTCTTCTTCTTCTTCAGTCTTGGGTTAGGTTCCTGTTCGGCAGCCTGGGATAGCAAATGGATGTCTTTGTGCTTTTCATGTTTGCATCCATAGTCGGATGCCTTGTATTGATGATGTTGTATTCATGTGACTTGTATGTATTGTTGTATCCCCCATGTATGTATGTAATGGTACGATGTAATGATATCCATCTTGCTAAGAGCCCGAAATGCGGTTGTGCCCCGATCATGTAAGTGTCACGTGATTGGGATAGAATCGCATCTTGGGCCTGACATAGCGGCAAGTAAATTGACATGATCTACGCCCACAACTACTTTGTGTTCTACTCGTACAAGATACTACGCATAGACCTAGCCCTGATACCACTGTTGGGGAATGTAGAAGAATTTTAAAATTTTCTACGCATCACCAAGATCAATCTATGGAGTCATCTAGCAATGAGGGAGAGGGGAGTGCATCTACATACCCTTGTAGACCGCGAGCGGAAGCATTCAAGAGAACGGGGTTGATGGAGTCGTACTCGTCGTGATCCAAATCACCGATGATCCTAGCACCGAACGGACGGCACCTCCACGTTCAACACACGTACGGTTGGGAAGACGTCTCCTCCTTCTAGATCCAGCAAGGGGCAGGAGAGGTTGATGGAGATCCAGTAGCACGACGGCGTGGTGGTGGAAGCAGCGGGTATCCAGTAGGGCTTCGCCAAGTGCTACTGGAGGAAGAAGAGGTGTCACGTGAGGGAGAGGGAGGCGCCAGGGCTTAGGGTTCGCAACCCTCCCTCCCCCTCCCCTTTATATAGGGGCCCTAGGGGGGAGGGCCGGCCCCTAGAGATCTAATCTCAACGGGGGGAGGCGGCCAAAGGGGGGACTTGCCCGCCAAGTCAGGTGGGGCGCCCCCCACCCCTAGGGTTTCCAACCCTAGGCGCAGGGGGAGGCCCATGGGGGGCGCACCTGCCCACCAGGGGCTGGTTCCCTTCCCACTTCAGCCCATGGGGCCCTCCGGGAAAGGTGGCCCCACCCGATGGACCCCGGGACCCTTCCGGTGGTCCCGGTACAATACCGGTGAACCCCAAAACTTTCCTGGTGGCCAAAACTAGACTTCCTATATACAAAGCTTTACCTCCAGACCATTTCGGAACTCCTCGTGACTTCCAGGACTCCGAAAAACTTTCGGGTTGCCACATACTTATATCTCTACAACCCTAGCGTCACCGAACCTTAAGTGTGTAGACCCTACGGGTTCGGGAGACACGCAGACATGACCGAGACGACTCTCCGGTCAATAACCAACAGCGGGGTCTGGATACCCATGATGGCTCCCACATGCTCCTCGATGATCTCATCGGATGAACCACGATGTCGAGGATTCAATCAATCCCGTATACGATTCCCTTTGTCTATCGGTATAGTACTTGCCCGAGATTCGATCGTCGGTATACCGATACCTTGTTCAATCTCGTCATGGCAAGTCTCTTAACTCGTTCTGTAACACATCATCCCGTGACCAACCCCTTAGTCACATTGAGCTCATTATGATGATGTCTTACCGAGTGGGCCCAGAGATACCTCTTCGTTATACGGAGTGACAAATCCCAGTCTCGGTTCGTGCCAACCCAACAGATGCTTTCGAAGATACCCATAGTGTAACTTTATAGCCACCCAGTTACGTTGTGATGTTTGGCACACCCAAAGTATTCCTACTGTATCCGGGAGTTGCACAACCTCATGGTCTAAGGAAAGGATACTTGACATTGGAAAAGCTTTAGCATACGAACTACACGATCTTGTGCTAGGCTTAGGATTGGGTCTTATCCATCACATCATTCTCCTAATGATGTGATCCCGTTATCAATGACATCCAATGTCCATGGTCAGGAAACCGTAACCATCTGTTGATCAACGAGCTAGTCAACTAGAGGCTTACTAGGGACACGTTGTGGTCTACGTATTCAAACATGTATCACTGTTTCCGGATAATACAATTAAAGCATGAACAATAGACAATTATCATGAACAAGGAAATATAATAATAACCATTTTATTATTGCCTCTAGGGTATATTTCCAACAAACGATGACATGATGTAGACAAGATCTATTCATGTAGGAATAGACCCCATCTTTTTATCCTTAATAGCAACGATACATGCATGGCTTGCTGCCCCTTCTATCACTTGGAAAGGACACCGCAAGATCGAACCCATTACAAAGCACCTCTTCACACTGCAAGATAAATAGATCAAGTTGACCAAGAAAACCCAAATATCGGAGAAGAAATACGAGGCTATAATAATCAAGATTGGATATTAAATCAAGGAAAATCTGATGATAAACTCACAATTCATCGGATCCCAACAAACACACCGCAAAAATTCAATGCATCAAATAGATCTCCGAGAGACCGTTGTATTGAGATACAAAGAGAGAAGAAGCCATCTAGCTACTGCCTACGGACCCGTAGGTCTGTGGTAAGCTACTCACGCATCAGTGGAGAGGCACCAATGAGGATGATGAACCCCTCCTTGATCGTGTTCCCCTCCGACGGAGTGCTAGAAAAGGGCAATAGATTGGATCTTGTGGTTCTAGAACTTACGACGGCTGGAACAAAATTTCGTCGACTCTCCTAGGGTTTATGGAGGTAGGAGGTATTTATAGAGCGAAGAGGCGGTGCGGGAGGCCACCGAGGTGAGCACAACCCACCTGGGAGCACCTGGGGGCCCAGGCGTGCCCTGGTGAGTTGCCCCCCCCCCTCTGGGCACCCCCAGGTGCTTCTCTGGCCCATAAGGTGTCTTCTGGTCCAAAGCAAATCCACAAAAAGTTTCGCTGCATTTGGACTTCGTTTGATATTTATTTTCTGCGATGTAAAAAACAAGCAGAAAACAACAATTGGCACTTGGCACTATGTCAATAGGTTAGTCCCAAAAAATGATATCAAATGATTGTAAAATATCCGAGAATGATAATATAACAGCATGGAACAAACAAAAACTATAGATACGTTGGAGACGTATCAACACCTTAACAAAAACAAATTAAAGACGAAAGAAACCATCTATAACCATGCATGTCCATCGGTGAGAGTGTGAAGAAGGATACATGGAAAGACTAATAAGATGCCATGCACAAATAAAGGAGTGGACCTATTGGGGGTCTTGAGTCATTGTTATTGTTATAGGGGCATGTGGTATTTTTTCTCCCGTTGCAATGCACGGGCTCTTTTGCTAGTAATTGTATAATACTCCCTCCGTTCCCAAATATAAGTCTTTCTAGAGATTCCACCAAGTGACTACATACGGAGCAAAATGAGTGAATATACACTCTAATATATGTCTACATACATCCGTATGTTGTATTCCATTTGAATGTCTAAAAAGACTTATATTTAGGAACGGAGGGAGTAGAACATACTCATCCAATTTGAATTCCCGTTTTTTGGATCATTTTATCATGCCATCTTTTAACTTTTTCTTTAAACAGTTTAGCTGTTTTGCAAGCTTGGGTTCTCCATTCATATAGCGAGCTAATATCAAATAACCTCTTCTCATCGGCAACTTTGAAATCATAGTTAAGCTCTTTGATTGCTCAATATGCTTTATGTTCTAACTCAAGAGGTAAATGACATGCTTTTCCATAAACCATTTTATAAGGAGACATACCCATACGACTTTTATAAGCGGTTCTATATGCCCACAATGCATCATCAAGTTTCTTAGACCAATTCTTTTTAGATCTATTGACGGTCTTTTGCAAAATTAACTTTATTTCTCTATTTCTCAATTCAACTTGGCCACAACATTGAGGGTGATAAGGAGATGCAATTCTATGGTTGATTTCATATTTAGCAAGCAATTTACGGAATGCGCCAAGGATAAAATGTGAACCACCATTAGTCATTAAATATCTAGGGACTCCAAACCTCGGGAAAATAACTTCTTTAAGGATTTTAATAAAATTACTATGGTCAGTACTACTAGTTGGAATAGCTTCTACTCACTCAGTAACATAATCAACAACAACTAGAATATGTGTATACCCATTAGAGGAAGGAAAAGGTCCCATGTAATCATATCCCCAGACATCAAATGGTTCAATAACAAGTGAATAATTCATGGGCATTTACTAACGTCTACTAATATTACCAATTCATTGACATTCATCACAAGATAAGACAAACTTACGAGCATCCTTGAATAGAGTAGGCCAATAAGACCAGATTGTAATACCTTGTGTAAAGTTATGTCTCCAGCATGGTGTCCTCCATAAGCTTCGGAATGACACTTCCGTAGGAATTGTTCCTATTCATACTTAGGTATACAACGTCTAATAATACCATCTACTCCTTATTTATAAAGATGTGGGTCATCCCGAAAGTAATATCTTAAATCAAAGAAATACTTTTTCTTCTGTTGATAAGTGAAACTAGGTGGTATAAATTTAGCAACAATATAATTAGCATAGTCTGCATAGCAAGGAGTATTACAAGTAGCATTCATACCAGCTAGTTGTTCACCAGGAAAGCTATCATCAATAGGTACTGGGCCATCAAGAATATTTTCTAACCTAGACAAGTTATCATCTACATGATTCTCAGCACCTTTCCTATCAGTGATATGCAAGTCAAATTCTTGTGGCAGTAGAACCCACCTAATGAGTCTATGTTTAGCATCTTTCTTTTCCATAAGGTATTTAATAGCAGTGTGCTCCGTGTGAACAATTACTTTTGAATCGACAATGTAAGGTCTGAATTTATCACATGCAAACATAACTGCTAGAAATTATTTCTCAGTAGTAGCATATTTTCTTTGAGCACTGTAGAGAGTTTTACTAGCATAGTGGATAACATTTAATTTCGTATCAACTCTTTTTCCTAGAATGGTACCAATAACATAATCACTACCATCACACATAATTTCAAATGGCAAGTTCCAAGCAGGTGTTTGAACAACAGGTGCAGAGGTTAAGGCTTTCTTAAGTATCTCAAAGGCTTCTATAGAGTCATCATCAAAAATGAAGAACATCTTTTTGCAAGAGATTAGTAAGAGGACTAGAAATTTTATAGAAGTATTTAATGAACCTCCTATAGAAACCAACATGACAAAAATAAACTTCTTATACCATCAATATCTTTAGGACATGGCATTTTCTCAATTGCGTCAACTTTATCTTTGTCTACTTCAATACCTCTTTTGGAGATTTTATGTCCCAAGACAATACCTTCATTCACCATAAAGTGTTACTTCTCCCAATTCAAGACAAGATTAGTTTCTTCACATCACTGCAAAACTCGATCAAGGTTGCTTAAGCAATCATCAAAAGAAGTCCCACAAATAGAGAAATCATCCATGAACACCTCACCAATATTTTCACAAAAATCAAAGAATATAGCGGTCATACATCTTTCAAAGGTAGTAGGTGCATTGCATAAATCGAAAGGCATACGTCTATAAGCATATGTTCCAAAAGGGCAAGTAAAGTGGTTTTCTGTAGGAATTCAATATGCAAGCTCATCTACAGCAGCGCCAAGAGTAGCTAATGGTGATTTTTTCTGGAGGTAGGTGGTGATGTGGGATAAAGAGATAAGTGAGGCGGGCCACGTGGGGACCACAACCCACCAGGGCGCGCCTGGGGCTGCTGGCGCGCCCAGGTGGGTTGTGCCCACCTAGTGCACCCCATCTGATGTTATTTGCACTAAAAATTCTAAAAAAAATAGAAAAGAATCATGTTAAATTTTCAGGACATTCCGAGCACCTTTATTTTTGAGCTATAATATTTTTTTATTGTACGGGAAAACAGTAAATAGGCAAAGCACGCCACTTTATTTTTATTTGACTAAGTAAAACAGGGAAATAAAAGTTAGGGACAGAAATTTGTGCTCACTAGATTCCTCAACTTCATACCTCTTGAAAATGATTAATTAATAAGGCTGATCACGTCTTATTAACAACCACTTCCAATTAGCATTAGACCGAAGAATTTTCGCAAAACACCAAGTTACATCAACGGGGATATGCATATTTCTTTTTTACTAGTAGGTAGAGGGATGTGAATACTCCCAATAGCAAGTGTTGGAGAATTTTTAATAATATTGATACCATTTATTTGGAATTGTTTCTTCGGAAAATGCACCGTGTCCTCATTACCATTGATATGAAACATGACCTTGCTTTTGTTACAATCAATAACAGCCCCTACAGTGTTTAAAAAGGGTCTACCAAGAATAATAGACATATTGTCGTCCTTGGGCATCTCAATTATAACAAAGTCAGTTAAAATAGTAATATTGGCAACAACAACGGGTACATCCTCACAAATGCCGATAGGTATAGCAGTTGATTTGTCAGCCATTTGCAAAGATACCTCAGTAGGTGTGAGCTTATTCAAATTAAGTCTTTTATATAAAGAGAAAGGCATGACACTTACACCAGCTCCCAAATCACACAAAGCGGTTTTCACATAGTTTCTTTTTATGGAGCAAGGTATAGTTGGTATTCCCGAATCTCCAAGTTTCTTAGGAACTCCATCTTTAAAAGAGTAATTAGCAAGCATGGTGGAGATTTCAGCTTCCGGTATTTTCCTTTTATTAGTGATGATGTCTTTAATGTACCTTGCATAAGGAGCCATCTTTAGGATATCCGTCAAGCGGGTACGCAAAAAGACTGGCCTAAGCATTTCGGCAAAGTGTTCAAAATCTTCTTCATCTTTCTTCTTAGTGGATTTCGGTGGAAAGGGCATGGGTTTCTGTACCCATGATTCGGTTTCCTTTCCATGTTTTCTAGGAACAAAGTCTTTTTTATCATATCTTATATTTTTAAGTTCTGGGTTATCAAGATCAACAACAGGTTCTATCTCAACATCATTATCTGGTTGTTTATCCTTGTCTGGTTGAGTGTCTTTATGAACATCATCATTATATTTTTCATTATCACTAGATGAATGTTCATCACCAGATTGAGTTTCAGCATCAGATATAGAGACATCATTACTATTTTCATGTGGCTTTTCAGGTTCACTAGAGGTGTGCAAAGTCCTATCATTTTTCTTCTTCTTTTTCTTTCTAGAAGAACTAGGTGCACTTGTGTTAAGTCTTTGTGAATCTTGTTCAATTCTCTTAGGATGTCCCTCAGGATAAAGTGGTTCTTGAGTCATTTTGCCTCCTCTAGTTGCTACTCTAACAAAAAACCAGTTGTATTATTATTCATTTCATCAAGTAATTCTTTCTGAGATTTAGCAACTTGTTCTAACTAATTTTGAACCATAGAAGCGTGTTTTCCCACATGCCTAACATCATTAGAGATTCTAAATAACAAGTCACTCAAGCGAGCAATCATGTCAGAGTTGTATTTCAATTGTTTCATGACATTGGCATTGAAGTGATCTTGTTTCATAATATAGTTATCAAACTCATAAAGGCATTGACTAGGATATTTACTATAAGGGATATCACCTTCATCAAACTTTAACAAAGAATTTAGCTCAACCACATTGGGTGGTGGTATGTTAAGTCCATGCAGCTCTTCAATAGGTGGTAAATTCTTAACATCTTCGGCTTTAATACCTTTTTCCTTCGTACTTTTCTTTGCCTCTTGCATATCTTCGAGACTAAGATATAATATTCATCTCTTCTTCGGAGTTGGTTTAGGTGCTGGTTCAGGAAGAGTCCAATTATCATATTTTTTTCAATATATTATTCAATAATTCCTCAGCTTGTTTAACAGTCCTTTTTCTGAAAACACAACCATCACAACTATCTAGGAAATCCCTAGAAGCATCGGTTAGTCCATTATAGAAGATATTAAGTATTTCATTTTTCTTAAGTGGATGATCAGGCAAAGCATTTAGCAATTGGAGAAGCCTTCCCCAAGCTTGTGGGAGACTCTTCTTCAATTTGCACAAAGTTAAATATTCTTGCAAGGCAGCTTGATTCTTATGAGCAGGAAAATATTTCTCAGAGAAGTAATAAATCATATCCTAGGGACTACACACACAACCAGTAGTAAGAGTATTGTACCAAGCTTTAGCATCACCCTTTAATGAGAATGGAAATAACTTGAGGATATAATAGTAGCGAATTTTCCCATCATGAGCAAATAGGGTGGCTATATCATTCAACTTAGTAAGATGTGCCACTACGGTTTCATTTTCATAGCCATGGAAGGGATCAGACTCTACCAAAGTAATTAACTCTGGGTTGATAGAGAACTCATAATCCTTATCATTAACAAAGATAGGTGAAGTAGCAAACTTATGATCACATTTCATTCTACCATTCAAATATTTTTCTTTCAGTTTGCATAGTAATTTCTTAAGGTCATCTCTATCATTGCAAGCAAGAAAGCCTCTAGTTGTCTCCTCATACATAACATAACCTTCAGTTACTTTGGGAAATTCATATCTAAGATGGCTAGATCTAATAGGTGTTTCAAAATTGTTAGTTTCAAGCACTTCATCAGTTTCAACAGTCTCATCAACTGCAGCATTCTCAATATCATTAAGTCTAGCAAGTTGTTCATCAAGAAGTTCACCCAAAGGCACAATTTTATCAAGCAAGGTACTAGCATCATCATAAGTGTCATTCATAAAATAAGTAGCATCATAAATAACTTGCAACATATCAGGATTAATAGCAGAGTGTGGTGTAGCAAGCTTACTTATAACTGAAGGAGAATCAAGTGGAGAGTGTGATGACAATTTCTTACCTCCCTTCGTAGTTGAGGGAAAGATCTTAGTTGTATCGTCCTTCGGATTCTTCATAGTGATAGATAGATACTAATCCCAAGTGACTCAGCAAATATAGCTACCCCGGCAACGACGACAAAAAAAGACCTTTATAACCCACAAGTATAGGGGATCACAACAATTTTTTAGGGTAGAGTATTCGACCCAAATCTATAGATTCGACACAAGGGGAGCCAAAGAATATTTGCAAGTATTAGCAACTAAGTTGTTAATTCAGCCACACCCGGAGATTGATTATCTGCAGCAAAGTGATCAGGAGCACAGTAATATGGTAGTTTTGATAGTAGCAGTAGCAGCAACAATAAGGTAACAATGATAGTAGTGGTTTTGAAGCAGTAGCAATAGTAACAGTAGCAGTAGTAACTGATACATCTCCAACGTATCAATAATTTATGAAGTATTCCATGTTTATAACAATTTTATATGGTTTTGGTATGATTTGCATAGAACTAACCCGGACTGACGATGTTTTCAGCAGAACTACCATGGTGTTGTTTTTTATGCAGAAATAAAAGTTCTTGGAATGGGGTGAAACTTTTTGACGATTCTTTTGGAACAAAAGAGACCCTCGAAGCTTCGTGGAAGGACCATAAGGTGAAGGAGTAGGGCACGATATACCGGGGCGTGCCTGGGCCCTTGCCTGTGCCCTGTGTATCATGCTCACCTCGAGGCCCATCTTCATGTGATTCCAACGCCAAAAAATCCTATAAATAGAGAAACTATCATAAATAACCCTAGATCAGAAGTTCCGTCGCCACAAGACTCTGTAGTCCACGTAGAACCAATCTAGACCCGTTTCGGATCATATGGTGTTTTCCTCTCTTTATCTTGTTGTCATAAATAGGGAAAACTCAATTCATCACAACAAGACTCGCCGGAGAGGGAAATCATCATCGCTAGCCATCTTCATCATCCCGGCGGCCACCATGATGAGGAGGGAGTAGTCCACCCTTGGGGCTGAGGGTTTGTACTAGTAGCTATGTGTTTAATCTCTCTCTCTCATGTTCTTGAGATGCACAATCTTGATGTATCACGGACTTTGTTAATATAGTCGGATCATATGGTGTTTTCCTCTCTTTATCTTGTTGTGATGAATTGAGTTTTCCCTTTGAGATTTCTTTGGATTGAATACTTTTATGGATTTGAGAACACTTGATGCATGTCTTGCTATGACTTCTCGTGGTGATGGCGGGGTATCATATTGATTCACTTGATATGTGTTTTGGCACTCAACTTGTGGATTCCCGAAGTGACATTGGGGTAATCTATGCATAGGGGTTGATGCACGTTCTTGTCTTTGTTTCTATGGTAGAAATCTTGGGGCACTCTTTGAGGTTCTTTGTGTTAGATTGAGTATTATGAATCCGAAATTGTTTGATCGGTGAAATTGGAGTATCTCACGTGACATTTGAGTTGGTTGATGTGTATCATATGGTGTTATTTTAGTAAGAACTCTTGATAGATCGATCGGAAAGGATAACTTGATGTTATGTTAGTACAAACTCTTGAATGATCGATCAGAAAGAAAAACTTTGAGGTGGTTTCGTACCCTACAAACAATTTCTTCTTATGTTCTTCGCTAGATAGGAACTTTGGAGTGATTCTTCATCGCACGATGAGGGATGGTTATGTGATCCAATTATATTAGCGTTGTTGAGAAATTGCACTAGCCAAAGTACACACCCTAGGCCTCATTTTCAAGCATTGCAGTACCATTTGTGCTCACTTTTTCTACTTGCTACCTTGCTGTTTTTATTGTTACTATTACAAAAATGAATATCTACTATCCATATTACACTTGTATCACCATCTCTTCACCGAACTAGTGCACCTATACAATTTACCATTGTATTTGGTGTGTTCGGGACACAAGAGACTCTTTGTTATTTGGTTGCAGGGTTGTTTGAGAGAGACCATCTTCATCCTACTCATCCCACAGATTGATAAACCTTAGGTCATCCACTTGAGGGAAAAGTGCTACTCTCCTACAAAACTCTGCGCTTGGAGGCCCAACACGAGTCTACAAGAAAAAATGATGCGTAGTAGACATCAGTAACTTAGCAAGATCAATATGTAGGAACTTCGTAGGCATTGGATCAGCAATTTGTTGGATGATATTCATCATGTAACTGTTATAACCAAGGGCGACACGACACTAGCTCCAGTTCATAGATATAATGTAGGCATGCATTCCGTAAATAGTCATATGTGCTTATGGAAAGAACTTGTATGACATCTATTGTCCTACCCTCCCGTGGCAGCGGGGTCCATAAGGAAACTAAGGGATATTAAGGCCTCCTTTTAATAGAGTACCAGAACAAAGCATTAGCACATAGTGAATACAGGAACTCCTCAAATTACGGTCATCACAGGAAAGTATCCTGCATATTTTCACTACAGGGTTTACAGATCATAACACGTAATAGGTGACTATGACTTGCAAGATCGGATCTAGAATATAGATATAATGGTGATAACATAAACGGTTCAGATCCAAATTCATGGCACCCGAGGCCAAAGTGTCAAACATTAAGCATAGCAAAGTCATAACAACATCAATCTCCCAACATAATGGATACTAGGGATCAGGCCCTAAAAAAACTAACTCGATTACATGATGAATCTCATCCAACTCCTCACCGACCAGCGAGCCTACGAAGGAATTACTCACTCTCGGTGGAGAGCATCATGGAATTGGCGATGGAGGGCGGTTGATGATGATGAAACCGAAGATTCCCCTCTCCGGGGCCCCAAACGGACTCCAAATCTGGCCTCCCGGTGAAGAACCGGAGGTGATTGGCGGCTCCGTATCGCGAAACGAGATAATTCTTCCTCCTTGATTTTTCTCTCCTAAAATAGAATTTTATAGCGTCGGAGTTAGGGTCTGCGGGGCCACCAGGTGGGGACAACCCACCTAGGCGCACAAGGAGGGGGCGCCCTGGTGGGTTGTGCCCACCCAGGTGCCCCCTCTGGTGGTTCTTGGCTCCAGTATTTTTCTTTATTCATATAAAAAATCCTCGCAAAGTTGTGTTCCAATCCGAAAACTTTTATTTCTGCACAAAAACAACACCATGGTAGTTCTGCTGAAAACAACGTCAGTCCGGGTTAGTTTCATTCAAATCATGCAAATTAGAGTCCAAAACAAGAGGAAAAACGTTAGGAAAAGTAGATACGACAGAGACGTATTGACATAGAGTGGGCTAATGCCCTTAAGATCATCAAAAGTATATCCAATAGTAGCATGATACTTTCTCAGAGTTTTTAATAGTCTCTTTTCTTCATACTCTGAAAGTTAGTACTAATAATAACATGACATGTCTTCTTTTCATCAAGATAAGCATATTTTATTGTATCGGGAAATTGTTTTAATTCAAACACAGGATCACCTTTAAGTGGAGGAGGACCTCCAAGAGTATCAATGGGCAAATTGTGTTTCGGGATAGGTTGTTGATCAAAGAACAACTTATTATCTCATTTCTTCACTCATGTTCCTATCATTTGCATGGTCTCTAGCAAATATTGTTCTAAGCGATCAATAGGTAGTACGGTAATAGAAGCAAAACCAATAATTTCACATTTACTAGGCAATTCTTTATCATCAGGTTGTCTATGAAACTTGTAGAAATTAAACTCATGAGGTATATCACCACAGTTGACATTGACAATTTCTTTAGAGCAATCAATCTTAGCATTAATAGTGTTCAAGAAAGGTCTATCGAAAATAATGAGACAAAACTCATCTTGTGGAGAACCAGGAACTAGAAAATCAGGAGGATATTTTATTTTTCCACACAAGACTTCAACATCTCTAACAACCCCAAGCGGCATAATGGTGTCTCTATTCGCAAGTTTAATAGTAACATCAATGTCTTCTATTTCAATAGGTACAATATCATTCATAATTTGTTGATATAAGGTAAGCGGAATGACACTCACGCTAGCACCCAAATCACATAGGCCATGATAACAATGATCGTCTATTTTAACAGAGACAACATGCATGCCAGCAACAGGTTTATTCTTATCTTTATTATCTGGTTTCGCAATCCTAGTAGCTTCACCACAGAAGTAAATAGTATGCCCATCTGTATTATCAACCAAGAGATCTTTATCCATAGCAACATTCGGTTAAATGTTAATTTGTTAGAGAGTCTAGGTGATCTAATATTACTTTTACTAACCACAGTTGAGACCTTAGCATGTTCCTTTATCCCAACAGGGAAAGGTGGTTTCTCAATATAAGTAGTAGACACAACTGGATCAACATTGTAAATGGTAGTTTCCTCTTTAACTTTAGCGGGCTCCTCAATCTTTCCTTTAACAGGGGGGTGATATTTAAATCACTTATCCTTAGGGTTATCAACATGAGTAGCAAATGATTCACAAAAAGAGGCTACTATCTAAAAGTCTAGTCCATATTTAGTGCTAAACTTATGAAAAGCATCGGTATCCATAAATAAATTTAACACAATCGAACTCGAGTATTATACCTAACTCATTACCTTTGTCGAGTTCCCAATCTGCAGAGTTGAGTTTAATACTTTCCAGAAGATCCCATCTGAATTTAGTAGATTTCTTCATAAAGGAGCCAGCCGAAGAAGAATCGAGCATGGTTTGATCATCATGAGAAAGTCGAGCATAAATTTTTTCCAATATAATTTTTCTTGAGAGCTCGTGATTGGGGCATGTGTACATCGTGTACTTAAGCCTCCCCAAGCTTGAGCGATGCTTGCTCCTTCACGAGGACAAAAACTTCGGCCAACATCGCCCAAATGGGGCTTGTGATATACCGTTGGAAAGCTATGGACACCAGTATCACGACCCAACTTAATTTTTTGTCAAAATGTAAGCGGTTTAAGAGCAGTTTTGAAAACCGTTTTTTCTTCACATAAAAAACATGAATTGTATTTTCAATCTCATTTCTAAAGCGTTTATCGGAATGCGGCATATAATATGTCGTTGGAAAGCTGCTGCAAAACCGCTCCTTTCACAGCTTGAAAGTTTTCTCTAATTACCTATGGTTAAAACGTTATTTAGAAAAACGTAAAATTTCGCAAACCAAACAGTCGAGTTCCTATTTTTGCTGTGATTTGTAAACGGCAAATCCAATTAGGGCATATTATATGGCGTTGGAAAGCTTACAAAAATGCGCTACTTTTTCATGTTGAAAGTTTTTTCTAATTTTGAACGGTTTAAGAGTAATCTAGAAAACGGTACAAAACCTACCGAGTTCGTTTTTTCGAGTTAATTTTTTAACCGTGCGTCCGAATGTAGCAAGTGATATGGTGTTGGAAATCTTGAACAAATGCGAAACTTTTTTTGTATGTATTGTTTCTCCCAATTCGTTACAGTTTTTTGTTAGTTTTAAAAATGGCGAAAAACTTATTTTCGCGGTAATGTCTACAAAGTTTATCGGAATACGGAATATAATATACCGTTGAAAAGCTACGGAAATTGCAAAACTTTTTCATGTTGATGGTTTTCTCTGATTCCAAGTCGTTTTCAAGTAATTGCGAAAATGACGAGATCATTTTTCTGCCTTTATCGCGAAACGGATTGTTCGAAAATGCACCGCGTGAATAACGTGAACTTCTGTGACAGTTCTGCTTTAACTTCACTCTGTTTTTTGACGTGATGTTTTCGCCCGTAACTCCCGAAACACTTACCGAAATTGAGCAAATGATATACCGATGGAAAGCTGTTGAAAGCATGCAACTTTTTTGTGTTGATCATTTTTCCATATTCGCGACTGTCGAAAATATTTTTTTTAATGCGTAAAAATGTGCTTTAAACATTATAGATAAAACTTTTAAACCATTGATCGGAATGTAGCATATAATATACCGTTGGAAAGCTTATGAATAGCAGCAACTTTTTCGTGTAGACAGGTGTTATAAATTCATTGTCGTTTAAGAGCAGTTTTAAAAATGGCAAAAACAATGTCGTTTTTGCCCGTTTTTTACATGTAATTGAAGGTCGGACGTCTCGCACTGTAGATCTTGACCTTCACCCGGAGGACGTGAACTTCTTGCCGCAAACCTTGTAAGCTCTTTGTTTTCTATTCATATATTCTTACGTGAAACGCATTCCGTGTAGTAGTTGAACTTCTCGCTGTTTTCATCTTGAACTTCTGTCACGTATTTTTGTTCAACCTCTCTCACAAGAATTTTGAAATTTTTTTCTCGGACCGAGTACTTGAACTTCTAGCAACAAAACTTTTAGCCTTTGCTTTTTTTCATTCTTTTTTTTTCATACAAAATGCACACCGTGTAGTGCGCGAACTTATGTTATGTGACCTTCTCTCTACCTCTATGGTGACCTTCTCCCTGTTACGTGAAAATATCTGAGTTTTTTTATAGACATTGAACCGCTCTATCTTTTTTTATTTGAACTTCATTGTGCATTTTTAGAAATATGAAAATTGGAATTTTTTAGAAACATCGAACTTCTTCATTATTTCGAATTGAACTTATTTTGTTTTATTTTTTGAAAAATATCACCGCTCCACGAAACGGATTGTTCGAAAATGCACCGCGTGAATAACGTGAACTTCTGTGACAGTTTTGCTTCAACTTCACTCTATTTTTTGACGTGATGTTTTTCGCCCGTTACTCCCGAACCACTTACCGAAATTGAGCAAATGATATACCGATGGAAAGCTGTTGAAAGCACGCAACTTTTTCGTGTTGATCATTTTTCCATATTCGCGATTGTCGAAAATATTTTTTTGAATGCGTAAAAATGTGCTTTAAACATTATAGATAAAACTTTTAAACCATTGATCGGAATGTAGCATATAATATACCGTTGGAAAGCTTATGAATAGCAGCAACTTTTTCGTGTAGACAGGTGTTACAAATTCATTGTCGTTTAAGAGCAGTTTTAAAAATGGCAAAAACAATGTCGTTTTTGCCTGTTTTTTACATGTAATTGAAGGTCGGACGTCTCGCACTGTAGATCTTGACCTTCACCCGGAGGAGCACGTGAACTTCTTGCCGCAAACCTTGTAAGCTCTTTGTTTTCTATTCATATATTCTTACGTGAAACGCATTCCGTGTAGTAGTTGAACTTCTCGCTGTTTTCATCTTGAACTTCTGTCACATATTTTTGTTCAACCTCTCTCACAAGAATTTTGAATTTTTCTCGGACCGAGTACTTGAACTTCTAGCAACAAAACTTTTAGCCTTGGATTTTTCATTCTTTTTTTTCATACAAAATGCACACGATACAGTGCGCGAACTTTTGTTATGTGACCTTCTCCCTACCTCTATGGTGACCTTCTCACCGTTACGTGAAAATATCTGAGTTTTTAATAGACATTGAACCGCTCTACCTTTTTTATTTGAACTTCATTGTGTATTTTTGGAAATGTGAAAATTGGAATTTTTTAGAAAGATCGAACTTCTTCATTATTTCGAATTGAACTTATTTTGTTTTACTCTTTGATAAATATCAAACTGGTCCGCTTTTACAAATTGAACTTCTTCGATTTATGTTCTAGTAACGAGAAAACCTGAGTTTTTTATATACATATAAAACTACTCCGTTTTTTAAAATTGAATTTCTTGGTTTTAATCTTTTAGTTTTGGGGAACATTAGTTTTTTTTATTAATTCAAACTTCTTGGTTTTATTTCGAACTTTTTTTAGTTTTTCCTTTTTATTTAATTTTGAACTTCTTCATTTTTTCAATAGTAATGAGAAAACATCTGAGTTTTTTTAACCTTTGTACTTCTCTCTTGTTTTACTTTGAACTTCTTAGAGAAAAAATGGTTGTAAATAAGCAAACAATTTTCTAAATTTTTAAATTTGAATTTCCAGGTTTTTTGACCTTCTCGGTTATTTCAAATTGAACTTCTAGTGTTTTTAAATTTGAACTTCTAGGTTTTTCATAACTGAACCCCTTTGTTATTTTGAGTTGACCTTCTTGGTTTTGTAAGAAAAATTGAACTTCTCTATCATTTAAATTTGAACCACTGTGGGCGTTTTAGAAACGCGGAAAATCCAAGTTTTTTAAATTTTGAATTACTCTATTTTTCAGTTTTGAACTTCTTGGTTTATTCTTTAGAAATGGGAAAAATCCATTTTTTGTAATAAACATCAAAATAGTCTTGTTATTTTAATTTGAGCTTCTCGTATTCTTTTATATGCGTGCGCTACTGGCGCTGCCACATGTGATCGCGCATGCATCAGTGTGTGTATAGAAAGTGCACACGGGAAGCTAGGTGAGAGTCAACAAATTTTGCTCTAACTGAATTTTCAGATGCACACAACTAACTGAATTTAGCTGTCAGTAGCAGTCAAATCATCACACGCACACACACACTGAATTTACTGAATCGTGCATGATTCAGTTAACTGAATTTACTATCAATAGCGGTCAATTGCATGATTCGTTTAACTGAATTTACTGAATCAGTTTCCTGAAGTTTGCACAGTTATCAAAACTAAAATTACAAAAAATTATGTAACTGAACAGTTTGCTCTTACTGAATACAAATGGGATCATATTTGTGTTCTAGCTTGCCCAAAATTCTGGTACTGAACAATTTACTATATTTGTTTTTTAGTTTGCCTTCTCCATCTAAAATGAGATCATATTTCAAATTCAAGTAATAACAGCAAACAACAAAAAAACGCAGCAGCACACATGTACTCCATGTTTCTAATAACCACCAGCAACAGCTGTTGGTCAAGTGTATGCAAACTAAGATAACCAACTTGCAATGAGAAACCAAGATCACTGGTGCTTAGGTTTTGGAAAACACACACACATATACAATACACACTTGACCTTCTCCACCACAACATCTTGACCTTCACAAAAACACAATTTTAAGCCAAATTAATCACACATTAGTACAAGAACAACAGAACTGCAGGTGCCAGGGAAGGCGCCAAGCGTGGCTGCCGGAAAGGCTCTGTGGAAGGTCATAGAGAGGAGCCAGGGAAGGTCAGACGTGGAGAAAGAATAGGAAAGCTTGTAGCACTAACAGGCAGTAGCACCTCCGCGCGCTAGAAAGCATGACCGCCCGAGACATTGCTAGACACAACCGCAGGTGTGCGGCAGGTCACGACGGCATCGTGTATGTAGCTGCAGAAATCTGAATTTGTTCAGAGAAGTGAGAACTCTGAACCTGTAGCTTGATAGAATCTGAACTTCTACTTTTTTGAAAAAACTTGGTGTCGTGGCTGGAGGATGGAGGACCCAGATGGGGTAGCGCTGGTTAGCCCATGGGCGTCCGAGACAGCATCGCGTGCGCGACCTTGGGTGCTGGCAGCGACAGAGGTAGGGGAAGGCCGGCGTGTGGAGGAGGAGGTGCTGGAGCGAAGTTACAGCGACAGGTGGAGGAGGGCCGTGGAGGTTGCTTGCTGTTGTGGGAGGCCGGCGGCCGTAGTGTGAAGCTCCTCGTCCACCTGAGATGCTCGACCAGAACTGCAGTGGATGGGGCCGGAACGCTGATCCACGGGAAGGCCAAGACGACCGTCGCTAAAAGGTCAACAGTCCATGTAGATCCACCGGAGCCGTGTCTTCACCAGAGAAAAGAGAGGGGGGAGCGATGCATGGCTAGGCGGCGACCGGAGGAGCTGCGAGGGCCGCTGACGCCGGCGGAAAGATGGGCCGGAGGAGCTGTGGTGGTGGTAGATCCGGAGACGCACTGGTGGTTGGGGGCGGGGCGACGGCGACGACGCCAGTTGTGGGCGCGACGGTGACGGTGGTGCCACGGGGCCGAGCGACCGGCGGCGAGAGGTGCGCTATGGTCGGGGGCGGCGACGGGGCCGAGCGGCCGACGGTGAGAGGTGCGCTATGGTCGGGGGCGGCGACGGGGCCGAGCGGCCAGCGATGGGAGGCACATCGGGATTGGGGACGACGACGGGACCGGGGTGGCCGGCGGCGGGAGGTGCGCGCGCAGCAGGGGCCGGCGGCGATTGTGGAGGGGACGGGGTAGGTGGAATCGGGTGGGGACGGGGATCGTGGGGGAGTGGTCGGGGTGTCGGTGATCTTTTCTTTTCGTCCACTGTACCGATTTAGGAGTTCGGGAAGATCCCATCGGGCCCTTATAGGGATGACCGTGATCCGAATAACTATTCTGATCCCGGGATCAGAATAGTGCCACTCTATATATATATTTCCGATCACGACGAACTAGATGCATAGGATAAAACTATTGATGAAATTCCAATTTCAATCGATCCCAATCCACATTCCAATATCATCTCATAGCCTATACCATGTCAATGTCTTTCACTTCAAAGATAAAGGGAAAACCTTCTTCTTAACTTCTCTTCGGGTAAACCTGTAAGCTTAAATAATCCACAAACTTCATCCACATAGATTAGGTGCATGTGAGGATGTAATGTTCCATCTCCTGCATAAGGATTAGCTAGCAGTTTCTCTATCATACCCGAAGGAATCTCATAATAAATATTTTCAGTAGGTGCATTAGGTTGAGGAGCAACTCTCCGTGCTTCCGACCGAGGTGAAGATACCCCGAGCAAACCCCTCAAAGGATTGTTTTCCATAGTACCAAGTAATAGTAAATTTCAGCACACAATATAATTTTTCCCTTACCAAAGGCGCTTCACTCCCCGGCAACGGCACTAGAAATGAGCCTTGATAACCCACAAGTATAGGCGATCAATCTTAGTCCTTTTGATAAGTAAAGTGTCGAACCCAACGACGAGCAGAAGGAAATGACAAGCGGTTTTCAGCAAGATATTGTCTGGAAGCACTGAAATTATAGATAACAGATAGTTTGATAGCAAGATAATTTGTAACGAGCAATAATTAGTAACGGTAACAAGTGTGCAGCAAGATAGCCCTATCCTTTTGGTAGCAAAGGATAGGCCGGAACATACTATTATTGTAAGCAAATCGTTTTTGAGGACACACGGGAATTTCATCTAGTCACTTTCATCATGCTTGTTTGATTCACGTTCGTTACTTTGATAATTTGATATGTGGGTGGACCGGTGCTTGGGTGATGTTTTTACTTGAACAAGCCTCCCACTTGTGATTACCCCCTCTCGCAAGCATCCGCAACTACGAAAGAAGAATTAAGATAAAACTAACCATATCATAAAATGTATGGATCCAAATCAGCCTCTTACGGAATAGTGCATAAATTAGGGTTTAAGCTTATGTAACTCTAGCAGCCCATCATCTATTTACTACACCACAATGCATTCTCTTAGGCCCAAAGATGGTGAAGTGTCATGTAGTTGATGTTCACATGACACCACTAAGAGAATCAACAACATACATGTCATTAAAATGACAAACAAATACCAAATTCACATGATTACTTATGACAAGACTTCTCCCATGTCCTCAAGAACAAAAGTAACTACTCACAAATCATCTTCATGACCAAGATTAGAGGGGTATTCAAGAGCACAATGGATCTGAACATATAATCTTCCACCAAATAATACAACCACCATCAACTACAAGATGTAATCAACCAAAGATTGAATACGAGAGATGAACTAGGGTTTGAGATGAGATGGTGTTGGTGAAGATGTTGATGAAGATTGGTCCCCCCACGATGAGAGGGTTGTTGGTGATGATGATGGCTTCGATTACCCCCTACCAGAGGGAAGTATCCCCGGCGGAATCGCTCCGCCGGAGAGCAAAAATGCTCTTGCTCATGTTCCACCTCGAGACGGCGGCGCTTCTTCCTGAAAGTCCTATCTTTATTTTTTTAGGGAAAAGGGGAAAATTGGCTTATATACCGGAGGATATGCGTCAGAGGATGGCCAGGGGCCCCACAAGCCACCAGGGCGCGCCCTGGTGCCTCGTGGGCACCTGGGTGGCCCCCTATGGTACTTCTTTCCACCAGTATTTTTATTTATTCCAAAATAAATCTCCGTAAAATTTCAGATCATTTGGAGATGTGCATAATAGGTATCTTTGACATTGCTTTTTCAAGTCCAGAATTCCAGCTGCGTGCAATCTCCCTCTTCATGTAAATCTTGCATATTAAGAGAGAAAAGGCATTAGAATTGCTCCACAAAGTGTTATATTGATTAAAAACACTATAAATAACAGTAGGAAAACATGATACAAAATGGACGTATCAGCCGCCTCTTTGTGTGGTGACAGGTGCCACATGTCGGCTGGCACGCCTGCCGGCACAGCTGGGCTGGTCTTTAGTGCCAAATTCATCCACATGTGGTCCTTTCTGTCAATTGTGTTCGATGGGTGGTCCTTTTGGACGAAAACTCATTATTTCAAGTGTAAACATGGTTATTAAAATGTTTTAATCAATTGATATTAAAATATTCTTCTATTAATTATTTGAATGCAAATATGGCTATTCGGTAGGTACGATGGAAAATTTGCTAGTGTTCTATTGGGGACATCGTACACAACGGTTCTTCCGGGGTCTATGTGTCCATGTGCGGGTTGACAACAAATGTAGTGAGAGACATGGTCAATGTACGTTATGCGGAAGTGATAAGATGCATCCAACCGGTGTTTGGCCTTGAGATGTGTGGAAAAAAGATGACCATGGAGGCCTTCATCGTTGTAGGAGGTAATGATGGGACAGTTGCTCGTTGGGCTCCGTAGCTGGTCACAAGTGAAAACTCGTGAGGGTCGTACATGAGGTTTGCAAGCAACCCTCGTAGCTCCATGTTTGGACAACCGATGGTGTATGTGGAGTTCATTTCTGTCACTAATGATGCTTGATGCAATAGCGACGGCGATGAGGTTGAGTTGGCCATCACTGCACCCCCAGTGCCGGCCCGTCGGAGCCAACACATGGCCATCAAGTGTATGACACAGGATATTGGTCTACGATCGTTGACTTCAGTGAACACATGGATGGAATGGAGGAGGTGCTAGATGATGCCGATGATGGTCATTTTTCTCCCTCTTCATCCTCGGGAAAAAAATTGTTCCTCATCAGAGGGCGGCCGCGGCACCAATGGACCCCGAGTTGTTACGGATTATGAGCATCACCAATGAATTTCACTATGTTTCTTGCCTACGGTATAGCTTTACCCGAGGCCGGGGCCCCAGCCCGGTGAAATTCGGAAGTAATGCCACACCTACATAAAATCAGCTATGTGTTTTACATAATTAGCAACATGGACAATTTTGGTTGGATATAGGGAAAGGATGGGCCCCACCAGTATACCTAGCCATCGGTTGGGCCGGGCCGGGCCGGGCGTACCAAAGCCCGATGCAAAAAAAACCAGGCCCGAGCCCGGCCCGAACGTCGAGCCTAAAAATCAGGCCCAAGCCCAACCCATCACGCTAAAAGCCCGCCGAGCTTCTTCGTTAACGCGCGAATACGACGGCCCGGGCCCGGCCGTCAGGACTAAAAATCGGGTCCAAGCCCGACCCATCACGCTAAAAGCCCGATGGGCATCGGGCCGGGCCTCTTCCTTAACGCACGAATACGACGGGCCCGGCCCGGCCGTCGGGTTTGAAATCTAGGCCCGAGCCCGGCCCGTGGATAAGGTCGGGCCGACCGGGCCGGGCTGCCGATGGCGTGAAATTCATGGGAGAGAGAGAGAGTTGGTTAGGAAGGTTACGTAAAACTTTACGTAAGTCTTGGTAGATGTAGGATTATTGGAAATTCGGTAGCATTTTTGTTTTTTTTAAAATCAAAGTTGCCGCTTTATTTAATCAAAAGCATTCGGAATTTCGTCCGAGATTACATCTAGCACACAATCTATTTAATCAAAAGCATTCGGAATTTCGTCCGAGATTACATCTAGCACACAATCTGGGATATCACCCAACCACACCTTACACAAAGCATTTTTGTTCTTTAAAAGTGCGTGCGTATGCCCCGCCCACCAGAAATAGCAACAAAAGATTCATCAGCGGGTCAAGGGGCTTGGTGTGAGCGACTTATTGCGCCGGCTGCTGGCGCTGCCGTTCAAGCTACCAACTGTATCTGTGTATTTCTGTGAGGACAGACGGACAGGCGCTAGCTAGGTTGCATACTGCAACTGCACAACTCGTGTATATATGTAGGGATCAGCTCATTCTGGGGGTACGAAGAGGGCAAATTATCCATGGCTCTTGCTCTAGCACGCCGCCTACTCATGGTGCTGCTCCTCGCGGGCACCCGCGTCGCAGCGCCGCCCCCGCCGCAGGTCTCACCTTCGGAGCCAACGGTGGTCGGCATTACGGCCATCTACAACTTCGGGGACTCCATCTCGGACACGGGGAACCTCCTCCGAGAAGGCGACACAGGAATGCTGCGTTACACCACGGTCCTTCCCTACGGCGTCACCATCGGCCGCCCCACCGGCCGTTGCTCCGACGGCTTCCTCATGATCGACTTCCTTGGTGCATGCCCATTTGTTCTTCAAGAAATGAGATGCATGTGCTCTTTAATACTTCCTCCGTAAACTAATATAGGAGCGTTTATAGAATACTAAAGTAGTAATCTAAACGCTCTTATATTAGTTTACAGAGGGAGTATCGATCTTTGAACGAGTGAGCATTTGTGGTTGTGCAGCTAAAGATCTCGGCCTCCCGCTGCTCAACCCGTACCTCGACAGGCGCGCGGATTTCACGCACGGCATCAACTTCGCTGTCGCCGGAGCCACCGCGCTCAGCACGACGGCACTGGCCAGCAGGGGGGTCACCGTCCCCCACACCAACAGCTCCCTTGGAGTCCAGCTCGGATGGTTCAAGGAGTTCATGAGCTCCACCACCAACTCCCCTCGAGGTCTTTTACTCGTTACTGCCCTTCACCTTCTCATTAAGCTAGTACTGTAATTAACTTGCCGCCAAGCACAAATTAAGCTGATGCAAAAATTAACATTGTATCGCAGAGATACGGAAAAAACTAGCGAGTTCACTGGTGATGCTGGGCGAGATCGGCGGAAACGACTACAACTACGTCTTCCTACAGCCCCGACGGACGAACGGTAGATACGAGTCATACGACCCGATCAGCAATGCTACCCGCAGCGCGGAGAGCTTGGCACACGCCCTCTCACTGGTGCCCGAGGTCGTGCGATCCATAGCAGACGCAGCCAGGGAGGTGCTGGACATGGGCGCCACGAGAATGGTCATCCCGGGCAACTTCCCCATCGGGTGCATGCCGAGCTACCTGAGCGCGGCGACGGCGTCGAGCCCCGCGTCGCTGCACGACGGCGACGGCTGCCTCGTGTCCTTCAACCTCCTGGCGCGCGCGCACAACGAGCGCCTGCGCCGCGCCATCGGGGAGCTGCGGCGGTCGTACCCGGACGCGACGGTGGCCTACGCCGACTACTTCGCCGCCTACCTGGAGATCCTCCGCGACGCGCCGCGGCTCGGCTTCGAGGACGGGGCGGCCCTGCGCAGGGCTTGCTGCGGCGCGGGCGGCGGGGAGTATAACTTTGATAGTAATAGGCTCTGCGGCGCGCCCGGGACGACGGTGTGCGCGCACCCGAGCGGGCGTCCCAGCTGGGACGGCATCCACCTGACGCAGCATGGTTACTGCGTCATGACCGAGCTGCTGTATCGCCGAGGTCTCGCGTGCCCGCTTGCGGTGAAACTCCCGCGCCAGAAGGCTTGCCCGCCCGTCAGTTGATGTCCAACGCGAGCACAGCTGCTTCTTTGTCTCAACAAAAGAAAAAACGGAGCTGCTTTTGTTTCTCAAAAAGTACTCCCTCCGTCCCAAAATAACTGTCTTGAGTTTAGTACAAATTTACACTAGAGTTAGTACTACAAAGTTGAGACACTTAAGGGACGGAGGGAGTAAAAAACAGAGCCACTTCTGAATTTGTGAAAGCTCTGCTTCATCTGTCTCTATTCAGTGACGCAGTTGCGTACCGTTTAGTCGTTCAATACGCTGTTGTACAAATGGAACCCGGAGTTGGTAATATTTGCCAGATTTTGCACAGAATGAGACAGTCTCACGAATTAGAGAATAATACTTACTACTCGACATATATTGTGGAATCGTCACGCCCACCGGCCGGAGACAATTTCACCGGAAGCCCACACACCCTGATAACCCCGACACCGTAGCATATATAATCCGCATATTCACCTCACACGCACGCACACACGCACACGCAAACCAGTAATCCTTCTTGCCAAGATGATGATGATGATGCACCTTCAAATTAATAGACCACACTCCATCATATCGACCTACCGATCAGACCCTTGCTATGACTCCCATGGGCGTCTGCACGATGGCCGCGTTGGCCCCGGCGTGGAGCGACCCGACGCAGAGCAGCTGCGTCCCCGCCAGGATGATCGTGAACGTCTCCAGCGCGCGCTGCACACACACAGCACAGATGAGCCTCGTTAGCTAGGTTATTACACAAGCACAAGAGATGGACACGGCAGAGAGATTCTCCACTGATTCAATGGTGCTTAATTACCAGGCTCGGGGGCCTCCAGCCGATGCTGATCTCCTTGCACGCCAGCCCCATGGCGAGGAGGGTGAGGGTCCAGGTGACGATGGCGGAGGCGGCGGCGGACATCATGCTGGCGGGGTAGCCCTCGGTGACGTCGCGCAGGCCGGTGAGCGAGGTGGAGATGCCCACCGCGCTGGCCAGCAGCGCGAAGATGACGAAGAACCCCGTCGCCAGGTTGCCCATCGGGAAGTAGATCGGGAACAGCCGCACCGGCGGCGACGCGCCCTTCACTGCACCAGCACCAACATCCATCCATCAACGCCAGGACAAGATCAAACATGCATGCGTATATACACTTCTGGTTCTGAACTTGTGATCAGATCAGTGGTTGCAGTCGACGGACTTACGTGAGTGGGCGCTGTCGTCGATGCTGTAGTTGATGGCCCAGCCGGCGATGATGGCGACGACGACGTACATGATGAGGTTCAGGAACAGGAGGCCCGAGGCCAACGACTTGAGGCCCCCGCTCGCCATGCTACTGCTAGCTGAGTAGCTGCTGAGCACGAGACCGATGCGCCGTGCGTGCTCGTGTGCTCAGCTCGCTCCCTTGGCTATGCCGCTCCGGTCGTGGTGTGCTGCTACGGCGTGGTGACCGGCGGCATATATAACCGCCACGTAAATGCATTCCTCTGGTGAAAAGGTCGGCGCGCAGCTAAGAGACGCACACGAAGAAGCCACAGATATTCTGCCGTTTCTTTGCAAGTAAGCGAGCCTTTGCCCGGGGTCTGCTGTGCTGCTTTTGCGCTCCGCAAGGGACGGATCTCCTCTCCTCTCCTTGCACGGGGTCAGGAATTCTTTTCTTCGGCAGGTGGATAGGGTGATATGCTCATGGACACGGAAAGCTTTAGTTTCGAGCATGGATTGTATATGTTCTTTTCCCTCTTGCTCGGCAACGCCAGCCTCGAAAGGACCCGTCACAACCTCGAACAATCTTTTCGGAAGCAAATTAAGGGGGTTATTATTAAGGTGGGATAACAACTTTTATGACAATCAATTTTTTTAACACTTTTTGGACACTAACGCAAAAACCAGAAGTATTCAGTTTTTTTTAGTATAATCAGCTAAGCTTTATTGATCAGGGTTTAACAAGATAGAGATACCAAGATAATCATGGGGTTGGGCAAGCGAGACGTGGGTTCTATGATCTGAAGAATGAGAGAACTTGGCTAGATTATGGGCCTCCGAGTTTGACACTCAAGATGAATTAATCCGCATAACTAGATGCCATAGTCTTTTTTCCTTCACTTTAGCTCTGTATTGACCCCCGCGTCAAATGCAATGTCAATCACAAGTTGCTTTCAGGCCAATTTGATGTAAATTTTGTGCGGTGCAAGGTCAGACGCAATAGTGGCACGTTACAATTTTGAGAGTAGTGGATCTGTTATGTTGTTGATAACGATGGAGGAAGACCCTAAGAACCGATATTCTCCATTATTAGGATTTGTTACGTTGATAGCTTCATCGAGCTCATTTATCAATCTATTAATGAAAAGATGTATAAACACGCGGATTTGGAAAATACCCTCATGTATGGCCTTCCTATATGTTCTCCAAGTAGCCCATAATGTGATCACCTACTTCATAATGTTTTCATGCGGTTTTGAACAAACCAAACAATCATTGCTTCACCCATGGGTGTCGGAGTACGTCGATGTAAACATGTGCTCGACAAGTACTCAACTAGTTTCCAACAACAAGCTCAATTATAGGTTTAGCCTATTTGACGCTGGATCCTACAAGTGGGGCCCACCTATAAGGGCGTGTGAAGAAAAAGAGCCCGAGGGTGTGATTGGACATCCCCAACCTCTACCATGTTGTTGGGAATTAGCATTCAAACATACTTATGGTGAACTGAAAAGGAGGAGCAGAAACAAAGTAATCTTAGCACCACTTCATGCACTAATTTAAGGATTGTTGCTTAGCACCAAAGGAAACATATGCATCAACATATATGGTGTAAATAGCTCTTGCAACACCCCCATACGCTTCTTAAATGATGCCTAGGGTCAGGAGAACTTCTTTGTAGAGGGACAAAACATCAACACATGGAGGCACAAGATTTTTTACGTGGTTTTTGCCCCAGGTAGGTTGGGGTAAAAAGCACGCAAAAATCTTGTGTCTTTGTGTGTTGATGTTATGTTGTTATTCAAAGAGTTTCTCATGACACCAAACATTGCCTGGGGTTGTGTGGAGTGTTGCAAGGGCTATTTCCTAAATATATGTTACTGCATATGTTTCCTTCCATGTTGTGCAATGGTCTCTGAATTAATACAAGAAGTGGTGTTGAGATTACTTTGTGAAAGCACAAGTGCTCCCTGGGTGATTTTGGTAATTAATGTCAACATATCCCCTATTGGACTAATACCTTTATCTAGTGTATTTCAGATGAGTTCGACATTGGAGTGGCAAGGACAAGAGAATGTGGAACACTTTCAAATGCTAAGGACAAAGATTGGCAAAAGCTCAAGACTCTTCATTTTCATTTTCGCGATGCAAGATCACATTGAGTCTATAGGAAAGCCAATACTATTAAAAGGGATGAGGTGTTGCTTAATGATCTGGTTGCTCAAGTGCTTAGTGATATAGCTCAAAAAACCCTCAACCACTTTATCATTTCCACATTTGTCCAAAAGCCAAAGTCAAACTCGGCCCAACCGATGTGATCTATCTGGCGCCACCGAGTTCATTTGACATAGCCACAGCCAGAAACCCTAGACAATTCGGTCACACCGATACGGATCTCGGTCTCACCGAGATGGCCTTGCAAACTCTCTGTTTCCAATTAGTAACGTTTTGGTCTCACAGAAATGAGCGATCGGTCCCATCGAGTTTTCTTGACCAATTATGTGTATTGCTCTTTGCTGAAATCGGTCTCACCGAGTTCATGCAATCAACGCCACCGAGATGAGGTTTTGCACTAGCCCTAGCACATCGGCCACACCGAGTTGATCATGTTGGTCCCACCGAGATTCCTAACGTTCACATTTTGAACTGGTTCGGTCTCACCGAGTTCTTCTATTCGTTCTGACCGAGTTGGGTCAAATGTGTGTAACGGTTGGATTATGTGTGGAGGCTATATATACCCCTCCACCCCTTCTCCATTTATGGTAGAGCCATCAGAACGTGCCTACACTTCCACTACTCATTTTCTGAGAGAGAACCACCTGCTCATGTGTTGAGACCAAGATATACCAATCCTACCACAAGAATCTTGATCTCTAGCTTTCCCCAAGTTGCTTTCCACTCAAATCATCTTTCCATCATACCCAAATCTGTGTGAGAGAGTTGAGTGTTGATATGTCTCCAACGTATCTATAATTTTTGATTGTTCCATGATATTATATTATCCATCTAGGATGTTTTATATGCATTTATATGCTATTTTATATGATTTTTGGGACTAACCTATTAACCTAGAGCCCAGTGCCAGTTTCTGTTTTTTCTTTGTTTTTGAGTTTTACAGAAAAGTGAATACCAAACGGAGTCCGATTGACGCGCCAATTTTTGATGAATTTTTAAGGACCAAGAGAAGCCCTCAGAGTAAAAGAGTTGGGTCAGAAGAGTCCCAGGCTGCCCACGAGGGTGGGGGCGCGCCCACTCCCCTAGGCGCGCCCCCCTATCTCATGGACGGCTCGGAGACTCCCCTGACTTGTGCCCTACGCCAAAAAATCCTATAAATACCCAAACCTCAAGAAAATAGCATAGATCGGGAGTTCCGCCGTCGCAAGCCTCTGTAGCCACCGAAAACCAATCTAGACCCATTCCGGCACCCTGCCGGAGGGGGGAAATCCCTCTCCGGTGGCCATCTTCATCATCCCGGCGCTCTCCATGACGAGGGGGAGTAGTTCACCCTCGGGTCTAAGGGTATGTACCAGTAGCTATGTATTTGATCTCTCTCTCTCTCTTGTGTTCTTGAGATGGCACGAACTTGATGTATCGCGAGCTTTGCTACTATAGTTGGATCTTATGATGTTTCTCCCCCTCTACCTTCTTGTAATGGATTGAGTTTTCCCTTTGAAGTTATCTTATCGGATTGGGTCTTTAAGGATTTGAGAACACTTGATGTATGTCTTGCGTGGGATACCCGTGGTGACAACAGTGCATTCTATTGATTCACTTGATGTATGTTTTGGTGATCAACTTGCGGGTTCCGTGACCTTGGGAATCTATGCATAGGGGTTGGCACACATTTTTGTCTTGACTCTCCGATAGAAACTTTGGGGCACTCTTTGAAGTTCTTTGTGTTGGTTGAATAGATGAATCTGAGATTGTGTGATGTATATCGTATAATCATGCCCACGGATACTTGAGGTGACAATGGAGTATCTAGGTGACATTAGGGTTTTGGTTGATGTGTGTATTAAGGTGTTGTTCTAGTACGAACTCTAGGATAGATCGAACGGAATAATAGCTTCGTGTTATTTTACTACGGACTCTTGAATAGATCCATTAGAAAGAATAACTTTGAGGTGGTTTCGTACCCTACAATAAACTCTTCGTTTGTTCTCCTCTATTAGTCATTTTGGAGTGACTATTTGTTGCATGTTGAGGGATAGTTATATGATCCAATTATGCTATTATTGTTGGGAGAACTTCCACTAGTGAAAGTATGAACCCTAGGCCTTGTTTCAAAGCATTGCAATACCGTTCGTGCTCACTTTTATCGTTAGTTACCTTGTTGTTTTTATATTTTCAAATAAAAAAACCTATATCTACCATCCATATTGCACTTGTATCACCATATCTTCGCCGAACTAGTGCACCTATACAATTTACCATTGTATTGGGTGTGTTGGGGACACAAGAGACTCTTTGTTATTTGGTTGCAGGGTTGTTTGAGAGAGACCATCTTCATCCTACGCCTCCTACGGATTGATAAATCTTAGGTCATCCACTTGAGGGAAATTTGCTACTGTCTTACAAACCTCTGCACTTGGAGGCCCAACAACGTCTACAGGAAGAAGGTTGCGTAGTAGACATCAAGCAATTTCTGGCGCCGTTGCCGGGGAGGTGAGTGCTTGAAGGTATATCTTTAGATCTTGCAATCGAATCTTTTAGTTTCTTGTTTTATCACTAGTTTAGTTTATAAAAGAAAACTACAAAAAATGGAATTGAGGTTGCCTCATATGCTTCATCTTTCTAATATCTTTCGTGAAAATTATGGGAAGGAAAATTATGCTCAAGTACTAGAAGAAGAATTACATAGAATGCTTGGCATAAATATGTGAATGATGAGCATGATTGCAATCTTGTTAGTATGAATTATTTGAATACCCATGATGCTAATAATATGCAAAGCCACAAGCTTTGGGATGCTATGTTTGATGAAGATGATATGTTTAGTCCCCCAAGTATTGATGAGCAAATTTATTATGATGAAAGCATGCCTCCTATTTATGATGATTATTGTGATGACACGTATGCTATTAAGAATAAATATAACTATGAAACTTGGCATCATGATTTTAATTTTCAATTGGATTATGCTTCACATGATAGTTATTTTGTTGAATTTCCTCCTCCCACTACTATGAATGGGAAGAATTTTGCTTATGATGGGAGTAGTAAAATTTCTATGCTTATGGATCATGAAAAGAATGCTTTATGTGATGTTTATATTGTTGAATTCATTCATGATGCTACTTAAAATTATTATGAGGGAGGAATATATGCTTGTAGGAGTTGCAATAATATCAAGTTTCCTCTCTGTGTGCTTAAAATTTTGAAGTTATGTTCGTTTTCCCTTCCTATGCTAGTTGATTCTTGCTCCCATAAATTGTTTGCTCACAAAATCCCTATGCATAGGAAGTGGGTTAGGCTTAAATGTGTTAGTCATATTCTTCATGATGCTCACTTTATGTTTCAATTCTTATCTTTTATGCGAGCATCATTGAAATCATCATGCCTAGCTAAAAGGCATTAAAGAAAAACCCTTGTTGGGAGACGACCCAATATTTACCTCTACTATTTTTGTGTGTTCACATGATTAAGCTACTATAGTAATCATGTTTTATAGCTTTTGTTTCAACAAAGTGCCAAGTAGAACCTTTGGGAAGACTTGGGTGAAGTCTTTGCGATCTTGCTATAAAAAACAGAAACTTTTGCGCTCACGAGAATAGCTGCCTTTTTTTACTGGAGAGTGGTTTTAGGTTGATTCTGTTGCAGATGATTAGTAGACAAATTCCTCACGTCCACCAATTTATTTCAGAATTTTTAGATTTACGTAAGTATTCGAAAGTTACAGATTGCTACAAACTGTTCTGTTTTTGACAGATTCTGGTTTCTATGTGTTGTTTGCTTATTTTGATGAATCTATGAGTAGTATCGGAGGGTATGAACCATAGAGAAGTTGGAATACAGTAGATATTACACCAATATAAATTTAGAATGAGTTCACAACAGTACCTAAGTGGTGGTTTTATTTTCTTATACTAACGGAGCTTACAAGTTTTCTGCTGAGATTTGTGTTGTGAAGTTTTCAAGTTTTGGGTAAAGATTTGATGGACTATGGAATAAGTAGTGGGAAGAGCCTAAGCTTGGGGATGCCCAAGGCACCCCAAGGTAAAATTCAAGGACAATCAAAAGCCTAAGCTTGGGGATGCCCCGGGAAGGCATCCCCTCTTTCGTCTTCGTCTTTTGATAACTTTACTTGAGGCTATATTTTTATTCACCACATGATATATGTTTTGCTTGGAGCATCAATTTATTTTATTTTGTTTTGCTTGCTGTTTGAATAATCCCAAGATCTGAAATTTTTAAATCTAGAGAGTCTTCACATAGTTACATAATTATTCAACTACTCATTGATCTTCACTTATATCTTTTGGAGTAGTTTGTTATTTGCTCTAGTGCTTCACTTATACCTTTTTAGAGCACGGCCGTGGTTTTATTTTGAAGAAATAGATGAACTCTCATGCTTCACTTATATTATTTTGAGAGTCTTTTAGAATAGCATGGTAATTTGCTTTGGTTATGAATTTAGTCCTAATATGATGGGCATCCAAGATGGGTATAATAAAAACTTTCATACAAAGTGCATTGAATACTATGAGAAGTTTGATGCTTGATGATCGTTTTGAGATATGAGGATGGTGATATTAGAGTCATGCTAGTAGAGTAGTTGTGAATTTTAAAAATACTTGTGTTGAGGTTTGCAACTCCCGTAGCATGCACGTATGGTAACCATTGTGTGACAAATTTGAAGCATGAGGTATTTCTTTGATTGTCATCCTTTGTGTGGAGGTCGAGATCACGTGATGGTTAACTCCTACCAACCCTTCCCTTAGGAGCATGCGTGTAGTACTTTGTTTTGATGACTTGTAGATTTTTGCAATAAGTATGTGAGTTCTTTATGACTAATGTTGAGTCCATGGATTATACACACTCTCACCCATCCACCATTTCTAGCCTCTCTAGTACCGCACAACTTTTGTCATTACCATAATCCCACTATATATCTCCTCAAAACAGCCACCATACCTACCTATTATGGCATTTTCATAGCCATTCCGAGATATATTGCCATGCAACTTTCCACCGTTCCGTTTATTATGACACGTTTCATCATTGTCATATTGCCTTGCATGATCATGTAGTTGACATCGTATTTGTGGCAAGGCCACTATGCATAATTTTTCATACATGTCACTCTTGATTCATTGCACATCCTGGTACACCATCGGAGGCATTCATATAGAGTCATACTTTGTTCTAGTATCGAGTTGTAATCTATGAGTTGTAAATAAATAGAACTGTGATGATCATCATTATTAGATCATTCTCCCAAATAAAAATAAAAAATAAAGTAGGAAAGTCCAAAGAAAACAAAGCAAGGCCCAAAAAAAGAGAAAAAGAAAAAAAGAAAAAAAAGGGAGAAAGGGGCAATGCTACTATCTTTTTCCACAATTTTGCTTCAAAGTAGCGCCATGATCTTTATGATAGAGAGTCTCTTGTTTTGTCACTTTCATATACTAGTGGGAATTTTTATTATAGAACTTGGCTTGTATATTCCAACGATGGGCTTCCTCAAATGCCCTAGGTCTTCGTGAGCAAGCAAGTTGGATGCACACCCACTTAGTTTCTTTTGTTGAGCTTTCATAAATTTATAGCTCTAGTGCATCCTTTGAATGGCAATCCCAACTCACTCACATTGATATCTATTGATGGGAATCTCCATAGCCCATTAATATGCCTAGTTGATGTGAGACCATCTTCCTCTTTTGTCTTCTCCACAACCACCATTCTATTCCACCTATAGTGCTATATCCATGGCTCACGCTCATGTATTGCGTGAAAGTTGAAAAGGTTTGAGAATACTAAAGTATGAAACAATTGCTTGGCTGAAACCGGGGTTGTGCATGATTTGGGTATTTTGTGTGACAAAGATTGAGCATAGCCAAACTATATGATTTTGTAGGGATGAACTTTATTTGGCCATGTTATTTTGAGAAGACATAATTGCTTTGATTGTATGCTTGAATTTTTTTATTCTTATGTCAATATTAAACTTTTGTCTTGAATCTTTCGGATCCGAACATTCATGCCACAATAAAGAATATTACATTGATAAATATGTTACGTAGCATTCCACATCAAAAATTCTGTTTTTATCATTTACCTACTCGAGGACGAGCATGAATTAAGTTTGGGGATGCTTGATACGTCTCTAACGTATCTATAATTTTTATTGTTCCATGCTATTATATTATCCATCTAGGATGTTTTATATGCTATTTTATATGATTTTTGGGACTAACCTAGTAACCTAGAGCCCAGTGCCAGTTTTGGTTTTTTTCCTTGTTTTTGAGTTTTACAGAAAAGGAATACCAAAAGGAGTCCAATTGATGTGCCAATTTTTGATGATTTTTTATGGACCAAAACAAGCCCCCCACTACTAGGAAAAGGCCTACTAATGGCGCACCTATTTTGGCCATTAATGCCGCATTAGTGGTGCACCATTAGTGCTACGCCATTAGTATATTTTACTAATGGCGCACCTGTGGTGTGCCATTAGTATCTGGTATACTAATGGCGCACCACATGTGCGCCATTAGTATAGACCACGGTGCGCCATTAGTATGCCTCCCAGGGGGCCATATATACCCAGGTGCTTTGGTATACTAATGGCGCACTCTTGCCTGATGCGCCATTAGTAACTTTGGCATACTAATGGCGCACTGTTGGATGATGCGCCATTAGTATCCTTTGGCATACTAATGGCGCACTGTGATGTGATGTGCCATTAGTATGAATATTAGGTTTTTTATTTATTTTTAAATTTTCTGTTTTTTGCACAGGTTACAAAATGTATTATTGGACATAATATAGACAGCAGCACACAGCAACAACAGATTCATAATAGAAGATTAGTCTCTGAATACAATTCATCATATTAGTCTCCGAATACAATTCATCATATTAGTCTCGGAATTCAAAAGACCGAACAAAGATAGAACATTATATTACAAGTCTCGAGACCGCGAGTAGCGAGTTTGTCTTCACATTACAAGTCGATATCGATCATCTAAACTACCATCACATAGAAGAGAGCTGCGGTCATCACGATGAGCATCATCACGATGAAACTCGTCTTCATCCGGTTCCTCCAACGCTCCCTCCCCTCTCCCGCTAGATAGCGGGCGTATCTAGATTCCGCCTCGGCCCTAGTGGTGTACCCTTTGTAACTGTTACCGCTGAAACGGTGAACCTATCTCCGACACTCCTCCCAATCGTCGTAGACTCCGGGAACCTTACCCTTGTACACGAGATACGACGACATCTCTATGCACTAGCCAAACGAAACGTTAGTACCAATTCACAGACAATACATAAGCAATATATAAGTATGCAACAGAACGATCGGAAGAGAAAAGCAAGACATTAATAGCATCGATTACATCTAACTTGAACGACTGTCGAAACCAAAGAGACATACTACAAGTTCATTAAAGTTCAATTACAACATGAGCCAATCGATGTTTCAGAACTAGACACAACATCACTACTTTCGACTCGACTCAAGGGACCGGAGCGTGGATGAAGCCGCCGTCTATCGTGGGAGTCATGAAATCGCGGGCGTTGTCAGCCTGCATTTGTAGCATTGTGTCTATGTCACTGTTGGACGGTTGATTTCTGAGGTAGAACTGCCCCGAGGTACGAAGGACATCTTGATGGATGATTTCCGCAAACTCCGACTGGATGCGAAAGAATTCTTGTCTGATGTCCGCGTCCTGGATTGCCGACACGCTCGCGGCCCAATCTTTGAGTTTACTTGGTAGCAGAAGGTGATGATGGTCCCGTACGATCGCTCGCATGTGATGGATGGCGTAGTAGGCACCCTTCTGACCGCCAGGCGGCTGCTTGACGCAGCAGAACGTCGTATTGTGGGCGAACACGTGCTTGCCGTACTTACGAATAGGCCTGGTGAAGGTGCCTCCAGATTTGGCGTAGCCGGGGAGAACATCATCAAGAACTTTCTTGACATTTGTGTAGTCTACCTTCGACTGACGGTTCGAGTCGAAATACGTGGCCGTGGAATATTTCGGGCTTAGGAGGATGAGTGTGCAATGTGTGTCACTTCACAAAACACGGAATGATAAAAGAAAAACGATCGAAATCTAAGAATTCATATGTTACGGGGCGGTTGAGGGGACGACTTACTCGGTAAAGTAAGGCACGAGGAAGTTATCCTTATCTCGGTTTGCCAGAATGACGCCTTCGAGGTAAGAACTCGCGACTTGCCGGTCCCCAACGCTGCCCAAGATCTTGGCACGCATGTAGAAGGGGTCGACTATCACGATGTTCGGGGTCTTGTCTCTAATGATCCGCATCTCCATACTCAGCGAAAATAGCTGAACGAAGGTGTAGTGCAGCGGATGAAGGTTCAACATAGCGTAGATGTCATCAAACCGCAGGACGATCGTACCCCCGATGGAGTTATCCACAAAGCCCTTGCCCTCTGGCACCTTGGCCGCGAAAATCGGGTATGCCACATCCTTCTATCTGAGACGCCGCTTCTCCAAAGAAAGAACACTGTCATGCAGACTCCGCATAGCACCGGTTGCAGCATTGAGCATATTACTCGATAGCATCGGCCTACCCGCCACATGCACCCTCCTCATTATATCCTCAGGTGAAGGTGGCCCGTCCTGAGCACGGATCGTACTCGGTGCCGGCTGGCTCACACCCTTGTTAGTCTTTCTTTTCCGTGCCTTCTTCTTCTCCTGTAATGGGACCGAGTTCTGCTCACAGACCGCCTTCTTGAGTGTGTTGGGGCCGATAATATTTCGCACCTCGCCTATCTGAGGCTCGGTGAAATCGGCAGCTGGAGGCGTCTCCTGAGAACTGAACGGCAGACGACGCCTGTTGCAACTTGGTTTCTCCGCGGTACCAGCTAGATCGCGCACATCTTTTGTAGGGTTGGGTTCTTGAGAAGGAGGCCCCATGAAGTCGCCATCGTACCCATGATCGGCAAAGTACTCATCGACGTTGGCGAATGTATCGTCGTCGTTGTCGTTCGGCTCCTGTGCCATATGCATGTTTGGATCCAGTGGCATAGGGATGTCCGGCACCGTTGCGGCGGTCTTGCCATGGCTTGGCACCGGCACGACTGGCGGTGTTGTCTTTGGGGTGGCGTCCCCCGCCCCCAAATGAATCTGGCTCTTCGGCCAAAGCAGGGGCGAGCTTAGGCAGGCGCTGAGGGTCATCACATCATCTTCGTCGGCCCCAACGGGTCGAATCGGAGGTAACAACTCGTCGCAGCCTGGCAGCACCCGAACCAGTTGAACCCTATACAAGGTGGGTGGCATCCTAGTACCGTGGAACACGGGGTTGCCCGGTTGAACAATTTTTCCCTTGGCGACATCGACCAACTCGTTGTTCTCGAAGTGCAGGAGAGCGCACGGAACGTCGGCGGCGCCCTGCGAAAACATGTAGGGCGTCAGGGATGCCCAGTCAAAGGCAAGGAGATGAAGTCCTCGGCCGAGAAAGGCTTAATTAGTTACCGTGATGATGGCGTCGAGCTCGGCTAATGTCGAGGCACCGCCAACGGCGGGCGTGCAATTGACGGAGGGGCCGCTTGCTGCAGAGGTGCCCACCGGCGTACACCCGGGTGCATTAAGCTCCCGTGCCGGCGTCGGAGACACCAATGCCGCCTCCGCCGGAGACACCAATGGCCCCGCCATCGCGTTCTGCGAGTTGCTGCCCGTGAAGCTGGGAATCGGGGGCGGCCCGTGTTGGCCGCCCGCAATCCACGCCTGCAACCCCTCAATCAAGGTAGGCACAATGGCGGTGATCGTCGCTCCCAGTTGTTGTTGCACTTGCTCTTGGACATTCTCCGGAATCCGCACCACTTGTGCCTTGAGTTCTTGAACCTCGCGCGACTGGCTTTCCGAGCTGGTCTTTTTCTCCTTTCGCCCACCAGCGTTATAGTATGACGACCATTTTGTGAACAAGCCTTTGCCGGCCACACGACCAGCTGACGACGGCTTACTGAGCTTATCCTTTTTTTTCATTACATTCAACGCCCTATTTAGAGTGGTGTCCCAAGGGTTGCTCTTAGTCGACCCCGCGCTACTGCTTTCAGTCGCCTGCGGGAGGAATGTGAACCATTTAGAAATTTGGCTTCATTAATTAGAATGCAACCATATGGAGCTAATTACGCGGGGGTGTATTCCTTACCAGAACAAGCTCAAGCGCCCTGGTCTTCGGATCCGTGGTAAGCTCCTTTGTTTTCGGGTCCTTCTTGTACCGGGCCCTGACAAAGTTCCTGGTCTACTTGTCATCGTATTTATCGAAGAGGGGCGGTAGGCCTTGCTCGGCACGCTCCGCCTCCTCCTTGTCCCATATAGGCTCCGCCACTCTGTAACCGCCGGGACCGAGTGTGTGTTCCCCTAAGTTCAGCTCCCGCATTTCTTTCCCCCACTGACTTGATTCAGAGGTTGCGGTGCTCTCGCACTTGATCTTGAAGTCGTTGTAGTCATCTTCGGTGATCGAAGGATTTTTCTATTTGATCTTCTCATAACTAAAACCTTTGTCAATCATTCTCTTCACCGTGCTTTTCCAAGTAGACAGGGTCGTGCTCATCTTCGTGAGGGCGGCATTGTTCACTTTATTCCCTTTGAGGCTTGTGTTTTCAAATTCAGCGGGGAACTTGTATCGTTCGTGCAGCTTCGTGAAGAGGAGGTTGCGCAAATTCCCTCGGTCAGGATGCCTCAGGTTCTCGGTGTTGATCGAGACGGTGCTCCGGAGAATGCACCCGAGCTGAAGCGAGTACCCCTTGACTATTCGTTCGGGCGCCGTTGGATTCCCGTCGGAGTCCACTTCAGTAAATTCCTCCTTGACGGTGCGGAGGACGGTCGGGCGCCGGTCCTTCCGTTGCCTCTTCAGTTGGCTGCCATCTGTGCGTGCGCCGCAATCATCAGTGGTGGCATCCTCAGTGGCACCATCAGTGGTGTCATCCTCGACGGCACCATCAGTGGGGTCATCCTCGGCGGCACCATCAGTGGTGTCAGGATCGGTGTCTTTCGCGGCGTCCTCATACAAGTGAGGTTGTTCCTCCATCTCCTGGGACAGCTCCAAGAATGCCTTGCCGCCCGAACCCCCGTCATCATCGTTGTGGGCCATGTTTCTCTCTAAATAGGAAAAAAGTTTGGTCAAAAAGTTGGTTATTGTCAAGGAACAAGATCATGGTCTCATCATTTAGGGTTTGTCGACACCGAGGCATCCTAAAAGCTAAGCTTTTATCATTGAGGGTTTTTCGACGCTGAGGCACCCTAAAAGCCTAAGCTTTCATCATTTAGGTTTTTATCGACACCGAGGCACCCTAAAAGCCAAGGTTTTATAATTTATGGTTTGTCGACACCGAGGCATCCTAAAAGCTAAGCTGGGAAGGAGAATTCTAAGTTGGGCCTAATCACTTGGCTCTATTGCCGCCTATGGTTTAATGCAGCAAGAATAAAGGGGCAGTTGATCCTACTTAATTACGTACTAAGATACCCCGGCCCATGCATTAGTCACAAGTACCCCATATGTCCTATTTTTAGCAAAGTCATGCTAAAATTCACGGAAAATTTCAGCATGACCTTTGCTGAAAATAGGACATATGGAGTACCCGAATTTGCCGGAACGGAAGTTAATCGACATTCCAGCAAACTCAAGGGCCTCTCGGGGTACCTGCAAAATCATCACGACACGATGGTCGGAGACAAAACCCAGCAAAAATCTGGATGGAGTGCATCCGGCTTTCAACTCCACTTTGGAGCTATCTTAGACTAATTATTTCTTTACTAACAAACTGTAGAAATGGTATCGATAGCATATGTCTAGACTCTAGACCACACACCATACAGCAACATCAAAATATTCAAGAAGCTCAATTTCTCTAGAGAATGTATGTCTTTAAATACAATGAATAGTGTTAATCAATAATTTCAGATCAATTACCGAGAGATGGTTTCATGAATATATAATGCAGAACACTGTAGATTTGAAATTCACAAACAACAAATAACCATCGTAATCTGCTTTTACACTAGATGGTCCTCCTCACTTGCAGCAGGTCACGAAAGGGGGCTGCTGCTACTTGCCCGAATATGGAAGGCTCTAGTCAAAGCATGATTGAAATAACATATATATGTTGTTCTATGAACATACTACCAAAAGGAGAAGTGTCAATATACAGCAAGACAGTGTAAGCAGATCAATAGCACCAATCCTACCAACAAAAATGGAAGTGCAAAGAAATTCTGTCCACAACAGCACAAAGCCTCCAAGTTGCAAAACAGAAACTTTTAGTACCAGTTACAATTAGAAGGTGATCGATTATCTGCCGTAGGGATCAGTTGACTTGGAATTCAATATGTTGCTACCACTACCAAAAATACCATAAGTTCCCTACTTCGGACGGAACGAAATTCATGGAATGTTCAAAAGGTAGAAAAATCCACAGCTATTGTTCCCCTTGTTTGCCATTTTTTGGCAGTTCCCACGCATCGGAAACCTAGTTTTAATGTGGTAATTTAGGTATTTTGATTATGAAAACAGGGTTACAAATTGGCGTCAGACGTCAAAAAGAAATGGTAAAGGAGGGGTACTTAGTTTGAAATATACGTTATCTATTTAACATTTTATACTATTCGTATGTTCCATCCTTGGGTCAATCCAAAATTAACAGTGCCTCATTTGGCTAACATAAATCAGAGAACCTCTATTTTTGCATCTAGCAGCTCAGGGGCAAGGATCAAAGTTAAACTGTCATTTTCTATCTTTCGGAATGTAGAAGATTGAATTAACTGAGAACTGAAAGATAACATCTAGGATAAGATGACTGGCAGAAGTTGAGCAGCATTCTTCAGATTGGGCAAGAACACACGGGCCACTCTCATTTTCAGATGCAAACCAAATGCATCAGATGCAAAGGCAGTAGCACCAAGTAAACCAACGGCCCGCGTGGCCGGTGAGCGCACGCCGGTGACCAGGAAAATTAGAGACGCACCTGGGGTGGATCTGCTGCAGTGTCGAAGAGGTCGGGGTCGGGGTCAGGGTCGAAGAGGCGGCGGCGGCGGTGTCGAAGAGGCGGCGGCGGCAGTGTCGCGGGCTTCGAAGGGGTC
>LR738709.1:510650779-510669203 GCA_902687465.1 Secale cereale | reverse complement strand
GCGTGGGCAGCGGCGGCGGCGGCGCGGTGGAGACGTGGGCGGGGGGGAGGAAGAGGTGGACGAAGGACCGATCTGGCGAGGGAGGGACGAGGGAGGAGTCCTAGCTATAGGGGGAATACTAATGGCGCACGCCCTTGCGGTGCGCCATTAGAATGTTTTTTTTCTGATAGCAATGGCGCACCAGTGGGACGGTGCGTCATAAGTAATTTTTTTTTAGATAGCAATGGCGCACCAGCCAGCGATGCGCCATAAGTAATTATTTTTTATAAAAACAGTAATAATTTTTTATTTGAAAATATTTATGAATATAAAAAATATCATGAATATGAATATGAATATGAATATGAAACAGTAATAAATTTTTATAAAAACAGTAATAATTTTTTATTTGAAAATATTTATGAATATAAAAAAATATCATGAATATGAATATGAAACAATAATAATTTTTTATAAAAACAGTAATAATTTTTTAAAAAATATCATCAGATTTTTTTATTTGAAAATATTTATGAATATAAAAAAATATCATCAAATTTGTTATTTGAAAATAGCATCAAATTTTTTATTTGAAAATATAATCAAATTTTTTTTTTGAAAATATAATCAATTTTTTTTAGTTGCATTCATTTGTGACGGTGGAGCGGGGGTCGTCGGCGGTGGTGGAGCGGGGGAGGGTGCGGGGGGTGCTCGGTGGCGAGGGGGATCTGGCAAGGGGAATCTGGCGAGGGGGAATAACGATCGAGATGGAGGGGGATCGAGATCGAGTGTTCTCATGAATATTCAATATTTTTTCATGAATTCAAAAAGTGCCCATGAAATTTAAAAATATTCATGATAGTTCAAAAAGTGCCCATGAAATACAATCGAGAAATGAAGATTACAATTTAAATACAATCGATCTTAGCTAGCTAGCTATCTGTTCACAATCTTCTTGCCATTCTTTTTCGCAAATGGAGTTCTTCTATGGAACGGACGTCCTTTAGGTAGGGTGGTCCTGCTTCTTCTTGTGGTGTATGCTGCTACTTCATCATCGTCGTCATGTTCGATCTTCGGGTCGCCGTACTTGTCGAAGTCTTGCTCATTGGCTACTCCATCCATTCCGATGATCTTCCTTTTGCCTCTCCTCACGACAACACGACTGGGCTTTGACGGGTCGGTAATGAAGAAGCATTGGTCCACTTGGGAAGCTAGTACCCATGGCTCATTTTTCGCGGTGACGTTTGCGCCCGCGGTCTTGGATTTGGCTTCGGGTATAACCATGGTGGTGAAATACTGGTCTTCTTTTAGGACGCTCTTGGCCCATCAGACACGGAACATCGGGACCTTCTCTCCAGAGTAGCTCAGCTCCCAGATCTCCTCGATCCTTCCGTAGTATCTCTCCTTGTCATTACCGGTGTAGGATTCCATCGTTACCCTGGAGTTCTGATAACCATCGCTCTTCATGTCCTTGGCCTCGGTGTAGAATGTGTAGCCGTTGATATCGTACGCCTCATAGGTCATCAGGTTGTGCTCGGCGCCCTGTGACAAGGCGAATATGAGTTGTTCTTCCGCAGAAGAATCCTCATGTAAAGGGTACGACAGAAGCTTCTGCTTGAACCAACGCGTGAAACATGAGTTGTGCTGTTTGATTATATCTCCGTCCGTCCTCTATTGGCCTCGGTCATTGTACGTCTTCTCAATAAAGGTTTTGTGCTCTACCGCCCAAGGATCAACCACGTCTATGTGTTGTAGCGCGACTAGGTTTGCTCTTTCAATGTCGGCGAGTCGACCCTCGAAGTCGACATGCATTTCGTGGCGACCCTCACGGTGACCCCATCCAGCGAGCCTGCCGAGGTGCGTGTTGACGGGCAGACCAACGGGGTTCTCGATGCCTAGATAATTCGTGCAGTAGGAGATGCACTCTTCGGTCAGAAAGCCCCTGGCTATGCTTCCCTCTGGACGTGACATGTTGCGAACGTATACTTTGATGACACCATTCATCCTTTCGAACGGCATCATGGTGTGCAGGAACGTCGGCCCGAGTTGGATGATATCGTCCACGATATGGACCAGCAGATGCACCATAACGTCGAAGAATGCGGGCGGGAAGTACATCTCAAGCTCGCATAGTATCACCACGATCTCTTCCTGTAGCCTTCTGAGTTGCCTCACGCCAACCGACTTCCAAGAAATGACATCGAAAAAGTTGCATAGGCCAAATAGCATTTCACGGACGTGCGCGACCATGATCCCACGGATTGCAACTGGAAGTATCTGCGTCATCAACACATGACAGTCGTGAGACTTCATCCCGCTGAACTTCTGCTTCGCTGGGTCTAGGTATCTGCTTATCTTCTCCACGTAACCGTAAGGAAGTTTTACTCCTACGAGGCAGGTGAAAAACTGCTCGATCTCCTCCTGACTTAGAGTGAAGCACGCGGGAGGGTAGTCATTTCTGGTCTTCTTGGCCTTTTTGCCTTTGCGACGACTTTCCGTGTCCTGCTTCGCCTCATCATCATCATCATTAGCGTGAAGCTCCTGCCTGATGCCCATTGATTTCAAGTCTGCCCTTGCTTTCGGCCCATCTTTGGTCCTCTCTGGCATGTTGAGCAGGGTACCAAGCAGACTCTCGCACACGTTCTTCATGATATGCATGACATCAAGGCTGTGAGGCACACGGTGGATCTTCCAGTACGGCAAGTCCCAGAAAATAGACCTCGTTTTCCATACCTTCAGCAGCGGCTCTAGCGCCTTTCGCTTCTTTCCCGGCTCTGGCGCCTTTTGCTTCTTTCCCGGCAGTGGGCAATCTTTCCAATTTTTCAACAGCTCGTCTATTTCCTCGCCGCTCCTCGTACGCGGGCGTCCTCGGGGTTCGGTTTCACCATCGAACAGATCCTTGCGTTTTCTCCACAGGTCATCGTCGCGAAGCCACCTTCGATGTCCCATGAACACGGTTTTCGAAGACCCGGGATCTCTATCTAGCTGGCGATACGTTGTGTCATCCATGCACCTGACGCATCCAGAAAATCCATGGACCACCTGCCCCGCGACATATCCGTAACCGAGATAGTCGTGCACCGTCGTGAGCAGTGCGGCTCTCACAGGGAAATATACTTTCCTTGCGGCGTCCCACGTATTGGCTGGCATTTTCCACAGCGTGTCTAGCTCCTCTTTCAGCAGCCCCAGATACAGATTGATGTCGTTCCCTGGTTGTTTCGGTCCTTCAATTAGCATACTCATGTGAATGTACTTCCTCTTCATGCACAACCAGGGGGGAAGGTTGTACATCCACACAAACACAGGCCAGGTGCTATGTGTGCTTCTCTGGCTGCCAAACGGATTGACTCCATCGGTGCTCGCGCCCAGCACGATGTTCCTTGGATCGTTCCCAAATTATGCGTCTTCGAATTTCAACGCTTGCCACTGGCTCGCATCCTTAGGGTGACTCAGCATCTTGTCTTTTTTATCTATCTCCGGATCATTTGCGTCATCTTCTCGCTTCTTCTCCTCCCTATCCGCGTGCCAACGCAGGAGCTTTGCTACCTTAGGGTCCGCGAAATACCGCTGCAGACGAGGAGTGATCGGAAAGTACCACGCCACTTTTCGAGGAGCTTTCTTCCTCTTCTTGTATCGAGTGACGCCGCACACCGGACATATGGTAGACTCCGCGTGCTCATCCCAATAAATGATGCAATTGTTCATGCACACATGGTATTTCACGTGCGGTAAATCCAGAGGACACACGATTTTCTTCGCCTCTCGAAACTGGTCGGGTACTTGTTCCCCTTGGGAAGACGTTCGTGCCAGAATGACATGTTCTCGTCGAAGCATGCGTCGGTCATTTTGTGTTTTACCTTCATCTCCAGAGCCATGAGCGTTACTTTCAGGCGGGTATCCTCGGGCCTGCATCCTTCATACAATGGAGTAACCGCGTCTATCTCCAGTTGATGCATCTTGGCTTTCTCTCGGGCGGCAGCTCTTGCATTATCCGTCTGCTTGAGAAGCAGCTCTTGAATATGAGGGTCCTGCACCCAGCCCATCGATGGTCCAGCGTCGTCTGCTCCGCCGGCATCATCATCTTCATGATCATGCCCGTCGTCTGCTCTGGCATCTTCCTCATCATCATGTCCTGCATCTTCTACATGATGACTGTGTACAGCATCACCGTCGTGATCATCTCCTGGAGATTCTTCGTCTTCTCGCCCGCCCGAGCCGCGGTGGTTGTCCTGCTGCCCTTCCTCATTTCTTGCCCGGCCCCCATGGACGACTTCGTAGTCATCTTCATCACCTTGCCACCGATAGCCATCCATGAAACCATGCAAGAGCAGGTGGTCCCGCACCTGCCCGGAATCCGGGTCCGCAATAAGGCTCTTCAGCTTGCATCTTCGACACGGACATCTTATCTCCGTCTCGTTCTTTTGAAGCATCTCGGCCTTCGCGGAGCTCAAAAACCTATTCACGATGCCTTCGGTCATCGTGCGGACCATGGTCGCCTGCGGGGTAGAGCAAAATGATATTTTAGAACCAAGAAAAAATTTGGCATGACTTTCCCTAAAAATAGGACACAAAAGAATGCTTAATGCCAAAATTCTCGCCGAAACGGAAATGAATCAACATTCCGGCAAAATATTGGCAACTATCGCATTTGAAATACCGGTACACCTGCAAACACAAACATATATGCAACACCACAAACATATGCAACACCACGAACATACATAGATCTAGCTAGGCCATAAAAAGTGCATGTGCACATTGTTGGAGGGAGAACAACATAAAGATAGCTTCCCCCCTTACTTACCTATCAAAAAATGGTAATTTAACCACTTAATTTGAATCAATCTATGGTGGAAATGAGGTGACAAAGAGGAGGCAGCCGAGACAAGCTTTGGAGGAGGAGGTGGAGAGAATGAAGTGGGGAGAAAGTGAGTGGGTAGGAGTGGCTGTCCAATATATCTTGTTGGTGCCCACTTACTAATGGCGCACCATCTCCTAATGCGCCATTAGTAACCCAAGTTACTAATGGCGCACCTGCTGGTGGTGCGCCATTAGTAGTTTTGCAAAAAAAAATTAATGGCGCACTATGGCACAGTGCGCCATTAGTAGTTTTGCAAAAAAAAGAATAAAAAATATAATAAAAAAACAATAGTAGTGGCGCACTGTGTGACTAGTGCGCCATTACTAGTTACAACTAGTAATGGCGCACTCTGTCTGGATGCGCTATTAGTATGTTTGGAAAACAAAAAAAAATTGATACTAATGGCGCACCATGAGCATGATGCGCCATTAGTGTATTCCACACTAATGGCGCACCGCATGTCTGGTGCGCCATTAGTGTCAATCCTATCTATAGCCCTTTTTCTAGTAGTGCCCAGAGTAAAAGAGTTGGGCCAGAAGAGTCTCGGGCTACCCACGAGGGTGGGGGCGCGCCCCCCTATCTCGTGGATGGCTCGGAGACCCCCCCTGACTTGTGCCCTACGCCAAAAAATCATGTAAATACCCAAACCTCCAGAAAATAACCTAGATCGGGAGTTCCGCTGCCGCAAGCCTCTATAGCCACCAAAAACCAATCTAGAACTGTTCCGACACCCTGCCGGAGGGGGGGATCCCTCTCCGGTGGCCATCTTCATCATCCCGGCGCTCTCCATGACGAGGGGGAGTAGTTCACCCTCGGGGCTGAGGGTATGTACCAGTAGCTATGTGTTTGATCTCTCTCTCTCTCGTGTTCTTGAGATGGCACGATCTTGATGTATCGCAAGCTTTGCTACTATAGTTGGATCTTATGATGTTTCTCCCCCTCTACCTTCTTGTAATGGATTGAGTTTTCCCTTTGAAGTTATCTTATCGGATTGAGTCTTTAAGGATTTGAGAACACTTGATGTATGTCTTGCGTGGGATACCAGTGGTGACAATGGGGTATTCTATTGATTCACTTGATGTATGTTTTGGTGATCAACTTGCGGGTTCCGTGACCTTGGGAATCTATGCATAGGGGTTGGCACACGTTTTCGTCTTGACTCTCCGATAGAAACTTTGGGGCACTGTTTGAAGTTCTTTGTGTTGGTTGAATAGATGAATCTGAGATTGTGTGATGCATATCATATAATCATGCCCACGGATACTTGAGGTGACAATGGAGTATCTATGTGACATTAGGGTTTTGGTTGATGTGTGTCTTAAGGTGTTATTCTAGTACGAACTCTAGGATAGATCAAACGGAAAGAATAGCTTCGTGTTATTTTACTACGGACTCTTGAATAGATCGATCAGAAAGAATAACTTTGAGGTGGTTTCGTACCCTACAATAATCTCTTCCTTTGTTCTCCTCTTTTAGTGACTTTGGAGTGCTCTTTGTTGCATGTTGAGGGATATTTATATGATCCAATTATGCTATTATTGTTGGGAGAACTTCCACTAGTGAAAGTATTAACTGTAGGCCTTGTTTCAAAGCATTGCAATACCATTTGTGCTCACTTTTATCGTTAGTTACCTTGCTGTTTTTATATTTTCAGATTGCAAAAACCTATATCTACAATCCATATTGCACTTGTATTACCATCTCTTCGCCGAACTAGTGCACCTATACAATTTACCGTTGTATTGGGTGTGTTGGGGACACAAGAGACTCTTTGTTATTTGGTTGCCGGGTTGTTTGAGAGAGACCATATTCATCCTATGCCTCCTACGGATTGATAAACCTGAGGTCATCCACTTGTGGCAAATTTGCTCTTAAACCTCTGCACTTGGAGGCCCAACAACGTCTACAAGAAGAAGGTTGCGTAGTAGACATCAAGCAATTTATCGGTCAAACCGCATAACAACATACGTTGTTCCCTTTGTCATCAGTATGTTACTTGCCCGAGATTCGATCGTCGGTATCTCAATACCTAGTTCAATCAGGTTACCGGCAAGTCTCTTTACTCGTTCCGTAATACATCATCTCGTGACTAACTCATTAGTCATTTTCCTACAAGGCTTATTATGCTGTGTATTACCGAGAGGGCCCAGAGATACCTATCCGACACTCGGAGTGACAAATCCTATTCTTGATCTATGCCAACACCACGAATACCTTCGGAGACACCTGTAGAGTATCTTTATAATCACCCAGTTACGTTGTGACGTTTGATAGCACACAAGGTGTTCCTCTGGTATACGGGAGTTGCATAATCTCATAGTCATAGGAACATGTATAAGTCATGAAGAAAGCAATAGCAGTAAAACTAAACGATCATAGTGCTAAGCTAACGGATGGGTCTTGTCCATCACATCATTCTCCTAATGATGTGATCTCATTGATCAAATGACAACTCATGCCTATGGCTAGGAAACATAACCATCTTTGATCAATGAGCTAGTCTAGTAGAGGCATACTAGGGACACTCTGTTTTGTCTATGTATTCACACATGTACTAAGTTTCCGGTTAATACAATTCTAGCATGAATAATAAACATTTATCATGATATAAGGAAATAAATAATAACTTTATTATTGCCTCTAGGGCATATTTCCTTCAGTCTCCCACTTGCACTAGAGTCAATAATCTAGATCACATCACCATGTGATTAACACCAATAGTTCACATCATCATGTGACTTAACACTTTATAGTTCACATCGCCATGTGACCAATACCCAAAAAGGTTTACTAGAGTCAGTAATCTAGTTCACATCGCAATGATATTAACACCCAAAGAGTACTAAGGTGTGATCATGTTTTGCTTGTGAGAGAAGTTTAGTCAACGGGTCTGTTACATACAGATCCGTATGTATTTCACAAATTTCTATGTCTACAATGCTCTGCATGGAGCTACTCTAGCTAATTGCTCCCACTTCCAGTATGCATCCAGATTGATACTTAGAGTCATCTGGATTAGTGAAAATTTTGCATCGGTGTAACTCTTTACGACGAACTCTTTATCACCTCCATAGTCGAGAAAACATTTCCTTAGTCATCCAGTAACTAAGGATAATTTTGACCGCTGTCTAGTGATCTACTCCCGGATCACTTTTGTACCTCCTTGCCAAACTCATGGTAAGATACACAACAGGTTTGGTACACAGCATGGCATACTTTATAGAACCTATGGCTGAGGCATAGGGAATGATTTTCATTCTTTCTCTACCTTCTGTCGAGGTCGGGCTTTGAGTCTTACTCAACTTCATACCTTATAAATCAGGCAAGAACTCCTTCTCTGACTGATCCATTTTGAACTACTTCAAAAACTTGTCAAGGTATGTACTCATTGAAAAAACTTATCAAGCGTCTTGATATATCTCTATAGATCTTGATGCTCAATATGTAAGCAGCTTTACCGAGGTTTTTCTTTGAAAAAACTCCTTTCAAAAACTCCTTTATGCTTTCCAGAAAATTCTACATCATTTCTGATCGACAATATGTCATTCACATATACATATCAGAAAGGCTGTAGTGCTCCCACTCACTTTCTTGTAAATACAGGCTTCACCGCAAGTCTGTATAAAACTATATGCTTTGATCAACTTATCAAAGCGTATATTCCAACTCTGAGATGCTTGCACCAGTCCACAGATGGATCGCTGGAGCTTGCACACTTTGTTAGCACCTTTAGGATCGACAAAACCTTCTGGTTGCATCATATACAACTCTTCTTTAAGATATCCATTCAGGAATGCAGTTTTGACATCCATTTGCCAGATTTCATAATCATAAAATGCGACAATTACTAACATGATTCGGATAGACTTAAGCATCACTACGGGTGAGAAAATCTCATCGTAGTCAACTCCTTGAACTTGTCGAAAACCTTTCGCAACAAGTCGAGCTTTGTAAACAGTAACATTACCGTCAGCATCGGTCTTCCTCTTGAAGATCCATTTATTTTGATGGCTTGCCGATCATCGGGCAAGTCAACCAATGTCCACTCTTTGTTCTCATACATGGATCCCATCTCAGATTTCATGGCCTCAAGCCATTTTGCGAAATCTGGGATCATCATCGCTTCCTCATAGTTCGTACGTTCATCATGGTCTAGTAACATGACTTCCAGAACCGGGTTGCCGTACCACTCTGGCGCGGAACATACTCTGGTTGATCTATGAAGTTCAGTAGTAACTTGATCCGAAGTTTCATGATCATCATCATTAGCTTCCTCACTAATTGGTGTAGGAATCACTGGAACTAGTTTATGTGATGTACTACTTTCCAATTCGGGAGAAGGTACAATTACCTCATCAAGTTCCACTTTCCTCCCACTCACTTCTTTCGAGAGATACTCCTTCTCTAGAAAGGATCCATTCTTAGCAACGAATATCTTGCCTTCGGATCTGTGATAGAAGGTGTACCCAACAGTCTCCTTTGGGTATCCTATGAAGACACATTTCTCTGACTTGGGTTCGAGCTTATCAGGTTGAAGCTTTTTCACATAAGCATCGCAGCCCCAAACTTTAAGAAACGACAACTTTGGTTTCTGGCCAAACCACAGTTCATAAGGCGTCGTCTCAACGGATTTAGATGGTGCCCTTATTAAACGTGAATGCAGCTGTCTCTAATGCATAACCCAAAACGATAGTGGTAAATCGGTAAGAGACATCATAGGTCGCACTATATCTAATAAAGTACGGTTGCGACGTTCGGACACACCATTACGCTGTGGTGTTCTGGGTGGCGTGAGCTGTGAAACTATTCCACATTGTTTTAAATGAAGACCAAACTCGTAACTCAAATATTCACCTTCACAATCAGATCTTAGAAACTTTATTTTCTTGTTACGATGATTCTACTTCACTCTGAATTTTTTTGAACTTTTCAAATGTTTCAGACTTGTGTTTCATCAAGTAGATATACCTATATCTTCTCAAATCATGAGTGAAGTTCAGAAAATAACGATACTCGCCGCGAGCCTTAACACTAATCGGTCTACATACATCAGTATGTATGATTTCCAATAAATCAGTTGCTCGCTCCATTGTTCCGGAGAACGGAGTTTTAGTCATCTTGCCCATGAGGCATGGTTCGCAAGCACCAAGTGATTCATAATCAAGCGATTCCAAAAGTCCATCACTATGGAGTTTCTTCATGCGCTTTACACCAATATGACCTAAACGGTAGTGACACAAATAAGTTGCACTATCATTATAAAATTTGCATCTTTTGATTTCAATATTATTAATATGTGTATCACTATGATCGGGATCCAACAAACTATTTTCATTGGGTGTATGACCATCGAAGGCTTTATTCTTGTAAACAGAATAACAATTATTCTATGACTTTAAATGAATAATCGTATTGCAACAAACATGATCAAATCATATTCATGCTTAACGCAAATGCCAAATAACATGTATTCAGGTTTTACACTAATCCCAAAAGTATAGGGAGTGTGCGATGATGATCATATCAATCTTGGAACCACTTCCAACACACATCGTCACTTCACCTTTAACTAGTCTTTGTTCATTCTGCAACTCCCGTTTCAAGTTACTAATTTTAGCAACTGAACCGGTATCAAATACCCAGGGGTTTCTATTAACACTAGTAAAGTACACATCAATAATCTGTATATCAAATATACCTTTGTTCACTTTGCCATCCTTCTTATCCGTCAAGTATCTAGGGCAGTTCCACTTCTAGTGACCATTTCCTTTGCAGTAGAAGCACTTAGTTTCAGTCTTGAGTTTAGCTTTGGGTTTCTTCCCGGGAGTGAAAACTTGCTTGTCATTCTTCTTGAAGTTCCCCTTCTATCCCTTTGCCCTTTACTTGAAACAAGTGGTCTTGTTAACCATCAACACTTGATGATCTTTCTTGATTTCTACCTTTGCCGATTTCAGCATCGCGAAGAGCTCGGGAATTACTATCGTCATCCCTTGCATATTATAGTTCATCACAAAGTTCTACTAACTTGGTGATAGTGTCTAGAGAACTTTGTCAATTACTATCTTATCTGGAAGATTAACTCCCACTTGATTCAAGCAATTGTAGTACCCAGACAATCTGAGCACATGCTCACTGGTTGAGCTATTCTCCTCCATCTTGTAGGCAAAGTACTGTCAGAGGTCTCATACCTCTCGACACGGGCATGAGTATGAAATACCAATTTCAACTCTCCGGACATCTCATATGCTCCGTGGCATTAAAAACATTTTTGAAGTCCCGGTTCTAAGCCGTAGAGCATGGTGCACTAAACTATCAAGTAGTCATCATACCGAGCTTTTGTCAAAACGTTTATAACGTCTGCATCTGCTCCTGCAATAGGTTTGTCATTTAGCGGTGCATCAAGGAAATAATTCTTATGTGCAACAATGAGAAAAATCCTCAGATCACGGAACAAGTTCGCAATATTGCTACTAACATCTTTCAACTTAGTTTTCTCTAGGAACATATAAAACAAACGGGGAGCTACATCGCGAGCTATTGATCTACAACATAGATATGCTAATACTACCAGGACTAAGTTCATGATAAATTAAAGTTCAATTAGTCATATTACTAAAGAACTACCACTTAGATAGACATCCCTCTAGTTATCTAAATGATCACGTGATCCAAATCAACTAAACCATGTCCGGTCATCACGTGAGATGGAGTAGTTTTCAATGGTGAACATCTTATGCTGATCATATCTACTATATGATTCACGCTCGACCTTTCGGTCTCCAGTGTTCCGAGGCCATATCTGCGTATGCTAGGCTCTTCAAGTTTAACCCAAGTATTCTGCGTGTGCAAAACTGGCTTACACCCGTTGTATGTGAACGTAGAGCTTATCACACCCGATCATCATGTGGTGTCCCGGCACGATGAACTTTCGCAACGGTGCATACTCAGGGAGAACACTTATACCTTGAAATGTAAGGGATCATCTTATAATGCTACTGCCGTACTAACCAAAATAAGAAGCATAACAAGATAAACATCACATGCAATCAAAATATGTGACATGATATGGCCATCATCATATTGTGCTTTTGATCTCCATCTCCAAAGCATCGTCATGATCACCTTCATCACCGGCGTGACACCTTGATCTCCATCGTAGCATTGTTGTCGTCTCGCCAAGTATTGTTTCTACGACTATCGCTACTGCAAGTGATAAAGTAAAGCAACTACATGGCGACTGTATTTCATACAATAAAGCGACAACCATATGGCTCCTGCCAGTTGCTGATAACTTTACAAAACATGATCATCTCATACAATAACGTATAACTCATCATGTCTTGACCATATCACATCACAACATGCCCTGCAAAAACAAGTTAGACGTCCACTACTTTGTTGTTGCAAGTTTTACGTGGCTGCTACGGGCTTAGCAAGAACCGTTCTTACCTACGCATACAAAAACCACAACGATTTTTCGTCAAGTATGTGTTGTTTTAACCTTCACAAGGACCGGGCGTAGTCACACTCGATTCAGCTAAAGTGAGAGAGACAGACACCCGCCAGTCACCTTTAACCAACGAGTGCTCATAACGGTGAAACCAGTCTCGCGTAAGCGTACGCGTAATGTCGGTCCGGGCCGCTTCATCTCACAATACCGCCGAACCAAAGTATGACATGCTGGTAAGCAGCATGACCAGTATCGTCCACAACTCATTGTGTTCTACTCGTGCATATCCTCAACGCATAGACCTGGCTCATGATGCCACTGTTGGGGAACGTAGTATTTTCAAAATTTTCCTACGATCACGCAAGATCTATCTACCAGATGAATAGCAACGAGGGGAGAGTGTGTCTACGTACCCTTGTAGACCGAAAGCGGAAGCGTCAAGTGACGCGGTTGATGTAGTCGAACTTCCTTGCGATCCAACCGATCAAGCACCGAACGTACGGCACCTCCGCGTTCAGCACACGTTCAGCTTGATGACGTCCCACGAGCTCTTGATCCAGTTGAGCTTCACGAAAGAGTTTCGTCAGCACGACGCCGTGGTGATACGTCCAAAACGTATTTATAATTTCTGCTTGCTCCATGCCACTTTTGGGTGATATTGCTATGATATTTATACACTTACATACACTTTTGATCATATTTGGACTAACCTACTAATCCAGTGCACCCCAGTGCTAGTTTCTGTTTTCGGCTGTTTTTGTATTTCAGGTTTTCACGTTACGAGAACTACCAGGAAAACTCCAGAAAAATTATATAAAAAATCAGCGTTCCAGAACCTACCTTGCGCCCGAAGTACAGCCGGGGGGGGGGGCACCAGGGCTCCAGGCGCCCTGGCGGCACGCCCCCCCCGGGCCGCGCCGGGGGGGGCGCCTGGGCCCCCCGAGCCCCGTCTGGTGCCCCCCTTCGGCATATATTTAGAGCGTCCTTCGAAACCCTCGGGACGGGAACTCTTTTTCGCGATCTCATCTCTGTTCCGCCGCCGCCGCTGCTTCCAAGATCGGGAGCACCAGGAGAACTCTTCCCGGCACCCTGCCGGAGGGGAGGATCACCATCGGGAGCTTCTCCACCACCATGGACGCCTCCCGGATGAGTTGTGAGTAGTCTCCCTTGGACCATGAGTCCATGACCAGTAGCTATGTGATGTTCTCCTCCCGTTCTTGTGCTTCACTAATTAGTCCTCGTGAGCTGCCCTACATGATCGAGGCACATATGTAATCCTTATGCTGTTGCTATGATGAGTTTGCTGGGATCCGATGGATTATGAGATTATGTTCAGATTGTTCTTGAGTAATATATTTGATCTACCTCTTTTATATTTATGTTCATAAGTAATTCTTGCATGTTCTCCATTGTTATTTATTGCTTTGGCCAAGTAATACGTAGTGACTCCAAGAGGGAACGTTATGCTCGATTGTGGGTTCATGCCCCTCGATGACTAGCTTGAGTGACAAAAACATGAGTCTAGGGGATGTGCTGTTGCCACAAGGGGGAAAACAACGGTGCTTGTGCCCGCGGGTGCAATGATTGTTTACTTTACGCAAAGTTCTTTTAATGCAGTTGTCTGTTGCTTTGAGTTTACACTATGGGCGGGACTCGCAACTTAATACCAGCGAGATGTTCTGGATAGATATCTCAAGGTGGATGATTAGTAGTAGATATTGATGGATTTTGGTCTACTTACTTTGGCGTACCGCCCATGCTTTGAACCTCAACCTTTCTTGCAATGTAGTCAGCATTGGTTTGCGTTCGTGGTCCTGTCAATTGCCCAGCTGTAATTTGTTTACCTCACATAGCTGTTTTATCGTCTTTTGGGAGAGAGACATCACTAGTGAACATCATGAGACTCCGGTCTATATTACCATCATTGATCACATCCGCTATTTACTTTTCGCTATTATTTACTATTGCAAACATTATCTATCACTACTATCATTTGCGTTTAATCCTTTGTGAACTACAAGGCCGGAGGGATTGACAACCTCTCTGTACTCGTTGGGAGCAAAGTTATTTGTATCTGTGTGCAGGTCCATGTTGATTGCTAATCCGCGCCGTTAGCAGTTGACACCTACTTGTTGAACCTAGGAGTCTCTGGGGATTCGATCCTTGGCATCTTTGCTAAGGGAAAAACTTCCACAACACTGCATCTTACACCTTCCACTTGGGGTAACCAACGAGGGGTTAGAGGCCCATCAAGGAGTTTTTCTGGCGCCGTTGCCGGGGACTCCACTCTTCAGGATAGGGGAGTTGCATGCTATCTTTTACCTTTGCTTTTTAGTCTTGTTAGTTTACCTTTCAGTTTTTGCTTTAGTATCCTTTATCAAAAATTACAATTTTTTTTATTTTGCCTTCCTATTAGTAGTCCTATCTGTTTAGCTAAACATGTTAGGATATGGTGCTTTGAGGGAATCAGAAGTTCTAGATTTCCATCAAAGGGATGGAGAAAATATGAAGAAGGCATGGGACAGAATTTCTGATGCACATAGGAGAATTATGCCTTGGATACCTATAAAAATTGTGCTTAGGAATTTTTACCAGGGTCTTTTTAAATGGTGTAAACACTCTCTTGACATTATAGCCGAGGGAGATTTCCTAGAGTGTGATGAAGCTAGAGCTCTTGAAATTATACATGGTCTATCTAGTTACTTTGTTTATGATCATAATTTTGATACTGTCATAGATAGACTTGCTACTATTGAAAAGAGAATGGATGCTCTAGACTTAATGAAGGTAGAGAAACCCAAACCCAATAAGAGAGATATTTTGGAAATAGATAATGACTGGGAGCCTCTTGTTAGGATTAGCATCTCTAATCAAGACTTCCTTGCTTATTGTGATATTGGATCTATGGTTTCTACTATGCCAAAAACCGTTCATGATTCTTTAAAATTTAACATGGATAGACTACCATCTTATCATGAACACACTAATGGAGATATTTCTGAAATCCAGGGAAGAATAAAAGATGTGCCAGTTAAATTCCTTGAAGGGATTGCAATGGTTGATTTCTTCATCATGGAGCCAAACCAAGGAAATATAGTGCTTGGAAGGGACTTCCTCCGAGCGGTAAAAGGCTTCATCGATATAGGTAAGGGACAAATCCGCTTACGCGGTAAGGCAAAAGGTGTGTACCCCTTTCCTAGAAGGAACAAGAGTGAACTTGTTGAGGAACCATATGACTCAATTTATAACTCCGATTATTATGATGGTTATTGATTCCTTTTTGCATTATGCCTAGCTTAAAGGCATAAAAGAAAGCGCTTTTGGGAGGCAGCCCACATGAATAAATTTTTATATTTTGCTTTTGTTGTGTCTTGATGGTGTTTACTACTGTAGCATCATCATTGTATCTTTGCTTTTCATATTTGTGCCAAGTATAGCCTCTGATTGCTAGAAAGTTCAAAAGTTGTGAGGTGATGTCCAGGAAACAGATTCTGTCCTTGGATAGAAAAATTCGTATAAAATCACCAGATCATCTTTTTGGTCTGAATTGTTTCGACAGCGTTCTCTATATAATTGTCTTTCGTGCGTCTGTTCTGAGTTTTTTGATTTGAGTTGCAGAAGTACCCCGAACAAATCAATTACTACCTGCTGTTCTGTTTTTCACAGATTCTGTCCTGTTTTGCTTTTCCTTCATTTTGCAAACCAAGAGCTTGCTTTTTTCTTTGCAAAAACCTTTTGGCAATCTTGAGAAACAGTAGAACTTCAAGAATATCTTTATTTCCAGCAAGGTATAATTATTTTATTAAGGGTACTAACCTTGCTAATCAGATTATGATGAGTTATGTATGAAGGGAGTTTTCAAGTGTGCGAGGGAAGATGATAAAAAGATTTAGGAGTGTCAAGCGCTCAAGCTTGGGGATGCCCCCATGCACCCCCAAGAAATATTCAAGGAGACTCAAGCGTCTAAGCTTGGGGATGCCCCCGTGCATCCCCTTCTCCATCAACATTATCAGTTCGTCTTTCGTTCCGCTATATTTTTATCACTTCATGTGTTAAGTGCTATGCTTGGAGCGTCTTGCTTTTAGTTTTCTTTTTAGTTTTTCATAACGAGTCGGAACTCAGCGTTCTTTATGTGGGAGAGAAACACGCTCCACTTCTACCTAGAACATAACATAGAATTTTCATGTCTATCTTTGTTGTGTGTGTGTTCTTTGTCTTTTAATAGCTACTATCATGCTCTGCTCTTAGTATTCATGCTTATCTTTTCAAAGAGCTTCTGTTTAGTTGGTTGCTTGAACTCTCTTTAATTATCATGCTTATCTTATTAAGAGAGTTTGCTTCCGTTGCATTGGTTAATATGTCTATGATAAATATGCTACGTGCATAATGGCGCTTAGTAGTTCAGGTTTTCTTATGGTTAGTCTCAAATAGCTGGGGGATTCCCAATGTGTTATTGGAGTACCAACTTGATTTGTTTGCCGATGATGTGGTATGGTTTAGTAATATCTTCCTTCGAGAATTTATTTTGATTGACTTGGCGTACGCTCACACATATTTAAGACTGTAAAGAAAGTCTGTCAAGCCTTGATGATCTTTTATTTCTGAGTAGCGATATAACTTCCATGCCTGATTCAATATTGCTTTGTCGCTCTGCATGATTATGACCGTCATTGCTCTCTTAGTTGGTCGCTCCCAGTCTTTTGCTAACCTCCACCTGTACTAAGCAGACTAACTTTGCAATACATAGCTCATGGGAAAGTAGCTTAAAAACTATTGTGGTAAAAAATATGTTGCCTATGTATCTTATTTCTTATAAGTTGCTTGCTGAGCGGTAACCATGTTTCTGGGGACGCCATCAACTGTCACACTTTTGTTGAATATCATGTGAGTTGCTATGCATGTTCGTCTTGTCTGAAGTAAGGGTGATTTGCCATGGGTTGAATGAGTATGCATATTGTTAGAGAAGAACATTGGGCCGCCAACCAAAGCCATGTATCATGGTGGAAGTTTTAGCTTGGACATTAATCCTCAATCTCTTATGAGAATATGCTTATGCATTAAAGAGGAGTCCATCATCTATTTTCTATGTTGTCCTGGTATGGATGTCCTCAAGTTGAGATCTATCAAAAACGAGAAATCAAATGTGATTTATCTCCTTGGACCTTTGTACAGGTGGCATAGAGGTACCCCTTTGTGACACTTGGTTGAAACATATGTAATGCAATGATAACCCATGGAAATCCGAGCTAATTAGGACAAGGTGCGAGCACTATTGGTATTCGATGCATGAGGCTTGCAACTTATAGGATGTCTTATGCATGACACATATGAAGTACTACTACCGTTGACAAAATTGCTTCTATGTTTTCAAAATAAAAAGCTCTAGCACATAACCATTCTTTTACTTTTTAAGTCTCCACCTTCTTTCTTCAAGCACCAACTACTGAGAGCATGATTGTCATTCTGAGTGTAATGTGCATTGTCCCAAAGTAGCATTGTCTTTTGCATGATTGTGATATCGTTTATTTTGAAATCATTGTATCTAGTCATCACTTAAACCTTGAAGGTGCCCCTGCATTTATGTTTTGCTTCACTAAAGGGGGCAAGCTAGATATCACTTTATCATATTTGCACATCATGTTCATTACAAATCTTCTTGATGTTTCAGTTTCATGTTGTAAAACTTTCAGTCATTTGTGATTTTCTCATGAGGCAACTTAATTACTATAGAATCATTGTCTCAGTAAGCTTTTGTCATATGACTATGAATAAGTCCTATATGGTTAATAGCATGTCACCACAGAAATTATTCTTGTTATCATTTACCTACTCGAGGACGAGCAGGAATTAAGCTTGGGGATGTTGATACGTCCAAAACGTATCTATAATTTCTGCTTGCTCCATGCCACTTTTGGGTGATATTGCTATGATATTTATACACTTCCATACACTTTTGATCATATTTGGACTAACCTACTAATCCAGTGCACCCCAGTGCCAGTTTCTGTTTTCGGCTATTTTTGTATTTCAGGTTTTCACGTTACGAGAACTACCAGGAAAAATCCAGAAAATTTATATAAAAAATCAGCGTTCCAGAACCTACCTTGCGCCCGACGTACAGCCGGGGGGGGGGG
>LR738709.1:510616878-510650481 GCA_902687465.1 Secale cereale | reverse complement strand
GGCACCAGGGCTCCAGGCGCCCTAGCGGCGAGCCCCCCCTGGGCCGCGCCGGGGGGGGCGCCTGGGCCCCCCGAGCCCCGTCTGGTGCCCACCTTCGGCATATATTTAGAGCATCCTTCAAAACCCTCGGGACGGGAACTCTTTTTCGCGATCTCATCTCTGTTCCGCCGCCGCCGCCGCTTCCAAGATCGGGAGCATCAGGAGAACTCTTCTCGGCACCCTGCCGGAGGGGAGGATCACCATCGGGAGCTTCTCCACCACCATGGACGCCTCCCGGATGAGTTGTGAGTAGTCTCCCTTGGACCATGAGTCCATGACCAGTAGCTATGTGATGTTCTCCTCCCGTTCTTGTGCTTCACTAATTAGTCCTCGTGAGCTGCCCTACATGATCGAGGCACATATGTAATCCTTATGCTGTTGCTATGATGAGTTTGCTGGGATCCGATGGATTATGAGATTATGTTCAGATTGTTCTTGAGTAATATATTTGATCTACCTCTTTTATATTTATGTTCATAAGTAATTCTTGCATGTTCTCCGTTGTTATTTATTGCTTTGGCCAAGTAATACGTAGTGACTCCAAGAGGGAACGTTATGCTCGATTGTGGGTTCATGCCCCTCGATGACTAGCTTGAGTGACAGAAACATGAGTCTAGGGGATGTGATGTTGCCACAAGGGGGAAAACAACGGTGCTTGTGCCCACGGGTGCAAGGATTGTTTACTTTACACAAAGTTCTTTTAATGCAGTTGTCTGTTGCTTTGAGTTTACACTATGGGTGGGACTCGCAACTTAATACCAGCGAGATGTTCTGGATAGATATCTCAAGGTGGATGATTAGTAGTAGATATTGATGGATTTCGGTCTACTTACTTTGGCGTACCTTCCATGCTTTGAACCTCAACCTTTCTTGCAATGTAGTCAGCATTGGTTTGCGTTCGTGGTCCTGTCAATTGCCCAGCTGTAATTCGTTTACCTCACATAGCTATTTTATCGTCTTTTGGGAGAGAGACATCACTAGTGAACATCATGAGACTCCGGTCTATATTACCATCATTGATCACATCTGCTATTTACTTTTCGCTATTATTTACTATTGCAAACATTATCTATCACTACTATCATTTGCGTTTAATCCTTTGTGAACTACAAGGCCGGAGGGATTGACAACCTCTCTGTACTCGTTGGGAGCAAAGTTATTTGTATCTGTGTGCAGGTCCACGTTGATTGCTAATCCGCGCCGTTAGCAGTTGACACCTACTTGTTGAACCTAGGAGTCTCTGGGGATTCGATCCTTGGCATCTTTGCTAAGGGAAAAACTTCCACAACACTGCATCTTACACCTTCCACTTGGGGTAACCAACGAGGGGTTAGAGGCCCATCACATGGTGCCGGATATGATGAAGTTACCGGCGCAGGGCTTCGCCTAAGTACTGCAACGGTATGACCGAGGTGTGTTTCTGTGGAGGGGGGCACCGCACACGGCTGGAGAGATCAACTTTTGTGTTCTAGGGTGCCCCCATGTCCCTGTATATAAAGGAGCAAGGGGGGAGGCCGGACGACCCTCCTATGGCGCGCCAAGGGAGCAATCCTACTAGGAATAGGATTGCAATCCTATTCCTAGTAGGAATCACCAAGAGGGAGAAGGGGCAAGGAAAGAGAGGGAGAGAAGGAGAGGGAAAGAGGGGGCCGTGCCCCCCTCCCCTAGTCCAATTCGGACTGCCCCTTGGGAGGGGGCGCGCCACCACCTGGCTGTTGCCCTCTTTCTTCCCTATGGCCCAATTTTCCCCCATGGGGTTCCGGTAACCCCCCGAGCACTCCGGTAAATTCCGAAACTTTCCAGAACACTTCTGGTGTCCGAATATAGTCGTCCAATATATCAATCTTTATGTCTCGGACATTCCAAGACTCCTCGTCATGTCCGTGATCTCATCCGGGACTCCGAACTACCTTCGGTACATCAAAACTCATAAACTCATAATACCGATCGTCATCAAACGTTAAGCGTGCGGACCCTACGGGTTCGAGAACTATGTAGACATGACTGAGACTCATCTCCGATCAATAACCAATAGCGGAACCTGGATGCTCATATTGGCTCCTACATATTCTACGAAGATCTTTATCGATGAAACCGCATAACAACATACGTTGTTCCCTTTGTCATCGGTATGTTACTTAGCCGAGATTTGATCGTCGGTATCTCAATACCTAGTTCAATCTCGTTACCGGCAAGTCTCTTTACTCGTTCCGTAATACATCATCTCGTGACTAACTCATTAGTCATTTGCTTGCAAGGCTTATTATGATGTATATTACCGAGAGGGCCTAGAGATACCTCTCCGACACTCGGAGTGACAAATCCTATTCTTGATCTATGTCAACACCACGAACACCTTCGGAGACACCTGTAGAGTATCTTTATAATCACCCAGTTACGTTGTGACGTTTGATAGCACACAAGGTGTTCCTCCGGTATACGGGAGTTGCATAATCTCAGAGTCATAGGAACATGTATAAGTCATGAAGAAAGCAATAGCAGTAAAACTAAACGATCATAGTGCTAAGCTAACGGATGGGTCTTTTCCATCACATCATTCCCCTAATTATGTGATCTCGTTGATCAAATGACAACGCATTCCTATGGCTAGGAAACATAACCATCTTTGATCAATGAGCTAGTCTAGTAGAGGCATACTAGGGACACTCTGTTTTGTCTATGTATTCACACATGTACTAAGTTTCCGGTTAATACAATTCTAGCATGAGTAATAAACATTTATCATGATATAAGGAAATAAATAATAACTTTACTATTGCCTCTAGGGCATATTTCCTTCAGTCTCCCACTTGCACTAGAGTCAATAATCTAGATCACATCACCATGTGATTAACACCAATAGTTCACATCACCATGTGACTTAACACTTTATAGTTCACATCGCCATGTGACCAATACCCAAAAAGGTTTACTAGAGTCAGTAATCTAGTTCACATCGCCATGTGATTAACACCCAAAGAGTACTAAGGTGTGATCATGTTTTGCTTGTGAGAGAAGTTTAGTAAACGGGTCTGTTACATACAGATTCGTATGTATTTCGCAAATTTCTATGTCTAAAATGCTCTGCATGGAGCTACTCTAGCTAATTGCTCCCACTTCCAATATGCATGCAGATTGATACTTAGAGTCATCTGGATTAGTGAAAAGCTTGCATCGGTGTAACTCTTTACGACGAACTCTTTATCACCTCCATAGTTGAGAAAATATTTCCTTAGTCATCCAGTAACTAAGGATAATTTTGACCGCTGTCTAGTGATCTACTCCTGGATCACTTTTGTACCTCCTTGCCAAACTCATGGTAAGATACACAACAGGTTTGGTACACATCATGGCATACTTTATAGAACCTATGGCTGAGGCATAGGGAATGATTTTCATTCTTTCTCTATCTTCTGCCGAGGTCGGGCTTTGAGTCTTACTCAACTTCATACCTTATAACTCAGGCAAGAACTCCTTCTCTGACTGATCCATTTTGAACTACTTCAAAAACTTGTCAAGATATGTACTCATTGAAAAAACTTATCAAGCGTCTTGATCTATCTTTATAGATCTTGATGCTCAATATGTAAGCAGCTTTACCGAGGTTTTTCTTTGAAAAGACTCCTTTCAAACACTCCTTTATGCTTTCCAGAAAATTCTACATCATTTCTGATCGACAATATGTCATTCACATATACTTATCAGAAAGGTTGTAGTGCTCCCACTCACTTTCTTGTAAATACAGGCTTCACCGCAAGTCTGTATAAAACTATGTGCTTTGATCAACTTATCAAAACATATATTCCAACTCTGAGATGCTTGCACCAGTCCATAGATGGATCACTGGAGCTTGCACACTTTGTTAGCACCTTTAGGATCGACAAAACCTTTTGGTTGCATCATATACAACTCTTCTTTAAGATATCCATTCAGGAATGCAGTTTTGACATCCATTTGCCAAATTTCATAATCATAAAATGCGGCAATTGCTAACATGATTCGACGGACTTAAGCATCACTACGGGTGAGAACATCTCATCGTAGTCAACTCCTTAAACTTGTCGAAAACCTTTCGCAGAAAGTCAAGCTTTGTAAACAGTAACATTACCATCAGCGGCGATCTTCCTCTTGAAGATCCATTTAATTCGATGGCTTGCCGATCATCGGGCAAGTCAACCAAAGTCCACACTTTTTCTCATACATTGATCCCATCTCAGATTTCATGGCCTCAAGCCATTTTGCGGAATCTGGGCTCATCATCGCTTCCTCATAGTTCGTAGGTTCATCATGGTCTAGTAACATGACTTCCAGAACCGGGTTGCCGTACCACTCTGGCGCGAAACATACTCTGGTTGATCTACAAAGTTCAGTAGTAACTTGATCCGAAGTTTCATGATCATCATCATTAGCTTCCTCACTAATTGGTGTAGGAATCACTGGAACTAGTTTCTGTGATGTACTACTTTCCAATTCGGGAGAAGGTACAATTACCTCATCAAGTTCCACTTTCCTCCCACTCACTTCTTTAGAGAGAAACTCCTTCTCTAGAAAGGATCCATTCTTAGCAACGAATATCTTGCCTTCGGATCTGTGATAGAAGGTGTACCCAACAGTCTCCTTTGGGTATCCTATGAAGACACATTTCTCTGACTTCGGTTCGATCTTATCAGGTTGAAGCTTTTTTACATAAGCATCGCAACCCCAAACTTTAAGAAACGACAACTTTGGTTTCTGGCCAAACCACAGTTCATAAGGCATCGTCTCAACGGATTTAGATGGTGTCCTTATTAAACGTGAACGGAACTATCTCTAATGCATAACCCAAAACGATAGTGGTAAATCGGTAAGAGACATCATAGATCGCATTATATCTAATAAAGTACGGTTGCAACGTTCGGACACACCATTACGCTGTGGTGTTCCGGGTGGCGTGAGCTGTGAAACTATTCCACATTGTTTTAAATGATGATCAAACTCGTAACTCAAATATTCACCTTCACGATCAGATCATAGAAACTTTATTTTCTTGTTACGATGATTCTCTACTTCACTCTGAATTTTTTTGAACTTTTCAAATCTTTCAGACTTGTGTTTCATCAAGTAGATATACCTATATCTTCTCAAATCATCAGTGAAGTTCAGAAAATAACGATACTCGCCGCGAGCCTTAACACTAATCGGTCTACATACATCAGTATGTATGATTTCCAATAAATCAGTTGCTCGCTCCATTGTTCCGGAGAACGGAGTTTTTGTCATCTTGCCCATGAGGCATGGTTCGCAAGCACCAAGTGATTCATAATCAAGTGATTCCAAAAGTCCATCACTATGGAGTTTCTTCATGCGCTTTACACCAATATGACCTAAACGGTAGTGCCACAAATAAGTTGAACTATCTAAACTTAGCATCTTTTGATTTCAATATTATGAATATGTGTATCACTACGATCGAGAATTGCCTAACTTAGAATGTGCTTATACTATATGGAATTTTTTTGAAGTATGCTTTCCTAACTATTCCTTGTAAAGTCTAGATAAGATTTTTAAAAAATCCATTGCTTTTCAAAAGATGAAGCCTAACGATCCCAAGTTAATTTGATGAATGGTTATTTGAGCTACGTGATCTTATGTGTGCTAAGGGTGACGTTGGAACCATTAGTCACATTATCGTGGAAGCTATTCTTACTCACAAACTTGAACATTGTCATTATCGAAATTCTAGTGAATCACTTGTCCTAGGTGATGATCACACAGATGATGATGATGTTAAGCATGGATATTATGACGAAAGTGAAGATAGTGACTTTGATCTTGATGAGTCAATGAGACACTTTGGTCTTATGGCCAATCTTTGTGGTTACACAGCCAGAGGAAAGGAATGGGTTCTTGATAGCGGATGCACAGATCATATGACCAGAGATAAGGACATGTTCGATGAGCTTGCAAGAAACGATGGTCCACAAAAGTATGTTACCTTTGGTGACAACTCTAAGGGTAAAGTTGTTAGCCTTGGTAAGGTGGCCATATCAAATGATAGCTCAAACAAAAATGCCAGGCTTGTTGAATCTCTTGGTTACAATCTTCTTTTCGTATCTAGATTAGTTGATTTTGGCTTGGATGCGCTATTTACTCATGTTGATTTCCAAGTATTTCGTAGATATAATCATAATATGGTATTTACCGGCATTCGTAGAGGTGACCTGTACATTGTTGATTTCACTAAGAAAGCCCAACCTCGCAGTTGTTTAATTGTTAAATCTTCTAAAGGTTGGTTGTGGCATAGAAGGTTAGGTCACGTTGGCATGAGAAATCTTGATAAACTTGTTAAAGGTGATCATATCCTTGGTGTTAAAGATGTTATATTTGACAAGGATACACTTTGTAGTGCTTGCCAAGCAGGGAAACATGTTGTAGGAAGTCATCCCATAAAGAATATCATGACCATGAGAAAACTGAAGGAAATATGACCTAGAGGCAATAATAAAGTTTTAATTTGTATTTCCTTATATCATGATAAATGTTTATTATTCTTGCTAGACTTGTATTCGCCGAAAACTTAGTACATGTGTGAATACATAGACAAAACAGAGTGTCCCTAGTATGCCTCTACTAGTGAAAAGATCGATATGGTTGACTAGAGGGGGGTGAATAGGCAACTAACAATTTTTAGCTTATCTTAACCAAATTAAAACTTAGCAACAAAGTAGGTTGTCTAGATATGCAACTAGATGGACAACCTATATGATGCAACAATAGCAAGCACACAAGCAAGCAAGCTAGGATATACAAAGAAAGCTTGCATAAGTAAAGGTAAGAAATAACCACAAGTGGAGCCGATGAAGACGAGGATGTGTTACCAAAGTTCCTTCCCTTTGAGAGGAAGTATGTCTCTGTTGGAGCGGTGTGGAGGCACAATCCTCCCCAAGAAGCCACTAGGGCCATCGTATTCTCCTCACGCCCTCACACAATGCAAGCTGACGTGATTCCACTAGTGGTTCCCTTGAAGGCGGCGACCGAACCTTTACAAACAAGGTTGGGGCAATCTCCACAACCGAATTAGAGGCTCCCAACGACACCACGAAGCTTCACCACAATGGACTATGGTTTCGCGGTGACCTCAACCATCTAGGGTGCTCAAACACCCAAGAGTAACAAGATTCACAAGGGATTAGTGGGGGGAATCAAATTTCTCTTGGTGGAAGTGTAGATCGATGCCTTCTCAAGCAATCCCTAGGAAATCAACAAGTTTGATTGGCTAGGGAGAGAGATCGGGCGGAAATGGAGCTTTGAGCAACAATGGAGCTTGGGGAGGAAAAGGTAAGTCTTCTAGAGGAAGAAGACTCACCTTATATAGTGGAAGGACAAATCCAACCATTATCCACCAACTCTGCCCGCAACACGCGGTACTACCGTACTTAACATGCGGTACTACCGCACGGACCTGTGATACTTCCGCACCGGGTGCGGTACTACCGCTAGCGCGGCATGAGCCAGATCTAGCCCCTGTTGCGTTAAAACAACGGGCGGTAGTACTGCCGGAGCGGTACTGCCGCACGTCCTTACGCTACTACCGTAAGGCAGGGTCAGACTGGTCGGGGAAGAGTGCGGACTTAATAAATTACGTCCGCGGCTACTTCCGTAGAGTTACGGTCGATGTAGAAACCCGACACGGTACTACCACTTGCTAGAAGCGGTACTACCGCGTAGGACGCGGAAGTAAAAAATTACTTCCGCTCCTACTACTGTACTAGTTACGATGCTGGGGCCGGTCACACGGTACTACCGTGTCCTTGGCACGGTACTACCGCAACGTGCGGTACTACCGTAACCCTGGAGTGGTACTACCGTGGGGCCATGCAGTACTACTGCTTTCTGTGAGTGGTACTACCACATGCCTCAGAGTGGTAGTAGTAGAACGCCATTGTTTTTGCAATGACAAGGAAAAACAGCCGGAGCTCTAGTGAAGCGAAAGAAAGGTGGTGTGAATGAATAGATGTGTACATTTTGATTCCACCAAAACCTTTCCGAAGCGGACCCCTCTTAATAGTACAGCTTTCCTGTGACTCAATTCCACCGAAAAGAAACAAAAGGAAACACCATCTTCAATAGGTTCCGAGGGGCACTTAATCCTCTTGTGCCTAGGTGTGAGATATCTGAAAAGCTCAGTGCACACTATTAGTCCGCAAAAGCATTGTCATCAATCACTAAAACTACTTAGGGAGAAATATGCCCTTACAATCTCCCCCTTTTTGGTGGATTGATGACAACACGGGATTTGCAGAAAGATATATATAAAAATAATAAGCAAACCCAGCATGAATATAAAATATAGGTAAGCTCCCCCTAGATGTGCATACTTATGAACATGCTTTGGAGTGCACAACACACATACTAGGATCAACACTCCCCCTATATTTTATAAACAACACACTCCTTGCAACTAAGAATATAACTCTACGCATGGATGCAAGGAGGATCACATGAGCACAGATTAACAGTGCCAGTGAAGCATAAGCTCACAACCTAGCAGATAACACAGACATAATAATGAAATAAGGAGCAGAGTGCATATGTCTCACACCATATGATAGGTCTCACACACACACGACACAAACCAACGAAAGCAAACAAGGTTCGACCAACGAGAGCAAATAAATGCGGCACAAGACACACACATGCAAATCCTACACTCTCTCCCCCTTTGGCATCGAGACACCAAAAGGGCAGAGAGGACACCAATGACATAAGTGGCAGCTCAGGCGGAAGAGATCAGTCGTCACATGCCTCGTCAGTCTCCTGCTGCTCCTCCTAGGAATCAGACCACTTGTATCCATGGTTGGCAATCCACTCAGCCTCTGGAGTAATGTTCTTCTCAGACCCACTAGACACATCCTCGCCAAAAGTCCTTAGGATCTTCTTGTCGCGCCGGCGAGCCTGCTTCTGAGCAACATGTGCCTTGTATTGCCCCTTGGCCTGCATATAGAACAGAGCCTTCATCTTGCTCTTCAGCTTTTTAGCCCACGAGGGCTCAGACGATGGGGGAGCATACCCTCCAGAACTGTCCTCATCAGCTACCTCCTCCTCAATGTCCTCCTCATCCACATTCATCTTAGCCGCAGCAGCATCCGCACGGGTAGCGGTGTTGGCCCATAGGCTCTTGATGCGGAGCTTGATAGGCTCATGACGAATCCAGTGAGGAGCCTCAAACTCTTCATCAGGATAGAGCTTCTCCCAAGTCTTGGTGATCAGCAGAAACAGATATGGACCATAGATAGGCACTTTGTGGGTGAATATCGCAAAGCGGAGCTCACACCACATGACATGTGAGATATCAAGTGGTTGAGTCTGTGCACTACGGGCCTCCTCACAAATGAGCATCATGTCCACGAGGTATGCATGTACCTTGTCCTTGTCCCCAATGCGAGGAAACGGTGAGTTGCGAAAGATCCGATGCATAATATCCAGAAAAGGGTTCATAACCGAAGTCTTCTTGCCACTTGCGAGCGTCTTCTCCACATAATAGGGCAACAGCCGGCTCTTGTTGGCAGACTCTTGATTGGCATGAGGGAGAACTCCAACAGGAGTGTGGAGCCCCTCATCAACAACCTGAAGCAGATCCATGAAATCCTTCCAAGTAGCAGTCATCTTCTGTCCATTGGTCATCCAAGTCATGTTGCGTTCCTTCTTAGGATGGAAGTGAACCGAAGCAAGGAACTGGGCCGCAATCTCTGGTTCAAAGTCCATATGAAAAGACATGATATGCTCAATGCAAAACTGCTCCACGAGGTCTAGAGCCTCAGCAAAATAGGCCTGATGCTCCTCCTTCCTCATGTGATTCATGTCAATCCAGTGTGCATCCACATATAAGTTGTGTTTGCTCTTGACCACCTCTGTGAAGATAAGATACTGATGCTTGGTCCAGAACAAATCATCTCCATGGAACTGAGCCCAGGGATTCACATAGGGATTGATCTTCCTCCTAGCGATGAACTCATTTGATGGAATCTCATCCATGCTCATTGTTGGGTCATTGTTCTTGGTGGCAGTGGACTTGGTTCTGCGTTGGGGGGGCATTGGAGCCCTCGAGAACATCATCTTGGTTGCGCAGACGCTTTGACCCTATGTCACGGCTAGGATTCGAGCGACGGACATTGGAACCGGAGCCACCACCTATGACACAAACACAAGAACATGAAAGAGAAACAAAGAGAATCAATGCAAAGGCCACAGCAAAGCACAAGAAACATGTAAAAATGATAATAAGTATGGGCTACGAAGAAGGTGTGGAGTGAACGGCGGTACTGCTTGAAGATGCGGAAGTAAAATTTTAGTGCCGCTCCGGGGGCGGTAGTACCACGCCGGGGTGGTACGGTAGTACCGCACCTTTAGCGGTACTAAAAGTTTACTTCCGCGTCTAGTGTGGTAGTACTGCGTGAGAGAAGCGGTAGTACCGTGACGCGTCAGAGCGGTAGTACCGCAGGCAACCTGCGGTAGTACTGCTCGGGGTCAGATCCGAATGCGGATCCGATCTATGAACGCGTAAGACAAACGAGTGGTACTACGGTTGATCACAACTCCTTTGTAGCAACATACTGACTAGCATTTCTACTGCACAACTAGTCTCCTACACCCTAATCTTCCATATATAAGGCCTACAGGAACTCAAGAACAACATGCATCTCCCCAAAACCTAGAGACAACAAAAGGGCAAAAGAAGAAGGAATTTTAGGGATAAACCTTGTTCCATGGCAAGAGGGCGAGGTGGGGAATGATCCCACCGGTCGGAATGCGAGGAGAGTGGCCAGAGACGGAGATCCGGCGAGGTCCTCCGGCGCCGTTCTTGGGAGAGAGTGAGAGAGAGAGAGAGAGAGAGAGAGAGAGAGAGAGAGAGAGAGAGAGAAAGAGAGAGAGAGAGAGAGAGAGAGAGAGAGAGAGACGTGGGGAAAACGAGTTGAATGGTTATGGGGGAGTTAGAACTCCCCCTGCCTGCTTATAACCCCCAACCGTTCAAAACAACGTGGTAGTACCGCATATCATTGCGGTATTACCGCCCGAGCGGAAGTACCGCTCGCAGGGTGGTAGTACCGCTCTCCAGCGGCAGTAAAATATTACTGCCGTGCTGGTTGCGATAGTACCGGTAGGCTCTCTTGCGGTAGTACCATGACTAACCACGGTAGTATCGCTCCCCCAAGAAAGTGCAAGTTTCGACAAGGAAGGCTTAAGCAAAGCAACTACGGACAAGAGCACACAAACAAGGCAACAGGAAAGAAAGACAACAGACCACTAGAACAACAGACGAGACATCCCTCTTTGAAAGAGGTCGGTGGCCGGAGCCACCTATGTTTGAGTTACTTGGTATGGCACCGCGAAGAATTATACTTGGGCCCATGACCAACACTCGTCTTGAAGCACTTGTACCATCTAAAATGGCAAAACAATAAAGACTTGATCGATTTATGCACAATGGAGGGAGAGTTCATTGAGAGAACAATACTCCCCCTATGTCCATGCCTACACCTAGGCAAGATAATCATGTTGCGTGGGAGGAGTGTGTGCAAGGTTTCAATCCACATTGCTCAAAATCTATGATATTTAGCTCATGCCTTAACTCGCGAAATCTTGCTTCATCCAATGGCTTCGTGAAGATGTCTGCAAGGTTATCATGAGTGTTAACATAATGAAGCTCTATTTCTCCTCGCCGAATGTGATCCCGGATGAAGTGATACCGAATATCAATATGCTTTGTCTTGAAGTGTTGCATCGGGTTGAGAGAAATCTTGATGGCACTTTCATTGTCACACGAAAGAGGCACTTTGTCACAAGTGACACCGTAATCCTTTAAAATTTGCCTCATCCATAGAAGTTGTGCACAACAACTGCCGGCCGCCACATACTCTGCTTCGGTAGACGAGAGAGACACACAACTTTGCTTCTTGCAAGACCAACTTACCAAAGAGCAACCAAGGAATTGGCACCCTCCGGAAGTGGACTTCCTATCAACTTTGTCTCCCGCCCAATTTGAATCATAGAAACCTACAAGGTTGAAGTTTGCTCCTCTTGGGTACCATAAGCCAAAGTTTGGGGTATGAGCCAAATATCTAAAGATTCGCTTGACTGCCACAAAGTGACTTTCCTTAGGTGAGGCTTGAAACTGTGCATAGATTCCCACACTGAACATAATATCCGGTCTAGATGCACAAAGGTAAAGCAAGGATCCAATCATAAAACGATATACCTTTTGATCCACCGCTTTACCATTGGGATCAATGTCAAGTTGGCACTTGGTAGGCATTGGAGTAGTAGCCAGCTTGACATCACTTAGATTAAACCTCTTGAGCATGTCTTGAGTGTATTTGGCTTGTCTGATGAAGATTCCTTCTTTTCTTTGCTTAATCTCAAATCCAAGGAAGTACTTCAAATCTCCCATCATGGACACCTCAAAATGCGTGGTCATGAGTGCGGAAAACTCATCATTGAAAGCTTTGTAAGGTGAACCATAGATAATATCATCAACATATAGTTGGCAGACGAACAACTCCCCTTTGACCTTCTTAGTAAAAAGAGTGGGGTCGATTTTCCCAATTTCAAACCCACGATCTTGCAACAACTTGGTAAGATGCTCATACCATGCACGTGGGGCCTGTTTAAGGCCATAGAGCGCCTTATCGAGTTGATACACGTGATTGGGGAACTTAGGATCCTCAAACCCCGAGGGTTGTTTGACATACACTAACTCATTAATAGGACCATTAAGAAACACACTTTTCACATCCATTTGTTGCAATTTAAAGTTATGATGAGAAGCATAGGCAAGCAACAAACGAATAGATTCAAAGCGAGCAACGGGGGCAAAGGTTTCACCATAGTCGATACCCTCGACTTGGGAGTAGCCTTGAGCCACCAAACGAGCCTTGTAGTGAATTACAATGTCGTGAGCATCTTGCTTGTTCTTAAAGATCCACTTGGTTCCAATGACATTATGGTTCTCCTTTGGCCTTGGCACGAGACGCCACACTTTGTTGCGCTCGAAGTTATGGAGTTCTTCATTCATGGCATTGAGCCAATCGGGGTCTTCGAGAGCCTCATAGACCTTTTGAGGTTCAACACAAGAGACAAAAGCTTGATGAGCACAATAGTTTGCTAATCTTCTATGAGTGCTTACCCCCTTTGTGATGCTTCCAAGAATATCCTCCATGTGATGCTCTCTAGAAGCGAGCCTGGAAGCAATTTTAGCAGCATGACGCTCCAATTGCTCTTCAAGTGATAATTGAGGAGCTCTGAGTTGATCATCTTGAGCATCGTCAAGAGCTTGATCTTGATCTTGAGCTTCCTCTTGATGTTGATCATGCTCAGAAGATGGAACTTGGCCTTGTGCATCATTTGGTGGCTCACCACCATCTTGTGGTTGATCTTGCACTTGGCCTTGTTCGTCTGGTTGAGGGCCTTCACTTTGTTCTTCGGAAGCGTGTGGGTCTTGGGTTGATGATGGTTACACTTGAGTGGAACATTGTCCTTCTCCTTCGGCCACAAGGGGTTCCTCAATGGGTAGGATATAACCAACACCCATTCTTCTTATGGCTTGAGGAGGAATTTCATCACCTACATCACAAGTAACACTTTGCTCCACTTGGGAGCCGTTATTCTCATCAAACTCTACGTTACACGTCTCCTCAATGAGTCCATTGGACTTGTTGAGGACACGGTAAGCATGAGAGTTTGTAGCATAACCAACAAATATGCCCTCATGAGCTCTAGTTTCAAATTTAGACAAACGAGCACCTTTCTTGAGGATGAAACACTTACACCCAAACACCCGCAAGTACTTCAGATTGGGCTTGTTACCGGAAAGAATATCATACGGAGTCTTGTTCAAGCCTTTGCGGATATAGAGCCGATTGGATGCATGATAAGCGGTGTTGATGGCTTCGGCCCAAAAGTTGTATGGAGACTTGAATTCTGCCATCATGGTCCTCGCCGCGTCCATCAATGTCCGGTTCTTTCTCTCCGCTACACCATTTTGTTGAGGGGTATAATTAAGGTGCGAGATATTGATGTTTGATCCCCTCATCACCAAGAAACTCATCCAAGGTGTAGTTCTTGAACTCAGTGCCGTTGTCACTTCGAATCATCAAGATCTTTGCCTCATGTTGACGTTGAGCTTCATTTGCAAAGTTGATGACGGTTTGTTGGGTCTCACTCTTCTTCTTGAAGAAATATACCCAAGTGTATCTTGAATAATCATCTACAATCACCAAGCAATACTTTCTACCCCCAAGACTATAAAAGGATGGAGGCCCAAAGAGATCCATGTGAAGGAGCTCTAACGGTCTTTTTGAGTAGATGATAGTCGTGGGAGGGTGAGCCTTCTCATGTAACTTTCCTTCAATACAAGCACTGCAAGCACGATCTTCGGCAAAGCTAACATTTGTTAGTCCACGGACATGGTCCCCCTTGAGAAGACTTTGCAAAGATCTCATATTGACATGGGCTAACCGGCGATGCCAAAGCCATCCCACGTCAACTTTAGCCATTAGGCAAGTCACGGTCTTAGTGGGTTGCTCCGAGAAGTTAACCACATAGAGACCGTTCTCGACATGCCCAACATAGACTACTTTAAGAGTCTTGCTCCACAAGAGGGCCGCGGTATCAATATCAAAGAATGTGGGAAAGCCCATGAGTGCAAGTTGACGAACAGAAAGTAAGTTGTATGCAAGGGACTCAACAAGCATGACTTTCTCGATCGTGAGATCATGAGAAACAACAACCTTGCCAAGCCCCAATACCTTAGAAGATGAAGCATCACCCCATTCGATATTGGTGCCCATAGATGAAGCTTGATGCACGTCCACCACCAAGTCTTTGCTTCCCGTCATATAATTTGTGGCTCCACTATCGAGCAACCATGACCCCCCAACGGAAGCAAACTCCTACAAGAGATCAATGCTTGGATTTAGGTACCCATTTGGTAATGGGTCCTTTGAGGTTAGTAACAAGGGTCTTAGGAACCCAAATAGACCATTCAATTTAATCATAAGAAGAACCAACAAATTTAGCAAAAACATGTCCATCACTAGCACGGCATAGAACATATGAAGGATTAAAGTCGTCGGCTATGTTTGATGGCATAGCGGGGTTTTTCTTGACTCCACCACTCTTCACATTGTTCTTCTTCTTAGGAGCACCCTCTCCCTCTCTCACAAAGGTTTGCTTGAGAGGAGGAGGTTGCTCGGTCTTGTCGTTCTTCTTCTTCTTGGGCTTGGGAGCAAACCCAATTCCTTCCTTTGCCACAACTTCCTTTTGATTGCTCAAAAGATCGTTGAGGTTCTTCTCAGCTTGTATACATGACACAAGGCCTTTCTAAAGTTGCTTCTTCAACTTGGCATTTGATACGTCCAAAACGTATCTATAATTTCTGCTTGCTCCATGCCTCTTTTGTGTGATATTGCTATGATATTTATACACTTTCATACACTTTGATCATATTTGGACTAACCTATTAACTCAGTGCACCCCAGTGCCAGTTTCTGTTTCCTGCTGTTTTTGTATTTCAGGTTTTCCCATTACGTAAACTGCCAGAAAAATCCCGGAAAAATTATATAAAAAATCAGCGTTCCGGAAGCTTCCATGCGGCCAAAGTAGGGCCGGAGGGGGGCCACAGGGGCTCCAGGCGCCCTGCCCAGGCGGCCCCACCCCTGGCCGCCTGGCCAGGCCGCCTGGGCCCCCCTTAGCTCCCCTGGCGACCCCCTTTGGCATATATTTAACACCCGTCGAGGAAACCCTGATTCCGGACCCCTTTTCTCCAGACGCGATTCCGATCTCCGCCGCCATCGCCATCAAGTTTCGGGGGACCAGAATTCCTGTGCCGGCACCCTGCCGGGACGGGGAAGTGCCCCCGGATTCATCTCCATCGACGTTGCTTCCTCCCTCCATGATGCGGGAGTAGTTCCTCCTCGGGGCTGAGGTTTCTACCAGTAGCTATGTGGTCAATTCTCTCTTCCATGATGTGATCTTCGTTGTGATCATAGGCTATGTTAATCTAGGGTGATCCCATGATATTTCCCCTTCCTCTATGTATTGGATTGATGTACTCACTTGTCTTTATCTAGTATAATCCCCGAGACCAAGGTGACAGTGGTCTATTGGACATGGATTAGAAAAATATTTTCATGAGTGATTTCCTCTCTTGTGTGTTGATTGAAGATTGAGAGTCTCTTGGTGCTTGTCTTTGACTATCCTTTAGATACGTTGTGGTGATTGTGGGACTCTCTTTGGATGGCCGCGGTGACATTGGGAAATCCTTAGATTGAGAACTACGAACTTTGAGGTGTGCTTTTGTAGCCCTACATAATTCTCGTCCTCTCTTGACCACGAAGGAATGACCTCCGGGTGCTTCTCCATTGCATGTTTTATGGGAAATATCATGTGATTCGATTATGTTAATGTTGTTGGGAGTTGCCACTAGTGAAAGTTTGATCCCTAGGCCTTGTTTCCACCATTGCAATACCATTTGTGCTCACGTTTACCGCTTGTTTGCTTGCTGCACTTTTTATTACAGATTTATATTACTTTGTTTTGCCATCCATATCACTTGCCATTTAACATCTCTTCGCCGAACTAGTGCACCTATACATCTGACAAGTGTATTAGGTGTGTTGGGGACACAAGAGACTTCTTGTATTTTAGTTGCAGGGTTGCTTGAGAGAGACCATCTTCAACCTCTACTTCCATGAGTTCGATAAACCTTAGGTCATCCACTTGGGGGAAATTGCTGCTGTCCTACAAACCTCTGCGCTTGGAGGCCCAACATAGTCTACAAGAGTAGAAGCGTGTGTAGACATCAAGCTATTTCTGGCGCCGTTGCCGGGGAAGTGAGTGCTTGAAGGTATATCTTTAGATCTTGCAATTAAATCTTTTTGTTTCTTGTTTTTATTTCACTAGTTTTGCTTAATGGAAAACAACAAAAATATGAGAGAGCTTTATAAGCTCTACCTTGCTTTGGGACATGATGTGTTTGAAGAGAAAATTTAAAAACCTATGGAACTTTATTATTTGCATAACAATCATGATGGTGGTGATGTTATTAGTATGCTTTCTTTGAATATCAATATTGCTAATGACATGGAAAGCCCTAAGCTTGGGGATGACACGTTTGATGAACATGATATTTTTAGTCCCCCAACTTTTGAAGAGAAAATTTACTTTGATGATACTTTGCTCCCTATATATGATTACAATGATGAATATGATGTTTTCAGTCCACCTACTATTGAGGATAAAATTTATTATGATTATGATATGCCTCCTAAATACAATGATTACCATGATGGTTATGATTGCTTTACTCTCACTATTCCTAATAAGAAAGATTTTGCTTATATGAAGAGTAATGATACCTTTTTGCATGTGGATCATGGTAACAATGCTTTATGTGATGCTTATATTGTTGAGTTTATTCGTGATCACACTGAAAATTATTATGAGAAGGGAACATATGCTTATAGATATTTCAATAATATCAAGTTCCCTCTCTTTATGTTGAAGGTTTTGAAGCTGCACTTGTTTTGTCTTCCTATGCTTATTGCTTTGTGCTTCAATGAATTATTCTATTGCAATATTCCTATGCATAGGAAGCATGTTAGGCTTAAATGTGTTTGTTATTTGCTTCTTGATGCTCTCTTTTGTTCTTCAACTCTTATTCCTACGAGAGCATCATTAAAGTCTTATGCCTAGCTTAAAGGCATAAAAGAAAGCGCTTTTGGGAGGCAGCCCACAATGAATAAAATTTTATTTTGCTTTTGTTGTGTCTTGATGTTGTTACTACAGTAGCATCATCATTGTATCTTTACTTTTCAGCTTTGTGCCAAGTGTAGCCTCTGATTGCAAGAAAGTTCAAAAGTTGTGACGTGCTGTCCCGGAAACAGATTCTGTCCTTGGACAGAAAAATTCGTATAAAATCACCAGGTCATCTTTTTAGTCTGAAATTTTTTGACAGCGTGCTCTATACAATTGGCTTTCGGGCGTCTGTTCTGAGGTTTTTGATTTGAGTTGCAGAAGTGCCCCGAAAAAATCATTTACTACCTGCTGGTCTGTTTTTCACAGATTCTGTCCTGTTTTGCCTTTCCTTCATTTTGCAAACCTTGAGCTTGCTTTTTCTTTGCAAAAACCTTTTGGCAATCTTGAGAAACAGTAGACCTTCAAGAATATCCTTATTTCCAGCAAGGAAAAATTATTTTATTATGGGTACTAACCTCGCTAATCAGATTATGATGAGTTATGTATGAAGGGAGTTTTCAAGTGTGCGAGGGAAGATGATAAAAAGATTCAGGAGTGTCAAATGCTCAAGCTTGGGGATGCCCCCATGCACCCCCAAGAAATATTCAAGAAGACTCAAGCGTATAAGCTTGGGGATGCCCCCGTGCATCCCCTTCTCCATCAACAATTATCAGTTCGTCTTTCGTTCCACTATATTTTTATCACTTCATGTGTTATGTGCTATGCTTGGAGCGTCTTGCTTTTAGTTTCCTTTTTAGTTTTCTTTAGCTTTGCTTGCTTTTCATAACGAGTTGGAACTCAGCTTTCTTTGTGTGGGAGAGAAACACGCTCCACTTCAACCTAGAACACAACATAGAATTTTCATGTTTATCTTTGCTGTGTATGTTCTTGGTCTTTCAATAGCTACTGTCATGCTTAGCTCTTAGTTTTCATGCTTTTCTTTTTAAAGAGCTTTTGTTTAGTTGGTTGCTGGAACTCTCTTGAGTTATCATGCTTATCTTGTTAAGAGAGTTGGCTTCTGTTGCACTGGTTGATATGTCCATGATAAAAATGCTATGTGCATAATGGTGCTTAGTAGTTCATGTTTTCTTATGGTTAGTCTCAAATAGCTGGGGAGTTCTCAATGTGTTATTGGAGTACCAACATGATTTGTTTGCCTATGATGTGGTATGGTCTAGTGATATCTTCCTTCAAGAATTTATTTTGATTGACTTGGCGTATGCTCACGCATATTTAAGACTGTAAAGAAAGTCTATCAAGCCTTGATGATCTTTAATTTCTGAGTAGCGATATAACTTCCATGCCCGATTCAATGTTGCTTTGTCACTCTGCATGATTATGACCGTCATTGCTCTTTTAGTTGATCGCTCCCAGTCTTTTGCTAACCTTCGCCTGTACTAAGCGGACTGACTGCTTGTGCATCCAAATTCTTTTAAAACCAGTTATGCCATATGAGTCCACCATACCTTCCTATACATGGTATTTACCTGCCATTCCTAACGAAGACTTTCATGTACCATCTCGAAATTATTCAAAAAAGCATTTCTCTTTTGTGCCTCTGTTTTAGTTCATGAGGAAGTAGTAGTTAATTCATGATCTTTTTAAGTTGGACAAGCTTCACCCCGGGATTGCATGTCTAATGTGCAAACCCATAATACGAGAAGGAACTGGCAAAGAGTGCGCCCGGCTCAAAAATAATATAACAAACAAACCCTCCTTCACGCTTTGTTCATGAGAAATCAGAAAACTTTGGCAGTGATAAACAAAGAAGATTAAGAGGATGTGATCGTCCTCATTCGGGAGCCGTTCCTCGAAACTTGTCCATCTCAAGAAGTGATTGAGTTATCTGCTAGCATTCGTTGACGGAACATGCATAATCTAAAAAAATAATTATTACCTCTGTTTTTAAAACCAAGAGCTCTGGTACATGTTTAGTTTTTGTTTCCGACCACGGGTTTTGAACCTTGCCAACAAAAGCCACGGTTCGAGAGTCTCCACCTTCTTTTAAAGCACCAACTATTAAGAGCATGATTGTCATTCTGAGTGTAATGTGCATTGTCCCAAAGTAGCATTGTCTTTTGCATGATTGTGATATCGTTTATTCTGAAATCATTGTATCTAGTCGTCACTTAAACCTTGGAGGTGCCCCTGGATTTATGTTTTGCCTCACTAAAGGGGGCAAGCGAGGTACCACTTTGTCATATTTGCACACCATGCTCATTACAAATCTTTTGAGTATTGCAGTATCATATTGTAAAACTTTCAGTTCTTTGTGATTTTCTCATGAGGCAACTTAACTACTACAGATTCATTGTCTCAGTAAGCACTTGTCATGTGACTGTAAAAAGTCCTTATATGGTTAATAGCATGTCACCACAGAAATTATGCTTGTTATCATTTACCTACTCGAGGACGAGCAGGAATTAAGCTTGGGGATGTTGATACGTCCAAAACATATCTATAATTTCTGCTTGCTCCATGCCTCTTTTGTGTGATATTGCTATGATATTTATACACTTCCATACATTTTGATCATATTTGGACTAACCTATTAACTCAGTGCACCCCAGTGCCAGTTTCTGTTTCCTGATGTTTTTGTATTTCAGGTTTTCCCATTACGTAAACTGCCAGAAAAATCCCGGAAAAATTATATAAAAAATCAGCGTTCCGGAAGCTTCCATGCGGCCAAAGTAGGGCCGGAGGGGGGCCACAGGGGCTCCAGGCGCCCTGCCCAGGCGGCCCCACCCCAGGCCGCCTGGCCAGGCCGCCTGGGCCCCCCTTAGCTCCCCTGGTGACCCCCTTTGGCATATATTTAACACCCGTCGAGGAAACCCTGATTCCGGACCCCTTTTCTCCAGACGCGATTCCGATCTCCACCGCCATCGCCATCAAGTTTCGGGGGACCAGAATTCCTGTGCCGGCACCCTGCCGGGACGGGGAAGTGCCCCCGGATTCATCTCCATCGACGTTGCTTCCTCCCTCCATGATGCGGGAGTAGTTCCTCCTCGGGGCTGAGGTTTCTACCAGTAGCTATGTGGTCAATTCTCTCTCCCATGATGTGATCTTCGTTGTGATCATAGGCTATGTTAATCTAGGGTGATCCCATGATATTTCCCCTTCCTCTATGTATTGGATTGATGTACTCACTTGTCTTTATCTAGTATAATCCCCGAGACCAAGGTGACAGCGGTCTATTGGACATGGATTAGAAAAATATTTTCATGAGTGATTTCCTCTCTTGTGTGTTGATTGAAGATTGAGAGTCTCTTGGTGCTTGTCTTTGACTATCCTTTAGATATGTTGTGGTGATTGTGGGACTCTCTTTGGATGGCCGCGGTGACATTGGGAAATCCTTAGATTGAGAACTACGAACTTTGAGGTGTGCTTTTGTAGCCCTACATAATTCTCGTCCTCTCTTGACCACGAAGGAATGACCTCCGGGTGCGTCTCCATTGCATGTTTTATGGGAAATATCATGTGATTCGATTATGTTAATGTTGTTGGGAGTTGCCACTAGTGAAAGTATGATCCCTAGGCCTTGTTTCCACCATTGCAATACCAGTTGTGCTCACGTTTACCGCTTGTTTGCTTGCTGCACTTTTTATTACAGATTTATATTACTTTGTTTTGCCATCCATATCACTTGCCATTTAACATCTCTTCGCCGAACTAGTGCACCTATACATCTGACAAGTGTATTAGGTGTGTTGGGGACACAAGAGACTTCTTGTATTTTAGTTGCAGGGTTGCTTGAGAGAGACCATCTTCAACCTCTACTTCCCTGAGTTCGATAAACCTTAGGTCATCCACTTGAGGGAAATTGCTGCTGTCCTACAAACCTCTGCCCTTGGAGGCCCAACATAGTCTACAAGAGTAGAAGCGTGTGTAGACATCAGCATTCTCTTCAACAAGATGCACATGCTCGCAACATGGGTTAGTAACATTTGCATTATCAATTAAAACCATGCGAGGAAAGATAGCTTTCTCCTTGGTTAGCGAAACTTGAAGTTGATCATGAGACTCCTTGAGGCTAGTATGTACACCTTTCAAGACCTTGTGAGCCTTGTCAAGCGTAACAAACTCCTCCTTGAGTCTAGCATGGTCAACCACAAGCTTTGCCTTCTCGGAATTGAGCACACGAGAGACAACTAAAGCATGATCAAGTCTTTCCTTAATTTAGCCTGATCATCGTTGTGTGACTCCTCAAGAGCCAAACGAAGACCACACTCTTCCTCAAGAGCATTAGAGAGATCCGACATCTCATCGACATAGTCTCGACTATGACCCTCCATTTTAGAAATGGTCTCCTTGTGAGCCTCGATCATGTCATTGGCCTCACCGAGTTGTTCCAAGAGAGCAACGAAGTGCTTCTTGGGTTTTCCCTTGAGTTTACTCATAAACAACTCAAATTCATTTTCTTCCTCCTGTGCCCCCTCACTCTCATCAATACAATCAGTCAATGAAGGATTAGAGGTGATGGTAGAGTTGATGTTGGGAGTTACCTTGTTGGTGGCCTTAGCCATGAGGCACTTGGCGGTGATGTTCTCATTTGGTGGTTCAAAGAGAGATCATCGTGGAGTAGTTGCAATACCAATGGTGGCCATAGTGACCATCTCATCATCATCATCATCATCATCCTCAACATATTCTTCTTGGGCCACCAACCCTTTGGGAGGGGTCTTCTTGTTGAGGTTGTTCTTGTTGGGATAAGACTTGGCATTGTCCTTTTGGATAAGCTTGCCTCCATTGACTTCTCTTTTCTCATATGGGAAATCTACAACAAAGTGGCTCACATTCCCATAGTTGTAGCACATCTCGTTGCTTGCCCTTGTTGCCACTTGAATTGTTCTTGTTGAAGTTGGGCCTTGAGTTTGTCTTGTTGCCCCAAAATTGCCGTGATGCAAGAGCCATGTGCTCATGATAGGCATATTTGGTGTCTTCGGGGCAACTATCATCTTCATCCTCTTTTTCCATACAAGCCTTGGCCTTCAAGGAAAGGTTAGGCTTCTTTGATGGTTGCTCGTAATACCCCATTGTCGGCAGTCTTGTCCAAGATCCTCATGGCAACGAACTCATCCAACACTTCACTTGATGGCAAAGTGTGGAAGTCCGGTCTTTGGCGGATGATGGAGGACATGGCCTTGTGATAAGGCATCATGGCCTTGAGAAACTTGCGCTTGATCCAATTGTCATCCGTGTCCTTGCTCCCATGATCTCGAAGTGAAACCGCAAGAGTGGTTAATCTCCGATAAAGTTCACGTGGATCTTCATCTTCAATCATGGCAAACTCATCGGCTTCATCTTGCACAACTTCATAGTTTGAGCGTTGAATGCTTGCGCTTCCCTTGTACATGAAACCAACATGCTCCCATGCTTCCTTGGCCACGGTGAAGGGTCGAAGATGTGCAATGTCTTCAAGAGGGATATCATCTTGAAGTATGCAAAGAACGGACTCGTTGAATTGATGATCCGCAGCTTCTCTCGGAGTTAAGTTGTAGGGATCATGCGGGTAGAAACCTTGCTCAATGATTCTCCAAAGATTAGTAGAACAATGATTTAAATGACGTCTAAAGTGAACAATCCAAGTAGCAAAATCAGAATTTTTCACAAACTTAGGAGGAGGACCGACCGAATTTAAATGCCGAGTAGGAACGGGTCCTCCATAATGGGTAGGAGGTGCGGAGTGGGCAAAAATCCCACTTCCATTCTTAGTAACCGGGACTTGCTCACTACTAGCTTCTCCCTTGTCGGGGATAGCATCTGACACGTTGGTAGTGGGACTAGCCACTTCCAACGGTGTGGTGGATAATTTGAGTCCCTCAAGTAATTCCTTGAACATGCCTTTGACCTCGGTCGCCAGTGAGTCTTTCAATGTGTCCATAGCCACGTTGAACTCCTCACGAGAGATCACGGTTCCCCCATCGGACGTAGGCAAGGGCGGAGTTCCACCGGAGTGTACCTCCGTCTTGACTACGTTGTCACCCATACTCTTTGGACGGTAAAGTCCTTAATAAAGAGACGAGGCTCTGATACCAATTGAAAGGATCGATATGGTTGACTAGAGGGGGGGGGGGGTGAATAGGCAACTAACAATTTTTAGCTTTTCTTAACCAAATTAAAACTTAGCAACAAAGTAGGTTGTCTAGATATGCAACTAGATGGACAACCTATATGATGCAGCAATAGAAAGCACACAAGCAAGCAAGTTAGGATATACAAAGAAAGCTTGCACAAGTAAAGGTAAGAAATAACCACAAGTGGAGCCGGTGAAGACGAGGATGTGTTACTGAAGTTCCTTCCCTTTGAGAGGAAGTACGTCTCCATTGGAGCGGTGTGGAGGCACAATGCTCCCCAAGAAGCCACTAGGGCCATCATATTCTCCTCACGCCCTCACACAATGCAAGGTGTCGTGATTCCACTAATGGTGCCCTTGAAGGCGGTGACCGAACCTTTACAAACAAGGTTGGGGCAATCTCCACAACCGAATTGGAGGCTCCCAACAACACCAAGAAGCTTCACCACAATGGACTATGGTTTCGCGGTGACCTCAACCGTCTAGGGTGGTCAAACACCCAAGAGTAACAAGATCCGCAAGGGATTAGTGGGGGGAATTAAATTTCTCTTGGTGGAAGTGTAGATCGACGCCTTCTCAAGCAATCCCTAGGAAATCAACAAGTTTGATTGGCTAGGAAGAGAGATCGAGCGGAAATGGAGCTTTGAGCAACAATGGAGCTTGGGGAGGAAGAGGTAAGTCTTCTAGTGGAAGAAGACTCACCTTATATAGTGGAACGACAAATCCAACCGTTATCCACCAACTCTGCCCGCAACACGTGGTACTACCGCACTTAACATGCGGTACTACCGCACGGCCCTGCGGTACTATCGCACCGGGTGCCGTACTACCGCTGGCGCGGCATGAGCCAGATCTAGCCCCTGTTGCGTTAAAACAACGGGCGGTAGTACTGCCGGAGCAGTACTGCCGCACGTCCTTATGGTACCACCGTAAGATAGGGTCAGACTGGTCAGGGAAGGGTGCGGACTAAATAATTTACGTCCGCGGCTACTTCCATAGAGTTACGGTCGATGCAAAAACCCGACACGGTACTACCGCTTGCTAGAAACGGTACTACCATGTAGGATGCGGAAGTAAAAAATTACTTCCGCTCCTACTACCGTACTAGTTACGACGCTGGGGCCGGTCACACAGTACTACCGTGTCCTTGGCACAGTACTACCGCAATGTGCGGTACTATCGTAACCCTGCAGCGATACTACCGTGGGGTCGTGCGGTACTACCACTTTCTGTGAGCGGTACTACCGCATGCCATAGAGTGGTAGTAGTAGAACGCCACTGTTTTTGCAAAGACATGGAAAAACAGCTGGAACTCCAGTGAAGCGAAAGAAAGGTGGTGTGAATGAATAGATGTGTACGTGTTGATTCCACCCAAACCTTTCCGAAGCAGACCCCCTCTTAATAGTACGGATTTCCAATGATTCAATTCCACCGAAAAGAAACAAAAGGAAATGCCGTCTTCAATAGGTTCCGAGGGGCACTTAATCGTCTTGTTCCTAAGTGTGAGATATCTGAAAAGCTCAGTGCACACGATTAGTCCGCAAAAGCATTGTCATCAATCACCAAAAATACTTAGGGAGAAATATGCCCTTACAACTAGACTAGCTCATTGATCAAAGATGGTTATGTTTCCTAGCCATAGACATGAGTTGTCATTTGATCAACGGGATCACATCATTAGGAGAATGATGTGATGGACAAGACCCATCTGTTAGCTTAGCAACTTGATCGTTTAGTTTTACTGCTATTGCTTTCTTCATGACTTATACATGTTCCTATGACTATGAGATTATGCAACTTCCGAATACCGGAGGAACACCTTGTGTGCTATCAAACGTCACAATGTAATTGGGTGATTATAAATATGCTCTACAGATGTCTCCGAAAGTGTTTGTGGTGTTGGCATAGATCGAGAATAGGATTTGTCACTCCGAGTATCGGAGAGGTATCTCTGGGCCCTCTCGGTAATGGGCCACATGGCCCTTAGTGGAGAGAGAGAGGGCCGGCCAGGGCAGGCCGCGCGCCTCCTCCCCCTCTAGTCCGAATTGGACTAGGGAAGGGGGGCAGCGGACCCCTTTTCCTTCTCCCTCTCCTCCTTCCTTTCCCCTCCTAGTAGGAGTAGGAAAGGGGAGTCCTACTCCTACTAGGAGGAGGACTCCTCCTCTCCTTGGGCGTGCCACAAGGGCCGACCGGCCTCCCCCTTGCTCCTTTATATACGGGGGCAGGGGGACACCCTAGAGAACAAAAGTTAACATCAGTTTTCGCCGTGTGCGGTGCCCCCCTCCACATATACACACCTCGATCATATCGTTGCAATGCTTAGGCGAAGACATGCGCCGGCAGCTTCATCATAACCGTCACCACGCCGTCGTGCTGGCGAAACTATCCCGTGACACTCAACTGGATCAAGAGCTCGTGGGACGTCATCGAGCTGAACGTGTGCTGAACGCGGAGGTGTCGTACATTCGGTGCTTGGATCTGTTGGATCGCGAAGACCTTCGACTACATCAACCGCGTCACTAGACGCTTCCGTGTTCGGTCTACGAGGGTACGTAGATACACTCTCCCCTCTTGTTGTTATGCTTCTCCTAGATAGATCTTGCGTGATCGTAGGATTTTTTTTGAAATACTATGTGCCCCAACAGTGGCATCATGAGCCAGGTCTATGTGTAGGTGATATGCACGAGTAGAACACAATGAGTTGTGGGTGATAATAGTCATACTGGTTACTAGCATGTCATACTTTGATTCGGCGGTATTATGTGATGAAGCGGCCCGGACCGACATTACGCGTACGCTTACGCGAGACTGGTTTCACCGTTACGAGCACTCGTTGCTTAAAGGTGACTGGCGGGTGTCTGTCTCTCTCACTTTAGTTGAATCGAGTGTGGCTACGCCCGGTCCTTGTGAAGGTTTAAATAACACACTTGACAAAAAATCGTTGGGGTTTTGTATGCGTAGGTAAGAACGGTTCTTGCTAAGCCCGTAGCAGCCACGTAAAACTTGCAACAGCAAAGTATAGGATGTCTAACTTGTTTTTGCAGGGCATGTTGTGATGTGATATGGTCAAGACGTGATGAGTTATACGTTATTGTATGAGATGATCATGTTTTGTAAAGTTATCAGCAACCGGCAGGAGCCTTATGGTTGTCTCTTTATTGTATGAATTGCGAAAGGCATGTAATTGCTTTACTTTATCACTATGATTTAGCGATAGTAATAGAAACAATAGTTGGCGAGACGACCATGACGCTACGATGAAGATCATGGTGTCAAGGCGGTGACAATGGAGATCATGATGATACTTTGGAGATGGATATCAAAAGCACAAGATGATGATGGCCATATCATGTCACATATTTTGATTGCATGTGATGTTTATCTTATTATGCTTCTTATTTTGCTTAGTACGACGGTAGCACTATAAGATTATCCCTTACAAAATTTCAAGGTACAAGTGTTCTCCCTAAGTATGCACTGTTGCGAAAGTTCATCGTGCCGCGACACCATGTGATGATCGGGTGTGATAAGCTCTACGTTCAAATACAACGGGTGTAAGATAGTTTTGCACATGCAAAATACTCGGGTTAAACTTGACGAGCCTAGCATGTACAGACATGGCCTCGGAACATTGGAGACCGAAAGGTCGAGCATGAATCATATAGTATATATGATCAACATAAGATGTTCACCATTGAAAACTACTCCATCTCACGTGATGATCGGACATGGTTTAGTTGATTTGGATCGTGTGATCATTTAGATGACCAGATGGATGTCTATCTAAGAGGGAGTTCTTTAGTAATATGATTAATTGAACTTTAAATTATCATGAACTTAGTCCTGATAGTTTTTGCATATCTATGTTGTTGTAGATCAATGGCCCGTGCTACCGTTCCCTTAAATTTTAATGCGTTCCTAGAGAAAGCTAAGTTGAAAGATGATGGTAGCAACTACACAGACTGGGTCCGTAACTTGAGGATTATCCTCATAGCTGCACAGAAGAATTATGTCCTAGAAGCACCGCTAGGTGACAGGCCTGCTGCAGGAGCAACTCCGGACATTATGAATGACTAGCAAGCTCGCTCTGATGAATACTCGATAGTTCAGTGTGCCATGCTTTACGGCTTAGAATCGAGACTTCAAAGACGTTTTGAACGTCATGGAGCATATGAGATGTTCTAAGAGTTGAAGTTAATATTTCAAGCAAATGCCCGAATTGAGAGATATGAAGTCTCCAATAAGTTCTATAGCTGCAAGATGGAGGAGAACAGTAATATCAGTGAACACTTGCTCAAAATGTCTGGGTACTACAATCATATGACTCAACTTGGTTGCAAAGTTGACGAAGATAGTGTTATTGATAGAGTTCTTCAATCATTGCCACCAAGCTATAAAGGCTTTGTGATGAACTATAACATGCAAGGGATGCAAGAGACAATTCCCGAGCTCTTCGCAATGCTCATAACTGCGGAGGTAGAAATCAAAAAGGAGCATCAAGTGTTGATGGTTAACAAGACCACTAGTTTCAAGAAAAAGGGCAAGGGAAAGAAGGGGAACTTCAAGAAGAATATCAAGACATTTGCTACTCCCGTGAAGAAACCGAAGTCGGGAGCCAAGCCTGAAACTGAGTACTTCTACTGCAAAGGGACTGGACACTGGAAGCAGAACTGCCCCAAGTATTTGGCGGATAAGAAAGATGGCAGAGTGAACGAAGGTATATTTGATATACATGTTATTGATGTGTATCTTACTAATGCTCGTAGTAGCACCTGGGTATTTGATACCGGTTCGATTGTTAATATTTGTAACTCGAAACAGTGGCTACGGATTAAACGAAGATTAGCTAACACTACAAAAAAAGACACATCCGTGACATTTTGGGCCGAACGAAACTTTTTTCTATCATACTTATGACACTTCTATGAGAATAATTGTGAAAAAACACGGTATCATCATATATGTGGTGGGGTCCTACTTCTATGACAAAAAATTATGACAAAAAATGGGCTTTTCGTCCTGGGCGGGCCAGAGACGCAGCTGCATGACATTCTTTGGGCCGTCCATGATGGAAAAAACCATGGTAGAAGTGAGGGCGAGGAAAATATCCGGGTGTTCCCCGTTACGGTGGGTGGTCGGGGCCGAGCGATGCGCGTTTCTCTTGTACGCGCACACGCGTGGGTGCGAGGCGTTGGGCTCTAACTGAACCCGAGCGATTGCACTGCAGGCTACGCGAAACTGAACCTGAGCTATCGATCGATGGCTATTAACTGAACCCGATCGATCGATGGCTGTTAACTGAACCCGATCGAGCGATTCCTTCCCTACTGCTGCCAACTGAAGCCGATCGATGCTGCCTCTGCATGAACAGTGAGCGTTGTTGGGGGGTTTGGATGAACAGTTCCCGGTGGGGGTGGCTGAACAGGACCCCGTGGTGTTCCCTCTGCATGAACAGGACCCCGTTCGATCGAGCAGGTTGGGGCTGCATGAACAGGACCACCCCGTGGAGGGCTACATGAACAGTAGACGGTGGAGGGCTGGATGAATAGTATCCCATGGAGGGGTGGTTGAACAAGAGCCCGTGGAGAGGGCTGGTTGAACAGTAGCCGGTGGAGTAGCGCGCGGTGGAGGCTGACAGTCGTAGGTGGAGGCTGGAGGAGGTCGACGGTGGATGAAGTAGCCCGTGGAGGATGGAGGGGGTTGATGGTGGTGATGAACAGTATCCTGTGGAGTCCCGTTTTGCGGTACGCCACACCCCTCCCCATGAACAGGACCCCTGTTTCGACCGTAGCGCTCCAACACAAGTCCGTTTCCTCCGTTTTGTGGTACGCCACACCCCTCCTGATGAACAGGACCCCCGTTTCGACCGTAGCGCTCCAACACAAGTCCGTTTCCTCCGTTTTGCGGTACGCCACACCCCTCCCGATCAACAGGACCCCCGTTTCAACCGTAGGAGGTCAGTTCCCTCCATTTTGTGGTACGCCAGACCCCTCCCGATCAACAGGATCCCATTTCAAACGTGGCCGGTCGAACACAAGGCCGTTTCCTTCGTTCTGCGGTACGCCAGGCCTCGTTTCCATCGGCTGTTCCGTCCAAGCCCTCCCGATGAACACGACGACACATTCCATTCTGCCCCAGCCGGTTGGCTCCCCATGAACATGACGACGACGATGTTTCTCCGTTCCGACCCAGCCATGTACACGAGCCATGGTCGTACGTATGCGCGAGTAGGTGTTAAAGACCATGCACGTATGTACGTACGTGGCCGTATTTTATTTCTTGCACACTTGCCGATGTACGTACGTGTACATGCTACGTGCGCGCCTCTACTACGACATGTGCGCGCCTCTACATTGACCAGTATGTACGTACACGTTCGTGACCAGAATGACAACACTACGTACGCTTTGACCAGGTGGGTCCCGACTGTCAGGCACTTCCTTGCGTATGAAGATGTAGCTGGTGGGTCCTAGCTGTCAGGGGGGCGAATCATTTTTTTTGCCCGGACGCACTTCCTTGCGTGCGAAGATGTAGCTGGTGGGTCCCAGCAGTCAGGGGGAAACGTTTTTTTTGCGAAATACGGTGGCCCGTCCGGTGGGTCCCCGCTGTCAGGTGGAGGAATAATTATTTTGCGCGTAATAAGGAGGCACTTCCTTGCTGCGGCCGTGGACCCAGCTGTCAGCCTCTCCACGTACAGTCCACGTTCGATGGAACCCGTTCCTTGACCACGTTGACCATGCCGCGCCGAGAGCACCAAGGCGGTCGACGACGGCGAGGAGTAGGAAGGGGACGACGCGGAGCCGGGGAAGACGCAGCAGTGGATGCCCACGCGTAGAGGAGTACGAGGGTTCACTGGTTTGCTGCGGTATGAGGCTGCAGTCGCCGTAGAATAACTGGGGGTGTGGGTGAGTAGAGGGATGGCCTGGCCAGCGGTCGGAATAGTAGGGGGCGGTGAGGCCTCTGCGGCAGCACATCGGGCCACGAGAAGCAGGAGCATGGGGCACGACCGGCGCTGCTTTGGGCGACTGGAGCAACAAGACCAGAGGTTGAAGAAGCACTACGGTCGTTGGATGGACATCGTACGATCACTGGAGCTAGAATCGTTCATATTGACTAAGTTGACAAAGCACTTCGTCCCCGTCAACTTAGTAGGCCCACAAGTCAGCCTCCCACCAAGGTGGGTCCCAACCAGCAGGGGGAATATTCATTTTTTTGTGCGTAATAAGGAGGCGCTTCCAGTGGGTCCGAGCTAATAGCGGGGGGAATGTTTTTTCGCGCAATACGGTGGCCCGTCCGCTGGGTCCCAGTAGTCAGGGGGGAAACGTTTTTTTCGCGAAATACGGGGGCCCGTCCGGTGGGTCCCTGCTGTCAGGTGGAGGAATAATTATTTTCCGCGTAATAAGGAGGCACTTCCATGCAGTCGTCGTGGACCCAGCTGTCAGCCTCTTCACGTACAGTCCACGTCCGACGGAAGCCGTTCCTTGACCACGTTGACCACGCCGCGCCGAGAGCACCAGGGTGATGGACGACTACGAGGCCTAGGAAGGGGACGACGCGGAGCCGGGGAAGACGAGGAAGTGGATGCCCACGCGTAGAGGAGTATGAGGGTTCACTAGTTCGGCTGCGGTGTGAGGCTATCATCACCGTAGAATAACATGTGGTCTGGGTGAGTGGAGGGATGGCCTGGCCAGCGGTGGAAGTAGTAGGGGGCGGTGAGGCCTCCACGGCAGCACAGCCAGCCACGAGAGGCAGGAGCACGAGGCACGACCGGCGCTGGTTTGCTAGCTGGTTTGGGCAGCTGGAGCAAGAAGACCAGAGGTTGAAGAAGCACTACGACCGTTGGATGGACATCGTACGGTCACTGGAGCTAGAATCGTGCATATTGACTACGTTGACAAAGCCCTCCGTCCCCGTCAACTTAGTAGGCCCACAAGTCAGCCTGCCACTATACTGGGTCCCAGCTAACAGGGGGAGTATTCGTTTTTTTGTGCGTAATAAGGAGGCACTTCCTTGCATGCGAAGATATAGCTGGTGGGTCCGAGCTGTCAGCGGCGGTAATGTTTTTTTCACGAAATACAGAGGCCCTTTCGGTGGGTCCCAGATGTCAGGTGGAGGAATCATTATTTTGCGTGTAATAAGGAGGCATTTCCTTGTGTGCGGCCGTGGACCCGGCTGCCAGCCTTTCCACGTACAGTCCACTTCAGATGCATGTCGGTCGTTGACCACGTTGACAAGGCCGCGCCGAGAGCACCAGGGCGGTGGACAACGGCGAGGCCTAGGAAGGGAACGACACAGAGCCAGGGAAGACTCGGCAGTTGTTTCCCACGTGGAGGAGTACGAGGGTTTACTGGTTCGTCTGCCGTCCCCATAGAAAACAACAGGTGTTGGTGAGTAGAGGGATGGCTAGGCCAGCGATGGGAGTACGGTGGGGCGGTGAGGCCTGCGCGGCAGCACAGCCGGCCGCGGGAAGGGGAGAGCAGGCAGTCCCGCCGGCACTTGTTTGACCGGCTGGAGCAGGAAGAGCAGAGATTGAAGAAGCACGATGGCCGTTGGATGGACATCCAACAGTCACTGCTTGTGCGTCAACCTTTTTTTTAGGAAAGCCTCAAATCTGTGGAAAACATCATACATCCCATCTTGCATTGTTAATAATAATTTACAGCCCATTTGCTAATTCTTAATGTTTTTTAGCCCATATTCTTTTTGTTAGCATTACAACCCATATTGTGGCCACGGTTAAAAAAGTATACGAAATTTTCCATATTTTGGTGCGGTTCGAACTGTTTTTAATCCCGAAATTTTGAGTCACATTGAAACTGATTTTAAAAATAAATGTATATCAATATAAAATCCAACAAATTGTCCATGCATAAAAATCAATGCAATTTAAAATCTCGAAATGAAAAAAAAAGAAATTTGAAACTAATTGCCGGTTTGATGTGGTTAAAAATGTAGAGCCCATTTCACATTACTGATAGGCCATTTTCTCGGCCAACCAAATGACGCTCTCCTCGTCTTGAAAGATTTGCAGCCCAATAGGCCTGACAAAGAGACTTACTTGGCAATTCACAAAACTACTGGGCTGTGGCCGTGGACCCAGCTGCGGCCGTGGACCCAGCTGTCAGCCTCTCCACGTATAGTACTCTTCCAATGGAAGTCGGTCGTTGACCACATTGACCACGCCGCGCCGAGAGCACCAAGGCGGTGGACGACGGTGAGGCCTAGGAAGGGGACGACGCGGAGCCGGGGAAGACGCGACATTGGATGCCCACGCGGAGAGGAGTACGAGGGTTCACTGGTTCAGCTGCGGCGTGAGGCTGCCGTCGCCGCAGAATAACAGGGGTGTGGGTGAGTGGAGGGATGGCCTGGCAAGTGGTGGGAGTAGTATGGGGGCGGTTAGGCCTCCGCGGCAGCACAGCCGGCCACGGGAGGCAGGAGCATGCGGCACGACCGTCGCTGTTTTGGGCGGCTAGAGCAAGAAGACCAGAGGTTGAAGAAGCACTATGGCCGTTGGATGGACATCGTACGGTCACTGGAGCTAGAATCGTTCATATTGACTAACTTGACAAAGCCCTCTGTCCCCGTCAACTTAGTAGGCCCACAAGGCAGCCACCCACTATTGTGGGTCCCAGTTAGCAGGGGGTATTCATTTTTTGTGCGTCATAAGGAGGCACTTCCTTGCGTGCGAAGATATAGCTAGCGGGTCCGACCTATCAGCG
>LR738709.1:510578836-510612828 GCA_902687465.1 Secale cereale | reverse complement strand
CCCCCCCCGCTGAGCTGCCCAAGGTGATTTTCTTCTTTGTCGATCTCGATTGTGGTTTTTCATCTAAGTATGTGGTGAAATTTTATTAGCTTCAATGCCATGCTATACATAGTGGTTTAAATAACTTGTGTTTCTTATACTGGAAAGTAATTTAGAATTTGTTTCTGTTTCAATTAGAGCCCTGATGCAGACAAGGATTGTGTGGTTGTACATGTCACTCACTATGAGGCGGATGACCTGAATATACACACTGGGAAAACAGAGTTTTTAGGTTGTTGGATCCTGGAAGCCATTTGCGCTTATACTAATGAAGAGTTGTATTCCAGCCTCACTGTTGTCAGGCGTGTTGTCCAGGGTGTACTGAAGCACAAGAAATTCAAAGCGACTCCTTCGTTTGTGAGGCATACTGTTCTTGTCAAGCTTACGCAGGAAGATGACGTGGCATGCCTCCACAAACAAGTTTATGAGTGGCAAGTCCACAAGGTTGTCTTCATGAAGGTTCACAACATTGAGCTGTTGTCGGACGTCCTCGATGATGTTCATGGCAAGGCCCGTCTTGTGTCCAGCCCAAATTAGATCGAGGCATGAAATACTTGCCCCAGCTAGTGTTTAATAGTAGTTTGGATTCTGTCTAATTGTCCGAACCTTGCCTGTTATCGAGCCCTCTGGGGCTAGTACTCTGTTTGAATCCATCTATGGGAACTGCTGCTACTTTTGTGTGCCCGTGAATCATCGTAATTGTTGCCGAAATAGATGCGTCCTCACTAGTTTTATCATACGAGTAGTGTGTGTTTTGATGGAATAGAGTACTCGTTTGAGAACTGTGTGCCGACATATACATAAGTACTTGTAAACATTGTTGGTGCTACCCCACTTGTAAGCAGTTGTGCAAAACACGGCACATTGGCTCAGCTCGCTTCAACACTAGGCTATCGACCAGCTAACAATCAACAATCTGGTGTCTGACATATAAGCAACTATGTATCTTTTTACAGTGGTACGTGCAGTTAACTGAGGCCAAAATGTAAATTCCAAACATTCACACGCTAGTCCAGCGTTCATGTGGAACACTCAGATTAAACTCGGCTTCATAAAAAACTTGAAAAGCATAAGTTAAGCAATTTTATACATCTCAATGATTCATAGAACATAACAAGCATATACTAGTTCAGAGCAAAAGACAAAGTTGTGAGAAGGTTTACAAATCAGGATAAAACAAGCAAGGCTTCTCTGAGCAAAGGGTCTCCCGGCAGGCTTAAAATTCCCGGAGTTCACTCTGGTTTTTTCTTGTTGCCACCATCCAGGGTTAGGTTCTCTCATTCCAGAATAACCAATTATAATTGTGTTCTCAGCTGGAATGCTGAACTGAACCATGTAGTGTACTGACCAGCTGAAATTCTTGTGCATTCCACTAAATTTAAGCACCGCTATTTGTAGAAATAAGCAAACCACAATGCCTCTTGTCCGCGCACCTGTCCAAAAAACTGTCGTGCAGCCCTGCCAGCTAATCCTCGGTCCATGGATGAACTGGTAGAAAGTGCATTCCGCACTATGATGCAATTGTTTTCGCTCGTCCCTACACTGCAATCAGGAAGTAAAAAGTACGAATCAACTTCTTTTGTATTGCGTTGGTCATTCTACCTAGTAACTACCAATGTATTAATACCTGGAAGACGGGTGGTTAGAAAACGGCAACGAGGGATAGCCATCTCATTTTGCGCAGTTCTACTAAAACTGAGGTGTGTGCTTTTGATTGCACGGATAGAAACGATACGGAGACAGACATCCCGAAATGATATGGAGACAGACATCCCTGTTTGCGCAAATACGAAATACGGTTATTTAAACAGTGACAGATATTTGCAGTGGCGTATGATTAACAGCAGCATATATTGTGTTATAATCGGCACTAGATTGACAGTATGAAAGTGTCCTTAAGTAAGTAGCATCACATCACATCAACACTGCCACTAGATTAACATGCAGAACAATAACATCAGTATTAATGTCATGAGAGTAGCACATGGTCAGTAAATGTGCAATCAAATTTGTGCAGTTCCACTGGGATGAAGCAATGTTAGCGGTGTGAGATTTAAGTGTAACTGCAAAAACACAATTCATGGGAAATAAAGCAAGACGGAAGCGCTTCATAAAATAGTGGTGGCATTGCTTCAATTTATCGATGACACTAGACCATTACTTATAGTGACATTAGGTGGCATTGCTTAATGCTTCATGTGATTTTACATTAACGGTAGCGATATGGGTGTAGGAACAGCAGAGGCACAAAGTGGTGAGGCGGATGTGGTTGGCGAGAGCGGCAAACACTCAGGCAGCATGTCTGCATTTGTCCCATTTTTTATCTCCTCGGCAATATTTTCCTATGTGAGCACAGGAAATCTAGACCTGCTCATTCTCATTTGCGTTATCCAACAATACCTGTCACTTTCTTTCCTTTTTCAACAAAGAGATAGGTCCACTTCCCCCCACCCTTCGCCATCCACCATACTTTCTTCGTCTTTTCAACCAAGAGACCGGTTAGGTAGCCGGTATCTACTACTTTCCCCCGTTTCCTCTTAGAACAAAGTCCTAGATTCATGCTACAGCTTTCACACTTTCTTCCCTGTTTGAACCAACTCTTAGAGTCGACTGTATGAACTAGCTTTACCTCTAATAATAGTAAAAGTCTAGGTGACTTTGGAATAGCGGACAGAAGTAGAAAAAGATCCACACGAAGCCAAGTGGGGAGCTGGGACAGTAGAGCAAGGTAGGTTTCGAAGGAATATATACCTGAGGGTCGTCGGCATGTGGCAAAGACGGCATCGGGAGGCTGCATCTAGGCAACAATACCGCAGGGAGGAAGAAGGGGTCCGAGGCCCTCCGGAGCCGGCGCTCTCTCGGAGAGAACGGCATGGCCACCGATCGTGATGCGCGGGCAGCCGTTGGTCTCATCCCTCGCCGCCGACGACAGCGTGAACGATGCACCTACACCTTTACCCCGGTCGAGGTTGTCCGGCCGGATTTGTGACCAGCCGTGAGCTGAGAGAGAGTGTGGCCACCTATGTCTTGCTTAGATCTGGAGAGCATGAGAAAGTGAACGAGAGGAACCCTAGTAAAGCAAGCGCTAAGGCTCCTTCTTATATATATAGTGGAGTGATTTTGTTGTACCAGCTTCAAAAAAATGCGCTCCTACGTGTACCCGCGAGTGGGTGTGAGAGAACTAGTGTGTGCGTGCACCGCTTCTCTTAGTGAGAGTACAATATACTATGCCCAAAGAACGTTCGCCACAAGTGTAATAGTATAAGTGTGTGACCTGTGAGCTAAAATAAAATGTGCGCGACGTCTTTTGTTTTTTAGAAGTTCTGAGGGTAGGGTGTGGAGAGCACATATGTGTGTGACATCTACCTACAGATAGACGGTGGGTGCGAGAGGACTCTGAAGGAAATATGCTCTAGAGGCAATAATAAAGATGTTATTTGTATTTCCTAATATCATGATAAATGTCTTTTATTCATGCTAGAATTGTATTAACCGGAAACTTAGTACATGTGTGAACACATAGACAAAATAGTATGTCCCTAGTATGCCTCTACTAGACTAGCTCATTGATCAAAGATGGCTATGTTTCCTAGCCATAGACATCAGTTGTCATTTGATCAACGGGATCACATCATTAGGAGAATGATGTGATGGACTAGACCCATCCGTTAGCTTAGAACTATGATCGTTTAGTTTTACTGCTATTGCTTTCTTCATGACTTATACATGTTCCTATGACTATGAGATTATGCAACTCCCGAATACCGTAGGAACACCTAGTGTGCTATCAAACGTCACAACGTAATTGGGTGATCGTAAAGATGCTCTATAGGTGTCTCCGAAAGTATTCATGGTGTTGGCATAGATCAAGACTAGGATATGTCACTCCGAGTGTCGGAGAGGTATCTCTGGGCCCTCTCGGTAATGCACATCATAATAAGCCTTGCAAGCAAATGGCTAATGAGTTAGTCACGAGATGATGTATTACGAAACGAGTAAAGAGACTTGCCGGGAATGAGATAGAACTAGGTATAGAGATTCCGACGATCGATCTCGGTAAAGTAACATACCGATGACAAAAGGAACAACGTATGTTGTTATGTGGTTTGACCGATAAAGATCTTCGTAGAATATGTAGGAGCCAATATGAGCATCCAGATTCCGCTACTGGTTATTGATCGGAGATGAGTCTCGGTCATGTCTACATAGTTCTCGAACCCGTAGGGTCCGCACGCTTAACGTTTGATGACGATCGGTATTATGAGTTTATGAGTTTTGATGTACCGAAGGTAGTTCGGAGTCCCGGATGAGATCACGGACATGACGAGGAGTCTCGGAATGTCCGAGACGTAAACATTGATATATTGGACGACTATATTCGGACAACGAAAGTGTTCCGTAAAGTTTCGGAATTTACTGGAGTACCGGGGGGGTTACCGGAACCCCCTGGGGAAGCTATGGCCCTTAATGGGCCGTAGGAGAAAGAGGGAAGAAGGGCCAGGGCTGGGCCGCGCGCCCCCACCCCTTGGTCCGAATTGGACAAGGAAGGAAGGGGGGCCGGCGCCCCTTTCCTTCTCCTTCTCCCTCTCCTTCCTTTCCCCCTTCTCCCTTTTGGTAGTTCCTACTAGGAATAGGATTGCAATCCTATTCCTAGTAGGATTGCTCCTCTTAGGCGCGCCACAAGGGGTCGGCCGGCCTCCCCCCTTGCTCCTTTATATACGGGGGCAGGGGGGCACCCAAAGACACACAAGTTGAATTGTTTTAGCCGTGTGCGGTGCCCCCCTCCACATAAACACACCTCGGTCATACTGTCGCATTGCTTAGGCAAAGCCCTGCACCGGTAACTTCATCATATCCGTCACCACGCCGTCGTGCTGACGAAACTCTCCCGTGAAGCTCAACTGGATCAAGAGCTCGTGGGACGTCATCAAGCTAAACGTATGCTGAACGCGGAGATGTCGTACGTTCGGTGCTTGATAGGTTGGATCGCGAAGAAGTTCGACTACATCAACCGCGTCACTTGACGCTTCCACTCCTGGTCTACGAGGGTACGTAGACACACTCTCCCATCTCGTTGCTATCCATCTGGTAGATAGATCTTGCGTGATCGTAGGAAATTTTTAAAATACTACATTCCCCAATAGTGGCATCATGAGCCAGGTCTATGCGTAGATGATATGCACGAGTAGAACACAATGAGTTGTGGGCGATACTAGTCATACTGCTTACCAGCATGTCATACTTTGCTTCGGCGGTATTGTGAGATGAAGCGGCTCGAACCGACATTACACGTACGCTTACGCGAGACTGGTTTCACCGTTATGAGCACTCGTTGCTTAAAGGTGACTGGTGGGTGTCTGTCTCTCTCACTTTAGCTGAATCAAGTGTGGCTACGCCCGGTCCTTGTGAAGGTTAAAGCAGCACATACTTGACGAAACATCGTTGTGGTTTTTGTATGCATAGATAAGAACAGTTCTTGCTAAGCCCATAGCAGCCACGTAAAACTTGCAACAACAAAGTAGAGGACGTCTAACTTGTTTTTGCAGGGCATGTTGTGATGTGATATGGTCAAGACATGATGAGTCATACGGTTTTGTATGAGATGATCATGTTTTGTAAAGTTATCGGCAACTGGCAGGAGCCATATGGTTGTCGCTTTATTGTATGAAATGCAATCGCCATGTAATTGTTTTACTTTATCACTAAGCGGTAGCGATAGTCGTAGAAGCAATAGTTGGCGAGACGACAATGATGCTACGATGGAGATCAAGGTGTCGCGCCGGTGACGAAGGTGATCATCACGGTGCTCTGGAGATGGAGATCAAAAGCTCAAGATGATGATGGCCATATCATGTCACATATTTTGATTACATGTGATGTTTATCTTATTATGCTTCTTATTTTGCTTAGAACGACGGTAGCATTATAAGATGATCCCTTACTAAATTTCAAGGTATAAGTGTTCTCCCTGAGTATGCACCGTTGCGAAAGTTCGTCGTGCCGAGACACCACGTGATGATCGGGTGTGATAAGCTCTACGTTCAAATACAATGGGTGTAAGCCAGTTTTGCACACGCAGAATACTCGGGTTAAACTTGACGAGCCTAGCATATGCAGATATGGCCTCGGAAAACTGGAGACCGAAAGGTCGAGCGTGAATCATATAGTAGATATGATCAACATAATTTGTTCACCATTGAAACTACTCCATCTCACGTGATGATCGGACATGGTTTAGTTGATTTGGATCACGTGATCATTTAGATGACCGAAGGGATGTCTATCTAAGTGGGAGTTCTTTAAGTAATATGATTAATTGAACTTTAATTTATCATGAACTTAGTCCTGATAGTTTTTGCATATCTATGTTGTTGTAGATCAATGGACCGTGCTACCGTTCCTTTGAATTTTAATGCATTCCTAGAGAAAACTAAGTTGAAAGATGATGGTAGCAATTATACGGACTGGGTCCTTAACTTGAGGATTATCCTCATTGCTGCACAGAAGAATTATGTCCTTGAAGCACCGCTAGGTGACAAGCCCCCTCCCGCCAATGTAGACACTTTGAACGTCTGGCAGACGCGGTCTGATGACTACACGATAGTTCAGTGTGCCATGCTTTACGGCTTAGAACCGGGACTTCAACGACGTTTTGAACGTCATGGACCATATGAGATGTTCCAGGAGTTGAAGTGAATATTTCAAGCAAATGTCCGGATTGAGAAATATAAGATTTCCAATAAGTTCTATAGCTGCAAGATGGAGGAGAATAGTTCTATCAGTGAACACTTGCTCACAATGTATGGGCACTACAATCATATGACTCAACTTGGTTGCCAAGTTGACGAGGTAGTGTTATTGATAGAGTTCTTCAATCACTGCCACCAAGCTATAAAGGCTTCGTGATGAACTATAATATGCAAGGGATGCAGAAGACAATTCCCGAGCTCTTCGCTATGCTCAAAGCTGCGGAGGTAGAAATCAAAAAGGAGCATCAAGTGTTGATGGTTAACAATACGACTAGTTTCAAGAAAAAGGACAAGGGAAAGAAAGGGAATTTCAAGGAGAATAGCAAGACTATTGCTGCTCCCGCGAAGAAACCCAAGTCTAGAACCAAGCCTAAAACTAAGTGCTTCTACTGCAAAGGGACTGGACACTGGAAGCGGAACTGCCCCAAGTATTTGGCGGATAAGAAGGATGGCAAGGTGAACAAAGGTATATGTGATATACATGTTATTGATGTGTACCTTACTAATGCTCGTAGTAGTACCTGGATATTTGATACCGGTTCGGTTGCTAATATTTGTAACTCGAAACAGGAACTACGGATTCAACGAAGATTGGCTAAGGACGAGGTGACGATGCGCGTGGGAAATGGTTCCAAAGTCGATGTGATCGCCGTCGGCATGCTACCTCTGCATCTACCTTCGGGATTAGTTTTAGACCTAAATAATTGTTATTTGGTGCCAGCGTTGAGCATGAACATTATATCTGGATCTTGTTTGTTGCGAGACAGTTATTCATTGAAATCAGAGAATAATGGTTGTTCTATTTTTATGAATAATATCTTTTATGGTCATGCACCCTTGAAGAGTGGTCTATTCTTATTAGATCTTGATTGTAGTGATACACATATTCATAATATTGAAGCCAAAAGATGCAAGGTTAATAATGATAGTGCAACTTATTTGTGGCACTGCCGTTTAGGTCATATTGGTGTAATGCGCATGAAGAAACTCCATAGTGATGGACTTTTGGAATCACTTGATTATGAATCACTTGGTGCTTGCGAACCATGCCTCATAGGCAAGATGACTAAAACTCCATTCTCCAGAACTATGGAGCGAGCAACAGATTTGTTGGAAATCATACATACTGATGTATGCGGACCAATGAGTGTTGAAGCTCGCGGCGGGTATCGTTATTTTCTGACCTTCACTGATGATTTGAGCAGATATGGGTATATCTACTTAATGAAACACAAGTCTAAAACATTTGAAAAGTTCAAAGAATTTCAGAGTGAAGTAGAGAATCATCGTAACAAGAAAATAAAGTTTCTGCGATCTGATCGTGGAGGTGAATATTTGAGTTACGAGTTTGGTCTTCATTTGAAACAATGTGGAATAGTTTCACAACTCACGCCACCCGGAACACCACAGCGCAATGGTGTGTCCGAGCGTCATAACCGTACTTTATTGGATATGGTGCGATCTATGATGTCTCTTACCGATTTACCACTATCGTTTTGGGGTTATGCTTTAGAGACAGCTGCATTCACGTTAAATAGGGCACCATCTAAATTTGAGACGACACCTTATGAACTATGGTTTGGCAAGAAACCAAAGTTGTCGTTTCTTAAAGTTTGGGGCTGCGATGCTTATGTGAAAAAGCTTCAACCTGATAAGCTCGAACCCAAGTCGGAGAAATGTGTCTTCATAGGATACCCAAAAGAGACTGTTGGGTACACCTTCTATCACAGATCCGAAGGCAAGATATTCGTTGCTAAGAATGGATCCTTTCTAGAGAATTAGTTTCTCTCGAAAGAAGTGAGTGGGAGGACAGTAGAACTTGATGAGGTAATTGTACCTTCTCCTGAACTGGAAAGTAGTACATCACAGAAAATTGTTCCAGTGATTCCTACACCAATTAGTGAGGAAGATAATGATGATGATCATGAAACTTCAGATCAAGTTTCCGTTGAACGCCGTAGATCAACCAGAGTACGTTCCGCACCAGAGTGGTACGTCAACCCAGTTCTAGAAGTCATGTTACTAGACCATGATGAACCTACGAACTATGAGGAAGCGATGATGAGCCCAGATTCCGCAAAATGGCTTGAGCCCATGAAATCTGAGATGGGATCCATGTATGAGAACAAAGTGTGGACTTTGGTTGACTTGCCCGATGATCGGCAAGCCATCGAAAATAAATGGATCTTCAAGAGGAAGACCGACGCAGACGGTAATGTTACTGTTCACAAAGCTCGACTTGTTGCGAAAGGGTTTCGACAAGTTCAAGGAGTTGACTACGATGAGACTTTCTCACCTGTAGCGATGCTTAAATCTGTCTGAATCATGTTGGCAATTGCTGCATTTTATGATTATGAAATATGGCAAATGGATGTCAAAACTGCATTCCTGAATGGATATCTCAAAGAAGAGTTGTATAGGATGCAACCAGAAGGTTTTGTCGATCCAAAAGGTGCTAACAAAGTATGCAAGCTCCAGCGATCCATCTATGGACTGGTGCAAGCATCTCGGAGTTGGAATATACGCTTTGATGAGGTAATCAAAGCATATGGTTTTATACAGACTTTTGGAGAAGCCTGTATTTACAAGAAAGTGAGTGGGAGCTCCGTAGCATTTCTAATATTATATGTGGATGACATATTGTTCATTGGAAATGATATAGAATTTCTGGATAGCATAAAAGGATACTTGAATAAAAGTTTTTCAATTAAAGACCTCGGTGAAGCTGCTTATATATTAGGCATCAAGATCTATAGAGATAGATCAAGACGCTTAATTGGACTTTCACAAAGCACATACCTTGATAAAGTTTTGAAGAAGTTCAAAATGGATCAGTCGAAGAAATGGTTCTTGCCTGTGTTACAAGGTATGAAGTTGAGTAAGACTCAATGCCCGACCACTGCAGAAGATAGAGAGAAAATGAAAGTCATTCCCTATGCCTCAGCCATAGGATCTATCATGTATGCAATGCTGTGTACCAGACCTGATGTGTGCCTTGCTATAAGTCTAGCAGGGAGGTACCAAAGTAATCCAGGAGTGGATCACTGGACAGCGGTCAAGAACATCCTAAAATACCTGAAAAGGACAAAGGATATGTTTCTCGTGTATGGAGGTGACAAAGAGCTCATCGTAAACGGTTACGTCGATTCTAGCTTTGACACTGATCCGGATGACTCTAAGTCACAAACCGGATATGTATTTTTATTGAACGATGGAGCTGTCAGTTGGTGCAGTTCCAAGCAGAGCATCGTGGTGGGATCTACGTGTGAAGCGGAATACATAGCTGCTTCGGGTCCAATGAAAATCTTTTGTGACAACACTGGAGCAATAGCCTTGGCGAAGGAATCCAGGTTTCACAAGAGAACAAATCACATCAAAAGACGCTTCAATTCCATCCGCGATCTAGTCAAGGAGGGAGACATAGAGATTTGCAAGATACATACGGATCTGAACGTTGCAGACCCGTTGACTAAGCCTCTTCCGCGGGCAAAACATGATCAGCACCAAGACTCCATGGGTGTGAGGATCATTACATTGTAATCTAGATTATTGACTCTAGTTCAAGTGGGAGACTGAAGGAAATATGCCCTAGAGGCAATAATAAAGATGTTATTTGTATTTCCTAATATCATGATAAATGTCTTTTATTCATGCTAGATTTGTATTAACCGGAAACTTAGTACATGTGTGAATACATAGACAAAATAGTATGTCCCTAGTATGCCTCTACTAGACTAGCTCATTGATCAAAGATGGCTATGTTTCCTAGCCATAGACATGAGTTGTCATTTGATCAACGGGATCACATCATTAGGAGAATGATGTGATGGACTAGACCCATCCGTTAGCTTAGCACTATGATCGTTTAGTTTTACTGCTATTGCTTTCTTCATGACTTATACATGTTCATATGACTATGAGATTATGCAACTCCCGAATACCGTAGGAACACCTTGTGTGCTATCAAACATCACAACGTAACTGGGTGATCATAAATATGCTCTACAGGTGTCTCCAAAAGTATTCGTGGTGTTGGCATAGATCAAGACTAGGATTTGTCACTCCGAGTGTCAGAGAGGTATCTCTGGGCCCTCTCGGTAATGCACATCATAATAAGCCTTGCAAGCAAATGACTAATGAGTTAGTCACGAGATGATGTATTACGGAACGAGTAAAGAGACTTGCCAGTAACGAGATTGAACTAGGTATAGAGATACCGACGATTGAATCTCGGGCAAGTAACATACCGATGACAAAAGGAACAATGTATGTTGTTATGCGGTTTGACCGATAAAGATCTTCGTAGAATATGTAGGAGCCAATATGAGCATCCAGGTTCCTCTATTGGTTATTGACCGGAGATGAGTCTCGGTCATGTCTACATAGTTCTCGAACCCGTAGGGTCCGCACGCTTAACGTTTGATGACGATCGGTATTATGAGTTTACGAGTTTTGATGTACCGAAGGTAGTTCGGAGTCCCGGATGAGATCACGGACATGACGAGGAGTCTCGGAATGTCCGAGACGTAAAGATTGATATATTGGACGACTATATTCGGACAACGGAAGTGTTCCGTAAAGTTTCGGAATTTACCGGAGTATCGGGGGGTTACCGGAACCCCCTGGGGAAGCTATGGGCCTTAATGGGCCGTAGGAGAAAGAGGGAAGAAGGGCCAGGGCTGGGCCGCGCGCCCCCCACTCCTTGGTCCGAATTGGACAAGGAAGGAAGGGGGGCCGGCGCCCCTTTCCTTCTCCTTCTCCCTCTCCTTCCTTTCCCCCTTCTCCCTTTTGGTAGTTCCTACTAGGAATAGGATTGCAATCCTATTCCTAGTAGGATTGCTCCTCCTAGGCGCGCCACAAGGGGCCGGCCGGCCTCCCCCTTGCTCCTTTATATACTGGGGCAGGGGGGCACCCAAAGACACACAAGTTGAATTGTTTTAGCCGTGTGCGGTGCCCCCCTCCACAGAAACACACCTTGGCCATACTGTCGCATTGCTTAGGCGAAGCCCTGCGCCGGTAACTTCATCATATCCGTCACCACGCCGTCGTGCTGACGAAACTCTCCCGTGAAGCTCAACTGGATCAAGAGCTCGTGGGACGTCATTAGGCTGAACGTGTGCTGAACACGGAGGTGTCGTACGTTTGGTGCTTGATCGGTTGGATCGCGAAGAAGTTCGACTACATCAACCGCGTCACTTGACGCTTCCGCTCCCTGTCTATGAGGGTACGTAGACACACTCTCACCTCTCGTTGCTATGCATCTGGTAAAAGATCTTGCGTGATCGTAGGAAAATTTTAAAATACTATGTTCCCCAACAGACTCGGGAGGGCGCGTGTGCGTGAGAGAGAGGGGGGCATGTATCAATGCAATGCATGTGTCTGTAAATCATTATCCGACAAACGTTCGCCACAAGCCTTTTCCTGGAAAAAGCCATAAGAACCGTTAGATCGGCATCCGACAGTGTCAGTTTTGCCATGTCATTTAACAGAACAGCCACTCCTCCTACACACAAATCTTCCACGTGAGTGTAAGCAGCTTCCGTATGCTCCCTCCGTTCCAAAATGCAGTGCATATAGCTTTATTGAAAATTCGAACCTCTCAAACTTTTACCGAGTTTTCATGTACCAAATTGCACATGTAGAATATTCATATATATTCGAGAGGTAACCATAAAGATGGGGGAGGAGTCTACAAAGAAAGGCCATCGTATCACCTGCAACAATTTCAACCATCCTTTGGTGTGGAGGAATATCATAGGAACTCTATATGATATGATTTTTTTAGGATTTTTTCCTTTAGAGCCAATTGGTTCATAGGAATAGATTCATATACTCCACATTTCAAAGGAAATAAGGGCTTCTTTGATTCAAAGGATTATCAAAGGAACTTTGAAGGATTCAATTCCTTAGGATTTTTTCCTATGTGGGGTGTTTGATTCATAGGATTGTTAACCATAGGAACTTTTTCATAGGATTTATTTGCACTATATTTCATATGAAATTTTCAATCCACTCTAACCTCTTTGAAAGAATCCTACATTTTTTCTGTGCACGATCAAATACTCATAGAATCTTATAGGATTCAAGATGACATGCCACCCCAATCCCATGTTTTTTCTATTCCTGCGTTTTGAAAATCCTAGGAACCAAAGTGGCCCTAAACATGATATCATTTCTATAGCTTTAGAGCCACTTGGTTCATATGAATGGATTCCTATACTCCCATAATTTCAAAAGAAAATAAACATTAGTGTATATTCAATAGAAAAGTTCCTATGATATGAACCAAATTACATCTCTTTTCTAATCCCTCCTCATAGGAATTGAGATGCATGTCATCTCTAGATTCAATAGAGAAGTTCCTATGATGTCAACTAAATGACATCTCTTTTACAATCCCTACTGTCGGGGGAAACTGTCCACCCACGAGCACCTATGGGACCGGAGCCCCTTCTACGTTGCGGTAAGGGAGCGGAGGGAGCACGGAGAGCAAATCGAGGAGCACACGCGGGCAGTTTACCCAGGTTCGGGCCGCGCGGACGCGTAAAACTCTACTCCTGCTTAGGTTGTATTGAGTTCTTGAGCTCGGGAGCTTGAAGATCTACAGTACTAGCTACACCGAGCAAGCGAGTTGTCTAGGTTTCGAACCCCCTCTACGTTGTGCATGGGCCTCCTTTTATAGTTCAAAGGGGTCACCGACAGGTATCAACGTAGAGGAGGGTAAAAGTGTAAATTTGGTGGTAGTTGCAACAGTGCATGAACAGTATATGAACAGTGGTCTTCACCTAACTTTGACAGTGGGGGACAAGGGCATTAAATGCCCGTCGCCGTCGCCCCTAAAAGCGTCCGTCCATGCTTCTCCGTTCGCCACGGCGGTAGCCTCGTCACCGTGGCTTGCCACCGTGTGCCCCAGGCTGCACAGCCGTCTGCCACGCGTCCCTGGAAGGGCCCCAGGGCGACGCGTGGGCAGATGAGCTGGAGCGCGGGCACACAGCGTAGGTTTCCCCGGCAAGCATCTTGCCGGGGTCGTGATCTTGCCGGGCCCGGAAGCTTGTCGCTCTCCTGGTCCTGCCGGGGCGCATGATGCGCCGGGGCATCTCTTGAGATATGTATTCCTTGGCCTTCCTGGCAAGCTCCTCTTGCCAGGGTCTTGTGCTAAAGTGATAATCTTGAGCCTGGTGCGGCCTTCCCGGCAAGCTCCTCTTGCCGGGGCCTTGATCTTCTGACTTGTATACTTTGTTCTTGAATGGCTTCATAGGGACCAGAAAAGTTATTGGTGAGCACGTGGTAAGCCCAGCCACGGGAAGCTGCTACTGCCCGTGCACAAGTTGGGGTACTAAGGTACCCCTATCTTAGTACACCGACAGGAGCCCCCGGGCCTGGGCCACACACGGTGCCGAGCGCTGTTGGGCCAGGCCCAAGACAGTGCACGGGCACGCGCGGCCCACGGCAAGCCGTATCCCCTTCCGCATCCGCCGCATCCCTCCCTAACTTCACGCGTCGATTGCGGCGTCGTGGGAGAGATCGTGGCCTGTTCTTTAATGGGAAATGCGGAACGTCCCCCACTTCCCCCTTAAAAGCAGAGGAAGCAGGGACAGTTCCCTCCATCGTCTTCATTGCATCTTGATTCTCCAGAAACCCCCGTCGCCCTCCGCCTCCCAAAGGTCGACAGAGAGCCCAGCCCCTTCCTTCCTCCGCCGTCCCCCGCATCCGCGGCACCGTTGACCTCCTCGCCTCCTTCGTCGCTGCCCCCGCCATGGCTCCGAAGAGCGACAAGGCGAAGAGCGACAAGGCCAAGAAGGAGAAGTCCGAGCAGGCGGCGAAGCTGGCAGCCCTGCGGAAGAAGTGCGTGGTCTTCGCGCCGAGGCTTGGCGCGAGGGAGCTGCGGGACAAATACTATCTGTTCTGGGCGAGAGAGACCAAAGCTCATCCCCGCACCAGAGTTCTCCCCGCTGTCGCCGCTGACATGTTCCCCGGCGGGTACTTTTTCTTTGCCGCGTTCTTCCATTGTGGTTTGTGCCCTCCGTACTCGGAGTTCTTCTGTGATGTAATGAATACGTATGGCCTCCAGCTCCTAGATTTCACCCCCAACGCCATCCTTACGATGGCCGTTTTTGCACATCTGTGCGAAAACTATGTTGGGGTTCATCCAAATGTAGCTCTTTTCCGCCACTTCTTCATGCCTAGAGTAGAGTCTGGCGCCCCCCTCTCCGGCGGCATCTCCTGGATCTTCAGGCTGAACAAGAAAGACTCGTACCTGAAGGGAGAGCTTCGCGGCAAGTGGGAGGAGTGGAGAGCCGATTGGTGCTGGGTGCTGGAGGCTAATCCTGAGCCCTTTACCTCGCCGTGCAAGACTGCCATAGTGCGCGGCAGGGATTGGAGTGAGTTGGCCTCGGAGGACAGCAAGCTTCAGATCGCCCTCATTTGGATCATTCGTCTCCGGGTCGCCAATCTGACTGTTGGAGAAGTTGGAGCAGATTTCCTCCGCCGCAGCATCGCCCCTTTACAAGAAAGGAAGAGGCCTGCCTGGGAATTCGGCAACGCGGCGGTCATCATGAGGCATCGCCCTGGATTGAACTACAACTTCACCGTCTTGGAGTTGAAGGGGATGGTCAAGGAGCTCTTCAAGCATGACCCCGCCCACCCGGAGTGGTTCAGACCTTCCCGGGGAGTGGTGCTGCTGTGCAACAGCACTGCCCGCGATTCCATACGAGCGATGATGCCCGAGTGCGACTCCCATGGCGTCGCCCCTACTTGGATAGAGCCTCCACCGGAGACCGTGCTGACCTTCTTCGACAACTTGGTCGAGAAGCCCCGCAACGCCGAGGAGAAGAAGGGCCTCACCCGGGATACTACTGACCGGGATGTAGCTTTCATCGCCTCCAGGATGGAGGAGGCCGCCGCAGCTGCGGCTGCGGGCGAATTTGGATACATTGTGGAAGAGGCAGAGGCCGCGGACGCAGTGAGTCAAGCAGAGGAGGCGGAAATCCTCAAGCTGCTGAAGATTGCGCCCGAGGAGTTTGCAGGGTAGCCTTCCGTGAAGCTTGCCGGGACGAGCGAGGTTGCCGGGGGGAGCGAGGCCGCCGGGCATGACACTGAGTCCAGCGGGCCTGCCGAGGAGGAGGAGGACGCCGAGGCCGGAGATTCCGATGAAGACTCCGGTGGATCTCTGAATCTTGACGATGCCTCCTCGTCCTCGGAGAACTCTCCGCCTCCGCCGAGCCCTCCACAGCAACAGAAGAAGCGCCCCCGCAAGGCAGCTGAGACGGCGAGGCCACAGGCGCCTCGGCAGCAGCCGACGCGCCGTGCGACGCGCGCCACCAAGACGAGCGAAGTCGTCAAGGAGGCGCCCCGTGCTCGAGCGCCAAGCGGAGGGGGATCTTCCCGGAGCGGAACGGGTGCTCCTTCTGGCCCTCGGTCCTCGGCGACAACGGGGGCCGGGTCTTCGCAGCCCACAGCCCCGGAGACCGCCAAGCGCCCGAGGGAGCCTTCTCCTCCTGCTCCTCGCGCGGAAGCGCACCAGGCGGAGTTTGACTTCTCCGCCCTCAGCTCCGACGAAGAAGAAGAGGAGTAAGTACTTGCAATTCTTTTAGTTTCTTTGATTTTGTCTTGATTTTCCTTGCTTGGTTCTGATCTTGTTTTTGTTTTGCTTCGCAGGACCTTGACCCAGCGGATGGCGAAGAGGGCCAAGATCCCTGTGGTCACTATCGAGGACGACGAGCCCGTCGCGGCGACAAGCGACGCGCCGGCGACGAGCTTGCCGGATCAGCCTGCTGCTCCGAGGAGCAGCCCCCAGCGTAGCCCCCAGCGTAAGTCTGGTATTCATCTTTCTGTTTGATGGATGCGCTTGAGGTTATCATCTTGGTTGATGTTTTGTTGTCTTGTGCAGAAGTGGAGCCGCAGCCGCAGGAGCGCCAGGAGGTCGCCCCCGACGAGCCACTTGCTCCACCCTCCCCGCCAAGGATGAACTCCCCGGCAAGGGAGAACGCCCCGCCAAGGACGGGCACTCCGCCAAGGGCGAGTACCCCGCCAAGGGCGAGCAGCCCGACAAGGGTGAGCACCCCGCCAAGGGAGGGCGCGGGCGGCCCTCCGCAAGCAGGGGCTACTACTCCGCCGCCAAGGGAAAACTCCCCGGCGAGGGACCCTGTCGTTGAAGAGATCCGCGAAGGTAAGCTTTGCAACTTCTTCTTCTTGGATTCGTCTTTTTGGATATTTGCTTGATTCTTTCTTTTCTTTTTCTTCTGCTAGATCCTCCTGCACCAGAGCTGATGGAGACGGAGGCCACCGCTGGGGAGGAGGTGCATGGCGACGGCGGCAACGCCACTACCGCCGAGGAGGCGGCTGGAGCTGACGAGCCGGCCGTTGAGGAGACCACCCCAACCGCCGATGCCGCGGCTGGGGAAGGGACCGGCGATCATACCGCTGGCCCGGAGGCCGCGGGAGCGCCGGACGCTGCACCGGCCGCCGACCCCTCCGCCTCCGCGGACCGGTCGGGCGTCTACTTGGAGGCCGCCAACGGGGTCTTTATTCAAGTCCCGTGGGCGTCCTCGTCACATGCACCCGCGGAGGGAGAGGCCTTTGACGGAGAGGTCCTCGCCTCCGCCGGATTGAAGGTTGTTGAAGCGCCCGGCAGTGGCGACGAGCCCGAAGAGGAGAGACTCCTTCGTCGGCTCCTGGCCTTGTATCGGGCCAAGCAGGCGAAGTTGGAGTCTCGGGAGGCTCTGGCCGCTAAGGCTGGAGCTGATCTGGAGAAGCGCGCCGTGGAGCTCCGCGCCGCCAACCAGGCGGCCCTCCGCAACTTGGCGGAGGAGCGTGAAGAGCTTGCCGGGGCGCAGCAAGCCTTCCTCCTGGAGAAGGCTGAGGCCGAGGAGCAGCAACGATTGGCCGCCGAGGAGCTGTCTCGGCGTGAAGGAGTACTTAACCAGCGGAAGGTCGACCTCGACGCCCACGAGGACGACCTTGCCGCCCGGGAGCAGGCCATTGGCGGGGCTCTGAAGGAGGTGAGGAATGCCGCAGCCGCTGCAGAGACCGCCAAGAAGGACCTGGAGGCCAAGGTGGCGCAGACGGAGCTGTACTTGAAGGCGAGCGAGGAGAGGGTCACTGCGCTCAATGTGGAGCAGGAGAAAGATGCCCACACCAACTCTGAGCTGCAGGTACATCTCTCCGAGAAGGGCAAAGAGCTCTCTAACGCCAGGAACTCCATCACTGACTTAGAGCTGAAGGTTTCCACCTTGACTGACTCGCTCGACGCCGCCCGGGACCGCGAGACGAAGCTGAAGGATGAACTCCGCAAGGAAAGGGCCTTGGTGGATAGCGCCGCCGTCTCGGCGAACAACTTCAGCCGGGCAGTGGAGCAGTGGACTGATGAGCTGGTCACCTCCGCTGCCAAAATTGACATGGAGATGATGGCGCTGAGGGCGGAGCATCTCGTGTACTCCCCGGACGAGAGTCTCCCCCACAGCGCCAAGCTGAGTCTGTTCTTCAGGGGAATTGCGCCGGCGCTTGCGCGGCTGCGGGAGAAGATCCCCATGCAGCTGGCCGACGAGGCGCGTCGGCTCTGCATGGGCACCATGGAGCGGGTCTTGTCGAAGATCGTCTACCGCAACCCCGGCATCAACCTCGTCAACGTCCTCCGCACCTTGCCGCCCGAAGCTGATCAGGAGGCGTTGAAGACGCAGGTTGCCCACATCGTCGCCAAGGTGGGCTAGATCACAAGGCATGAAGGCGACCACGTAGATTAGATTCCTTTCTTTCTGCTTCCTTTGCTGCTGCAAAGCATGTTACGGACAAGAATCTATTAGTATTGCGGCAAGTTATCTTTGTAATATACAATCTTATTTCGAGCAACCAATGCAGTGTTATCTCCCTTGCTTTGGTCCCTCCACTTTGTATGCATTCCACCCTACGCTTTCAGGGAACTTGCCGGCAAAAGGACCCTTGCCGCGAGCGCTGAGTGCTGGACTCTTAGCAGCCTGCTGGCAAAGGCCTCGCCGGCAAGAAACCTTGCCGTAGCTAGTCACAGCACACTTAGCTTGCTGAGCGAACTCGAAAACGAAATAAGGGCGCGACACTTGTCGCAGCTCACTTAAGCCGTTGAGCGTGCTCGAAACAAAGTAAGGGTGCGGCTAGCCACAAGTAGGTTCCTCCGCACACAGGTTTTCCATACAAAGTGTGGTTGTTCAAGGAAGACGACTAAAATTTAAAATTTTGAACTGCTCAAATTCTGGTAACTTAGCTTTCATAGATTGTTTGCTCTCCGACAAGGCTTCTCTTTCTTGAACAGTACTTGGTTCATGCCTCCATCTCCTTCCCCTCCAGCAAACTTGTGCGCGAGGAATACTCCTTCTGCTTAAGAGGGAAAGAAAAAGAGGAGGAACAACAAGTATAGGGTCTTATGGCTTGCTAGTGCTTACCGGGGATGTGCGTTGCACAAGGTGTCAGATGATGCATGCAAATAACAAAGAAAAGCATGGAAATGACAAATAGTGCGAAGCACAAAAGCTTTACTGATGCACGGGATCTGCGCCCGGCTTTGTACAAAGGTTTACATGCAACAGCGGCAAGACTTGTACAAAAGGTGGTTGCCGGAGCGGATCACGGCAACCGCGCCTTACGGGTGAAACTTGCAAAGATGCTCTATGTTCCAGGAGTTGCTCACCGGTAAGCCTTCTTCGGTCTCAAGTCGGACAGCGCCGGGCCTTGTGACTTGTCTCACCCGATAAGGGCCTTCCCACTTCGGCGTCAACTTGTTGGAATTCTTGGCGGACTGAACACGCCGAAGAACAAGGTCGCCTTCCTCGAGACTCCTGGCCTTGACCTTGCGGCTATGATAGCGACGCAAGGCTTGCTGGTATCGAGCAGCTCGTACAGCAGCCTGGAGACGTTCCTCCTCAAGGAGCAATGCATCATCTTGTCGCAGTTGCTCTTGCTCGAGCTCATCATAAGCGAGCACTCGAGGAGATCCGTATACGAGTTCCGTGGGGAGAACTGCCTCTGCTCCATAGACAAGAGCAAAGGGTGTTTGTCCGGTGGCTCGATTTGGTGTCGTCCAGATTGACCAAAGAGCCGCCGGAAACTCCTCTATCCAGTTTCTTCCACGATTGTGCAGCCTGTCGAAGGTTCTTGTCTTGAGTCCGCGCCGCACTTCAGCATTGGCCCTCTCCGCTTGACCATTGCTCCTCGGGTGAGCAACAGAAGCGAAGCAGACCTTGGCGCCAAGGTCTTGGACGTACTGCATGAAGGTGCGACTTGTAAACTGTGTGCCGTTGTCGGTGATGATCCTGTTAGGGATCCCGAAATGGCAAACAATTGATCTGAAGAACCTGACTGCTGACTGTGCTGTGACCTTTCTCACTGGTTCCACTTCTGGCCACTTTGTGAACTTGTCGATTGCAACGTACAAGTACTCAAAGCCCCCGACTGCGCGGGGAAAGGGGCCGAGGATGTCGAGCCCCCAGACCGAGAAGGGCCAGGATAAAGGGATCATCTGGAGAGCTTGAGCTGGCTGGTGAATTTGCTTGGCATGGAACTGGCACGCTTCACACTTGGTTACTTGTGCAGTTGCATCTTGGAGGGCTTCTGGCCAGAAGAACCCTTGCCAGAACGCCTTCCCGGCAAGTGCCCTTGCGCCAATGTGGTGGCCACATATGCCTCCATGTATCTCTGCCAACAGCTTCTGTCCATCTTCCCTGGAAATGCACGTCAACCTGACACCGTTGAGTCTTCTTCTGTACAGTTCATTGCCAACGAACTGGTACATACTCGACTGCCTGGTTATTTTCTCTATCTCTTCTGGCTCGTCGGGAAGTTCTCCAGTTTGCAGAAAGCGGACGATTTGCTGTGCCCATGCTGGAGCCTGAGGCTCAACAACAAGGACTAAAGGCATGAGGGCTGCTGCGGGAACCTCAGCTTCTACGGCAAGAACCTGCGGCTCTGCCGGAGCTGATGGTCCCCCGGCAAGCCCGCCGGGGCAAGGCTTGTCGGGAACGCCTGCTTCAACTGTACAGACCCTTGGATCAGTAGGAGCAAACTGTTCCTCAGCATCTTGGTTGTTGATCTTGGGGACCTTGGCGGCGGCTTCGGGAAGATCCGCCGGCAAGTAATCGCCGGAGACCAATTTCCTCTTCTTGTTTTGCCCAACTGATGGTGTAACGGATGGCTGAGTTAACTTGAGCACGAAGGTCCCTGGTTCCACAGGTAACTTCATTGCAGCACACTTTGAGAGGCCATCTGCAATATCATTCTGAGCTCTTGGGACGTGCTCCATTTGTAGACCTTCAAAGTGCTCTTCAAGCTTCCTCACTTCATCGACATAAGCTTCCATCAAAGGGCTCTGGTAACTCTTATTCACTTGTCGGACCACCAACTGTGAATCTCCCCGCACAATCAACTTCTTGATCCCAAGCTCGGCCGCAATTCTGAGGCCGGCAAGCAAACCTTCATACTCAGCAGTATTGTTTGTCGCTTGTTCTTTGGGAAAGTGCATCTAGACAACATACTTGAGGTGCTCTCCGGTGGGCGCTATGAGTACCACGCCGGCACCGGCGCCTTGCAGCGAGAAAGCACCATCAAAGTACATTATCCACTCGTTGCTCGTTTCTTGGACGGGGACGCTTGTCTCTGGGACTTCTTCATCTGGCGTTGGGGTCCATTCTGCTATGAATTCTGCCAAAGCTCCGCTTTGTATGGTTGAAGTACTCTCAAACTTGAGACCAAAGCTTGACAGCTCCAGTGCCCACTCGACGATCCTGCCTGTTGCTTCTGGATTTTGCAATATCCTCTTCAACGGAAAGCGAGTGACCACTGTTATCTCATGCGCTTGGAAGTAATGGCGCAGCTTTCTTGAGGCCATGAGGAGGCCGAACAGCAACTTCTGCACCCCAGAGTATCTTGATCTAGCCCCCTGCAAGAGGGAACTTACAAAATACACTGGGCGCTGCACCATCTTCCTTCGCACTTCTCCTTGTTCCTGCGCAGACTTGTCCTTGTCGGGGCCAGAGCTTGTCGGGGAAGCCCCCTGCTTGTCGCTGGATTCGCTTGCCGGGGATGTGGGTTCCTCGTCCGCCTCCCTCTCCGCTACTAACGCAGCACTAACCACTTGATTGGTTGCTGCTAGGTACAACAGCAACTTCTCTTGTGGTCTAGGTGCGACAAGTATCGGAGTGGAGGACAGGTATCCTTTCAAGTCTTGCAGCGCTGCCTCCGCTTCCGGAGTCCATTTCATAGGGCCTGCCTTTTTCAAAATTTTGAAGAAAGGCAGGGCGCGCTCTGCAGACTTTGAAATGAACCTGCTGAGGGCAGCCACACAACCAGCAAGTCTTCTTACGTCCTTGACGCGCTTCGGGGCTTCAATCTGCTCGATGGCTTTTATCTTGTCGGGATTGGCTTCAATCCCCCTCTGGGACACAAAGAACCCGAGAAGCTTGCCGGAGGGGACTCCGAAGACGCACTTCTCGGGGTTCATCTTGAGTTGGATCTTGCGCAGATTCTCAAAGGTTTCCTCTAAGTCCTGTATCAGGGTATCTTTGCTCTTGCTCTTGACCACTATATCATCCATGTAGGCTTCTATATTTCTGTGGATCTGTGGCTCAAAAGCAGTGTGCACCACCCTCGCAAATGTGGAGCCTGCATTCTTCAATCCAAAGGGCATGCGTATGAAGCAATATGTGCCGCATGGAGTAATGAATGCAGTCTTCTCTTCATCTTCCTTGGCCATGAATATCTGGTGGTAACCTGAGTATGCATCAAGGAATGAAAGCAACTCACATCCAGCTGTGGAGTCAACAATTTGGTCGATGCGCGGCAAGGGAAAGGGATCCTTGGGACAAGCTTTGTTCACGTCGGTGAAGTCTATACAAAGTCTCCACTTTCCATTAGCCTTTCGCACGACAACTGGATTGGCCAACCACGTGGGATGTATTACGCCTCTAACCAGGCCTGCTGCTTCTAACTTCTTTATCTCTTCAGCTATGAATTCTTGGCGCTCCACGGCTTGCTTCCTGACCTTCTACTTGACGGGCCGCGCATGAGGACAAACAGCAAGCTTGTGTTCCATTACCTCCCTGGGAACGCCGGGGATGTCAGACGGTTGCCATGCAAACACGTCGACATTCGCCCGCAGGAAGGCAACGAGCGCGCTTTCCTATTTGTGGTCGAGTGTAGCACTGATGGTGAAGGTACCACCAGTGCCGTCCTCCTTGGCGGACACCTTCTTGGTTGCCGGTGGAGCTGCCATTCCTTTCTTGCACTTGCCGGTGGAGCTCGATGGCGCGTCCTCGACGGCAGCGCAGCACTCCGAGGAGGTGCGTTTGCCGGAGTGGGCTCCAGAGCTTTTGCCGGACTTGGTCTTGTTCTTCCCCCCGGGAGCTTCAGCGGCAACTGTGTTGCTTTCTGCTGCGGCTGCTGCATCCCGGTAGATCTTGTCGGCGCAGATAAGCGCGTCCTTCTTGTCGCCAGGGACAGAGATGATGCTTATCGGCCCCGGTATCTTGAGTACGTTGTATGCATAGTGGGAAGCTGCCATGAACTTGGCGAGGGCAGGACGGCCAAGTATCCCATTGTATGGTAATGGGATATCAGCAACATCAAACGTGATCCTCTCTGTCCTGAAGTTGAGCTCCCCGCCAAAGGACACTGGCAACGTAATCTTCCTCTTCGGCTTGCTCCTTCCCGAGTTGATCCCTTGGAACGACCCGGTTTCCTCGAGCTCGCTGTCGGGGATCTGTAGCTTCTTGATCACAGCTGAGGAGATCAAGTTCAGGCCGGCCCCACCGTCAACCAACATCTTGGTGACCTTGAGGTTGCGGATAGTTGGTGAGACCAACATCGGCAAGCACCCGACCGCAGTTGTGCGGTCAGGGTGGTCCTCAAGGTCAAAGATGATGGGCGTGCCGGACCACTTCAGCAGCCTGCGTGACTCGACGGGCGGCTCAGCTGCATTCACTTCCCGCACCCACTGCTTGAGTTGGCGGTGGGAAGTGTGCAGAGAGGCACCTCCGTCGACACACAGAACCTCTGTGGCCTTCTGGAACTCCTGCTCGCTGTTGTCTCCTTCTTCCATGTCATCATCGTCGTCTTCATCCTCATCCTTATCGCGGCCCCGGGGAGGTCTGTCACCTTGCCGCTGCTTGGCCTTGCCGCGGCGTCCTCCCCGGCCGTTGAACGGCCGCTTCTTGCTAGGCTCTCCTCCGCCTCCTTGGGCCTTCTCCTTGTCGCGACGCTCGTATTCAGCCTTCTGCTGCTCTACGAGGTACTCGACTCTCTTGCAGTTTTGAAGATCGTGGCCCTTGGTGCGGTGGATCTTGCAATACTGCTTGTCGGCTGCCGCTACAAGGGCGGGCTCCTTGCCGGAACCGCCAGCCTGTGCCTTCTTGGCGGGAGCCTCCTTGCCGGACTGCTGGACAACCAGCACCTCCTTCCTCTTCTTCTTTCTGTTATTCCGCCGCCGGCTTTTCCTTGCCGGGGCGGCATCCTCGCTGTCGCTTCCTCCTGCGCCAGTATCCTCTCCGGGGAGTCTCCTCCCCTCATCAGCGCGCGCGCACTTGTCGGCCAGAGCGTAGAGCTCGCTGACATCCCGGATCTTGGTCATGGCCATCTCCTCCCGCATCCGGCGGTTACGCACGTTCTGGTGGAACGCGCTGATAACCGCGGCAGGGTGGACGTCGGGAATGTTGTGCTGGACGCGGCTGAATCTTTGGATGTATTTGCGCAGGGACTCTCCCTCCTTCTGGGCGAGGATGTGGAGATCGCTCTCCTGGCCGTGGGGTTTGTGGCCGCCCGTGAAGGCGCCAACAAACTGGTGGCACAGATCTGCCCATGAGGAGATGGAGTTCTCCGGCAAGTGCATAAGCCAAGATCGGACGTTTGGCTTAAGCACTAGCGGGAAGTAGTTGGCTAGGATCTTCTCGTCGCGTCCCCCGGCAGCCTGCACCGCGATGGTGTAGATGCTGAGGAACTCCGAGGGGTGTGTCTTGCCGTCGTACTTCTCGGGTACGTCGGGCTTGAAATTCTTCATGCTGGGCCACTGGACTTGCCGCAGCTCACGGGTGAACGCAGGGCAACCTGCCGCGTACGGCAAGTCGCCTGGTTCACCGGGCACGTGCGTGTCGACAGCGGTCCCAGCGCGCTGATCTGACTGTCTTCGGGCTTCTCGTCGATGCTCGATGCGAGTCCGAGCGTCCTCTTGCCGCCTGCCGTCTAGGACTTGGCGCTGATCGCGGCGAGCCCGCGGATCCGACGACGCCGTAGAGTCGTCGTCGACGTTGATCCGGCGGGGTGGCGATTTCTGCTTCCGCGGCGGGGAGTGCACGGTAGTTGCACCCCCGGCGGTCTTGTCTCCATCGGCCTTCGTCTGGTCGACTTGCCGCGGCCGTGACGTTGCCGGCTGCTGTGGCGTGTCGTTGTTGGCGAAGGCGATGAGGCTCTGGATCGTCGCCCTCCAGTCTTCGGCTTTATCTGCCGCTGGAGGGAAGTCGAGGAGCAGCTGTGCTCTTGCTAGAGCTTCTGCTGGAGAGGAGGGGAGCGGCGGCGAGCGGTGCGAGGAGCGAGATATGCTCGGACTTCTAACAGGGTTAGAAGGAGCAGTTTCTCACCCCGGCGACCGCGCCTTGCTCGTACCAGCGCGCTGGCCTTGAGCATCCCGCGATCCTCCGGCTTGGCCACGCCCCAGCAAGCGTATGGTACCTCCCGTACCACACCGCTGCGGGTCTTGCACCTCCTGGGAGGGACGTGGAGCGTGTACTGACGCCGAGGCTTTGGAGTTCGCCCGGTCGTCCGTCTTGTCCTTGGACTTGGTGGCGCCGTGAGTCTCCTCGCCGGCGACCACCCTTCCGCCAGCGTCTCCTCCACCAACCGTTGGTTCTGGTGGCGGTGGGATCGACGCAGACGGGCCTCCTACCTCCGAAGCCTTCTTCTTCGGAGGCATGTTGTTGTAGCTGATGAAGTTGATGAAGCTGGAGAGGTCGCTGAAGGTTGCGCCCGCGTGAGCGCCGGATCAGGTTCGCACAACCTCGACGCCCCCTACCTGGCGCGCCAAAGATGTCGGGGGAAACTGTCCTCCCACGAGCACCTATGGGACCGGAGCCCCTTCTACGTTGCGGTAAGGGAGCGGAGGGAGCACGGAGAGCAAATCGAGGAGCACACGCGGGCAGTTTACCCAGGTTCGGGCCGCGCGGACGCGTAAAACCCTACTCCTGCTTAGGTTGTATTGAGTTCTTGAGCTCGGGAGCTTGAAGATCTACAGTACAAGCTACACCGAGCAAGCGAGTTGTCTAGGTTTCGAACCCCCTCTACGTTGTGCATGGGCCTCCTTTTATAGTTCAAAGGGGTCACCGACAGGTGTCGACGTAGAGGAGGGTAAAAGTGTAAATTTGGTGGTAGTTGCAACAGTGCATGAACAGTATATGAACAGTGGTCTTCACCTAACTTTGACAGTGGGGGACAAGGGCATTAAATGCCCGTCGCCGTCGCCCCTAAAAGCGTCCGTCCATGCTTCTCCGTTCGCCACGGCGGTAGCCTCGTCACCGTGGCTTGCCACCGTGTGCCCCAGGCTGCACAGCCGTCTGCCACGCGTCCCTGGAAGGGCCCCAGGGCGACGCGTGGGCAGATGAGCTGGAGCGCGGGCACACAGCGTAGGTTTCCCCAGCAAGCATCTTGCCGGGGTCGTGATCTTGCCGGGCCCGGAAGCTTGTCGCTCTCCGGGTCCTGCCGGGGCGCATGATGCGCCGGGGCATCTCTTGAGATATGTATTCCTTGGCCTTCCTGGCAAGCTCCTCTTGCCAGGGTCTTGTGCTAAAGTGATAATCTTGAGCCTGGTGCGGCCTGCCCGGCAAGCTCCTCTTGCCGGGGCCTTGATCTTCTGACTTGTATACTTTGTTCTTGAATGGCTTCATAGGGACCAGAAAAGTTATTGGCGAGCACGCGGTAAGCCCAGCCACGGGAAGCTGCTACTGCCCGTGCACAAGTTGGGGTACTAAGGTACCCCTATCTTAGTACACCGACACCTACTCAATGGAATTGAGATACTCCATGACATCTCTTTCCCTATAACTTCCATGTATACATCTTCTATTCCTAAATAGCTAGTGCAACCCACTAGTAGCTTTTTTCCAAGACATGCAACTACGGCACAAGAACTATATAGTGTGCGAATAACTTGAAAGATGGTCGCTGGATGAAGCTAATCCGACAGTGCAGAGATGGAAAATCCGAGCACTACTGGCCATTGGATATCATCAACATTCCACCAGATCTGCCACATGTACAATTTAGAAGACTCCATGGTTGAACTTAAGCATAATGCACAAACCTCAAAACACAAGCACTTCTCCTTTTTTCTAGAATCTTCCGTATCATTATTGATTTTTTTTTCTAAATGAATTGCCATTTTTTTTACTTTATGCCTTACAATGCACAACCCCATGAATCTTAACATTTTTATAAACTAATTGATTTTGAATGAGATGAACTATAAGAACTAAACGAACATCTACATCATGCATATATGACTCAAAGCTTTACATGCTATAGTGTGTATTTATTCATAATTTGGTTTCGAAATCTCATGCGTTCAATGCATGTGTACCATACTACTCCCTCTGTACCATAATATTTGTCTTTCTAGCAGCTCAATTTGGACTGCTAGAAAGAAAAATATTATGGTACAGAGGGAGTAGTTTTGAGTAGAGTAGCAAATTTCACGCGGCCCAGGTATATCAAAATGCAGGGCCCATGCATCATTGCCTTTCGGTCGAACCTACGTCCACAATTTTTTGTACGTACTATATCTCCACTAGTCCCCGAACCCAAAATGTTGGCTCGTTCCATTAAAACCAAGCGGCCCACACATATTTAAGGCGTCGAATCAAACTCAATCCCTCTCCCGTTTACTACGACATGGCCCCGCACACCCTAGTAGTACTCCTACAAACCCTACTGCTACCTCTTGAGCTTGTGTTGTATTCCCTCGAAGAGGAAAGGGAGATGCAGCACAGTAGCGTAAGTATTTCCCTCAGTTTTTGAGAACCAAGGTATCAATCCAGTAGGAGACCACGCGCCAGTCCCTCGCACCTGCACAAACAAATAAGAACTTCGCAGCCAACGCGATAAGGGGTTGTCAATCCCTTTACGGTCACTTACGAGAGTGAGATCTGATAGAGATGATAGTTGATATTTTTGGTATTTTGGGTTTAATAAAACAGCAAATAAAAGCGGTAAAAGTAAAGTAGATGTAGATTGATATGCTGAGAATAGACCCGGGGGCCATAGTTTTCTCAAGTGGCTTCTCTCATGATAGCGATATTCTACGGCGGATAGACAAATTACTGTCGAGCAGTTGATAGAAAAGCGAATAATTATGAGACTATCTAGGCATGATCATTATATATAGGCATCACGTCCGAGACAAGTAGACCGACTCCTGCCTGCATCTACTACTATTACTCCACACATCGACCGCTATCCAGCATGCATCTAGTGTATTGAGTTCATACGAACAGAGTAACGCCTTAAGCAAGATGACATGATGTAGAGGGATAAACTGAAGCAATATGATGTAAACCCCATCATTTTATCCTCGATGACAACAATACAATATGTGCCTTGCTGTCCCTACTGTCACTGGGAAAGGACACCGCAAGATTGAACCCAAAGCCAAGCACTTCTCCCATTGCAAGAACTATAGATCTAGTAGGCCAAACCAAACCAATAATTCGAAGAGACTTGCAAGGATATTATGAGCACACATAAAAAGTTCAGAGAAGAACCAAATATCTTTCATAGATAACCTTGATCATAAACTCAAAATTCATCGGATCTCGACAAACACACCGCAAAAAGAGATCACATCAAATAGATCTCCTTGAAGACCGAGGAGAACTTTGTATTGAGATCCAGAGAGAGAGAGAAGAAGCCATCTAGATACTAGCTATGGACCCAAAGGTCTATGGTAAACTACTCACAACTCATGGTGAGGGCAATGATGAAGATGATGAAGGCCTCCATGATGGATCCCCCTCCGGTGGAGCTCCGGAACAGGCTCCAAGATGGGATCTCCACGGGAACAGAAGCTACGGCGGTGGAATTAGGGTTTTCTCTTTGTTTTCGTAGTTTCTGGGGTACGTGGACTTATATAGGAAGAAGGAGGGCATCGGGGGATGCTCGAGTGGGCCTCGAGGCAGGGGGCGCGCCCTGGGAAGGGGGGCGGGCCCCCACCCTCGAGGGCCACTCAATGCTCCCCTGACGTGGTTCTCAAGTTCCTCTGGTGTGATTTTCTCCAAAAATATCTCTCGCGAAGGTTTCATTCCGTTTGGACTCCGTTTGATATTCTTTTTCTGCAAAACCCTGGAAAGGCAAAAAAACAGCAATCTGGACTGGGCCTTTGGGTTAGTAGGTTAGCCCAAAAATGATATAAAAGTGAATGATAAAGCCCATTAAACATCCAAGACTTCATAAATAATAGCATGGAACAATAAAAAATTATAGATACGTTGTAGACGTATCACCTACCACCGCACGCATCATCGGTTTTCTTCAAGAGGACGAGGGAGAAGCCGATTTGTAGAGGAGGTGCTTTCAAAAAAAGAAAAAAGGATCTGTAGTGGAGACCCCTACCCTAGGGTGCCCAAGGTAGCTGCCGCACGCATCATTGGTTTTCTCTTTTCTTTATGCTCTTGTGCCTCAGAGTGAAATGATGGTTGCTTCGTCCGTCCAGCTTAATGCGGGAAAGGTGGGGCTTTGTGATTTGACCCCTCGTCGCTCATTTTCTACTACTGCGGCGCTACGACCGGGGTGCCTCCAATTCCAACCGCTGCTCCGAACTGTATGTGGAACAAGACGGTGGATGAGCCACATGTTGGCCAAAGGGGTCCTGTTAAGTGTGTCGCCATTTCGTGTGCGGACTGACCCTGCTTGAGTCGCTACGCCAACACGACAGGTGCAGCCTAGCACTTGGTTTTGCTCCTTGGTGAATCCCGACTATATTGATCTAAAAAGATACGTACTGAACTACCCTCTCCGTCTCGTTTTTTTAGACGTCTCGGTTTATAGGGCGTGCACATAGTTCTAGGTCATCCATCTGACTAACTAAATCTGAGTTACTATGTCACAACAAGTATATCACTGGATTATTAAGCGGATGTAGTTTCTAAACATATACTATTCATCACATATATAGCCAGTTAAATTCTCAACCTAGAACGACGTGCACGCCATGTAAACCCATACGGAGGAAGTATAGTATAGTAAAAATGAGGTGATTTTACCGAGCGATCGGCGGGGGAGAATGGCTTGTCATGCGGTCCCACATGTCATCATGTACCAAAGCAATGTGCGTGTCCCTCTTGAGGCAGAAGCAATACTACATGGTTTGAGATGATGGTGAACCGAAGTGTGAAATAATGGTTGCTTTCATCCGTCTGGGAAGGTGCGGCATTGTGATTTGATGTCTCATCGCTCATTACTACTACTACTGGGGCGGTACGACTGGGGTGCGTCCTCCCTGCTGTTGTGCACTGTTATTTGGTGCTTTACACGTCGACCCAGTTGCTATATGTCCCACATGTCGGCGACAGGAAGTACATAATTCATGAAAGCGAGCGTCGATGGAGGAGTACAAGACACGGCTTGGGTTTTTACTGCTTCACGCGATCCATCGATACAAACCCGGACTAAAAAAAGGCGAGGGCGGGTCTTTTCCCGCATGGCAGGCAGGGGAGTTTGGGATAGTCTGTTCGAGGCAAGGAGGCAGGAACGGAAACTAGCAAATAAAGGTTGAGCGACTTAGTTATGGGAAAATCTGATTTTACGGAGTACGTACCCACCAGGGTTTATAGGGCTCATCTAAAAAATATTCGTTTTTCCGTTTTATAAGTCTCAATTCTACTACTAGTAGTAGTACCATCACATGTTGGATTTTGAGGTGTGTTAGATCACCCGATGCAAGCAGTGTCAAGAGAAAACTCTCTAACCAAGGTAGTAGGGACGAGGAGTAAACGGAGGGAGTAGTAAAATTTTCTCTCTAACCAAGGTAGACTGACATGTATTTTTTCATAGTGGCCTTGTATAATTACATGGAGGGAGTACTAAAGGACATATATATTCCAAACAATATGATAATCTCTCTAACCAAGGTAGTAGGGACGAGGAGTAAACGGATGGAGTAGTAAAATTTTCTCCTCGTCCTGCGAGCCACCGCGCGCGTGGGCGAGGGAGCGGGCGTAAGGCGTAGTAAGCAAGCTTCACCTCATCCTGCCAGCCATCGCGCCCGTGGGCGGGGGAGACGGCGTACTAAGCAAGCTTCTCCTCGTTCTGCGAGTTGACAGGACACATCAAAAGTACTCCAGTGTATAGAGCCTTGCCTCTAAGGTAGGCCCCACATGGTTTGCCTCTTTTTTAAAATAATGCGTCAAGTCGCAATTTGTTTGTTCACCCGTGGTAGACGATCCTTCCTCTATCTAGTGAACAACCAGTACACGTGTCAAGTTACCATGTGGGCTGCCTTTTCGTACAGAAATGAGCTCCACCGTGTACCCGCGCAGGTGTGGTTGGGAAAGAGACGGGAGTACGTGCGCCGTGCGTGCACCTCTTCTCTTCGTGCACGTCCCCCATCTACATGGCTGTGTGTGAGAGGGACTATAGAGATACAAACCTTGACATAATGCGCCGTCCATCCCCATGCCTTCGCCCGGTCTGACCACCAGTCACCACCACGCCCCACTCCTCCTCACCTTATCTCTCATCTTTCTCCATCCATTTTTATATACAAGGCCACTATCAAAATTACAATTTGCAGATATACAAGGCCACTAACACTAATCGATGCAATATTAATGGTGTTTGCCTCGTAGTACTACTAGCATAGGAGGACACTAATTATCCCTTGCATGCATGCGGGAGTGTGAGCATTGGCTTGATGTGCATGAAAGAGAAGAATACACATTAATTTACATGGCAAACAAGGAAACAAGGTGGCTTGCAACATTGAGTTAGAACACATTAATGTTTGCCTTGGTACCTGTAATATGGGTTTGTGGCCTTGTATACAAAAATGGAGTCCGATAAAATTCTCGAGATACCATTTATCCGATAAAATTCTCGAGCAATTATTAGTTTTTACAAAATGGGATTACTCCTGCATGGGTCAATCACAACGGGTGTTTTGTAAAAAAATGCATCTTGATGTTCTGTCCAATGCACGGGTATCTTGCTAGTCCATGAAAACAACACATGGAAAAATTCTAGGGCGAACAAGGGATTTGAATCTGTTGGGAGGGGCTGTTTGGATCTTGCTCGGGGTAGCCAAAATATTGGCGACCCTTTTATCCACCGGTGCCTTTGCCACCGATGAACGAGGAATGGCTCGGGGTCTCATGCATCCTCCAGCGCGCACGTTGGAGACGAGCTCGCGAGCTATGTTCTTTTTGTCCCACCACGCTGCCCGAGCCGCCCGCAGACCGACCGGCGACCCGCAAATTATGCCATCCAACCGTAGCCGCACACATTATGACAACAATTCAAGCAACCGGACGAAATTCAGGCAAACACGGCGATATTTCATATAAACAACGACGGATATAAGATACCTGATTTTCATACAAACATGATGGATTTCATTACATTCAAATGAACTACGCGGTGCTAGTTCTAGACAGCACATGTATATAATACCTGGCCTAAATGGTCGCTCGCCAATCGATTTGTCTTCCCAACACGATCACCGGACTGCCGGGAGCCCCGGAGGTATATGCAGGGTCAACGAAGGTCCTCGCAACAAAAGGATCCGGCAAGACACCAGCTGTATACGTCGGCGTCGCCTCCGTGGTGGCCTTCATGGGACCCAAGCGGCGGCAGCCTCCCGTGTTCTACTTCTCCTCGATGATGGCGGCGGACGCGGAGGCGCTGGCCACCGACTTGTTGCTCTCCGCGCACCCGGCTTCTGTCGCTGCTTGCATGGCGCGGCCGCCGGCATGGGAGTCTCGGCCATAGAAACGGGAGACGCGGTACGAGGCGGCGGCGTGGACGGCAGCAACGATGCCCGTGCGCCGCTCCTCGTCGAGCTGGCCTGGAGCGGCGAGTTGTTGAACCGCGCGCCGGCTTGGGCGGAAACTGGCTCCGTCGGGTGAGGGGAGGGAGGTGGATCAGCGAGCTGCATAGCCCGTATCCGGCGGGCTCGGTGGGCCACCCAGCCGGCTTGGATGCGGCATAACTACTCTTCGTAAGCCATTGTGAGAGTGGACAAAATGGTGAAGGAGGAGATAGGGGAGCGGCGGAGGTGTGCGATTCATGGCCGGCATTTGGCCACGTTTAAATAGGATATTAAATAGACGGCGGACGGGAGGAGCTCGGCCGGCGTTGCGTTTAATGCCGGCCCGGTCATGAACGGACGTGTGTCCAGAGTGGGTTTCTCGGCTTCCACACGGGCGGGTTTCATGGAGGCGTTCGAATGCAGCAAGGAGGTGTGTTCAGCCGGGCGTGCAGCGAGTGGCGCCCTCGACTCTGATGTAGGACAGCGCGCCGTTCTTCCACTGACGTGTGGGCTCTTTGGGTACATGGCCTGCATGTCAGTGACCCAACGCAGGCAGCGCACAGCGGAGGAACCTATGGTGGGCCAGGGCGGCCAGAAGCGGGCATTTCATAAACCGATGATTGTTCATTGAGTGTGACGTCATCCTTTTCATGTTGATAGCCCGTTCGATACATTGTGATTCATAAAGACCGCTACAAACATCAATGTTCTGCTTATCATAGATAAGATTGATTAATACCCGTAACAATCCATGTCCTTAACAAAGGGTGCATGCACGTGTGTCTTGTGTCGTGTGTTGTGTGCATGCAGGCGTGCGAGTCTTGCGTGTGTGCAAGGGTACGTTTCAGTGTTGCATGCATGTGTGCGTACATGCGTGTGTTCATGAGTGCATGTGTACGCGTCAGTGTTGCACGCCTGCATGCGTGCATGTGTTCGTTATGTGTGCGTGTCAGTGTTGCACACCTGCATGCGTGCGTGTCTTGCGTGCATGCATGTGTACGTGCGGGGTGAGGCTACATGTCAGTCCACTGACTTTTTCATCTCTGGTCATTAGATTTTCCAGCCGTTGGATACGAAATCAAGGGCCAGCAGTTTATCATCAAACTCCACCCCCCCCCCTAAGCCACCAGCCACCACCGGCTGAACCGCCGGCCCCCGCCGCCCGCGGCCGGCCCGCGCCGCCA
>LR738709.1:510566296-510578799 GCA_902687465.1 Secale cereale | reverse complement strand
CGTCAAGCTTTTTCTCCGGCGATCCCCACCCCACCGCCCAATCAACGCGCCACCCACCACCGATGACTGCCAACCAGAGGTCTCACGACTTCGAGTACCCACCGACCACTAATTTATTACCATTTATGTCCTTCATACACCCACTGACGGGTGGGCCCTATGGTAATGTGCGCTGCTGAATGTGGACCATTTGACTGGTCAATTGATTGTGTCATCAACAAATTACGGAGCTGTATGGTGAGCCAGTGACCGTATGATCACCCTAAAATGTACTTATTTTATTAACACAGTACAGACTCAAACTACCATTTCTTTCTTTCATATACAGGCTGACAGGTGGGCCCCACGGTTATGCGCCCCGATGGTGCAACACTAGTTGCGCCACATGGAACGTTTGACTGGTCAATTGATTGTGTCATCAACAAAATACAGAGTTGTACGGGTGAGCCAGTGACCGTATAATCATGACATGTATTTTTAACATGGTAGAGACGCAAGGGCTCATATATACGCGCAAGCACTCACCGCTATAAGCACACACACTTAGACCCCACCCCTATGAGCACCTTAGAGAGAGTGGGCCAGCATATGATCTTGAGATTTTACGAAGTCACCATAGGTGCCTCATAGTCGAGTGGAACGTCTCCTCCCACTGAACGCACATCGCCGGAAAATACTGAAATTAACCCAGGATAAATGCGAGCACCGGGACTTTAACCCTGGTGGGCTCGAGAAACCACTGTCCTCCTAACCATCCAACCACATGTTGGTTAGCACGACAAAATGTATGTGGTGACCGTGATGAGCTTATTTTGAAGTCCAGTGACCTTATCGTGCTTTCGCTTCAAATACAATGATCGTAAGTGTCATCAACAAAATACGGAGCACGCATCAAATGCAAAGTCCGTCAGTGTCATCAAGAAAATACGGAGACGTATCATGAGCTAAATACCGTATGATCACCACAAGAATTTATACGGTGACCGTAATGAGGATATTCTGAACTCCAGTGACTGTATAGTGCTTTAGCTTGAAATACAGTGGCCGTCATACATGAATGTGTCGTGGGCATGCATACTTCTAGAGGGCCGAGAGATAGTTTGTGTGCGTACGTGAAAGTGGTGTAGAAAGAGGGGATGTCCGGTGGAGACGAGAGATATGCCCTTCGTTTCTCTTTCCCGTGACTAATATTTTAGGACAATATATAAACATTCACAATGCAGAACAAATATTTTTGGATGCACCATGCAATTAACTTTCATGTATGACATTGTACTATTGTATATGCTTATTTTCTTAGTGACCGATTGCGTGTGTGGTGTGGTGGGCACATCATTTCTAGTTGTGGTGGCTCAACATGAGGACTCAAGGGTCGGTTCCATCCTGCGCCACATAGGTTGGATCGAGATGCGTTATACGAAGACCCATGTGGAGGACTCGGCGTACAACATGAACCTAGCTACGAGAGTCGTGGAGGACTCTATCCCCCCTGGTGATAAGCCGACTATATATGATTTGTAACCCTAGGCCCCCAGTATGTTATAGAAGCTTGGGGGCTAGTTCGTCGATAGTATACACACACGCACAATGCCTGGTATTCACGTGTACTTTGTACACACCCCTATCACTAATATACAATACCAGGAGTAGGCTTTTTCCTCAACTTCAAGGGTCCGAACTAGGGTGAAACTTTGCCTCGTATTACCATCCAGCCTAACAGTCAGGGATATCCTACCGAATGATATGATGGAATCATATCTGCCAACTACTAAGAGAGAGGTGTGTCTGGGGCGGGCAATGTGTGCGAGAGAGGCCTAAAGATAATGTGTGTGCGGGAGACACGTAGGCACATCTATGTGCGTATAGAGGGCTAGTAGAGACCGTGCGTGTGTATATATGCATGTGAGAGAAATAGTGTTTTCCAACTGAGATTAGTGAAAAGAGTGGTACATAGTAGTCAGAAAGAGAGAGAGATATAGAGAGAGCATGTGTGTGAGACTCCCCGACACCCCGAGAGAGATTGTGAGCATGTGTGAAAGAGAAATGCCGATGCATATAAAGTGTGTGCACTTATGTGGTAGATAGAGAGATATATAGCATGTTTGTGAGAACAGGCCGATGCACAGTGCATTTACGTGTAAAAGGCGGTTCTACGCATTAAATTAAAATGTAAATGGCATTATTATTTTTGGATGAGATCATGAATTTTGCAAATTGCGTATGGACGAAAATCAGTCTATCAGACACCCATACTCTATTAAATTCTAGCATGTGCATGCGTTTATTTCATATTATCGATCCATAGAGTGAGAGCGGTTTGAAATACAGGCAATGGATGCTTTTGCAATTCATATATAAACATTAATTAGTGCACTCCATGTTGTTAGCGTGAAGCACTTTATACATTTGTCACTTGCATGGATACATTCCAAATTGCTAGCTACGAAATAGAATACATGTGGAATTCAACATAAAGGGGGTTTCAAAGATTCAAATTCATAGGAAATGCATTCATCTATTTGAACTCGAGATAATGGCATTTGTAAATCAGATGTAAAAGGGGGCATCAATATTTGTTGTGCGTTTGAACATGCTATATATATTCATACGCATGTCTAACTTTTTTTGCAACCAAGGAGATTATATCTGGAACCATGCATGAACTGAGGTAAGTTGCATATTTTTTTAATATATACTCGTGTACAATGTATATTCAAATGTACCACCTCCATTCCAAAATAATCGTAGCTTTAGGATTTTCAAGAGTAAAGATTTGTGAAGTTTGACAAATCCTGAATGTTAAATTCAAGAGAACAGAAAACGTTAATGCTTGTGCTCCCAAATATTGAACGAAGCGCCAAATAGACCTCTGGTCACCTGAAACCACGCGAGACTACTGTTTGGCGGTAGGAAATTAATGTCCTGACTCTGGCCCGTGTAGCCTATCGGCCCGATGTCGAAAGGTCTAAACCGGGGTAGGTTTGTAACTTCACCAAGACGCCAGTCTCAACCGCCTCCCAGAAGCATTCATACGCCGTGGGCGCCTAAACACCCATGCGCTCGGCCGAAATCTATCCCGCCCACATTTGGGACACCTGAGATTACTGTCCTACCCCCAACCCGCAATATGTCCGAAATTTTAGATGGGGGCAAAGTTTGTAACTTTCCCCAAATTTCAAACAAGCGTGTCCCAAACCGAAACATTGTTCCCCCTCAGTTCCCCGCCTCCCTCCGTTTCCCCATTCATACTCCGTGGGCGCCAAAACGCCCTCTCCACCAACCGCGAAACCCCAGCCTTCTCTGTCCTCCGCCCCATAGCGCCCAATCCACCGCCGCCCAACTCCATCACGCCGGAGCCGGTACCCCGATGTTGTCGTCCAACGCAACTGCAACCGCAACGCCCTCAAGGACTTAGTAGTTGAAGCCGAGGTAGAGCTGCCTCCACGACGCCGACGCCGACGTGCGCCGTACCAGAACCACTCCGACCACGTCGTCCTGCGCCTCACTACTGCCGCTCCACTGTCGCAACCGTCCACCGCACCGGAGCTGTTCCTGCTATGCCGTCTTTCGCCGCCTTGGATCTGCTTCCCCGCCGCCAACAGACGGCCACCGCACCACACTCAACAACTTGGCCATGGGTTCGTCCAAGGCTGCACCGTCCTCCACAACTTCTCGTTTCCAGCGAACCACGAGAAGATCGTTGGAAAAATAGAAGGAGGACACGGCACTGCTAGCAGAAAGAGGTACTCCTCTTCCCTTATTCGTGCAAACCTTACATCTCTGCTCACACCGTATTCATCCCACGAAAGAAACTAGTTGAGCGCTTCTTACTGCATCTTCATTGTGATACTAAATGCACAAGGTTTCCTACCTTCACTATTTCACCTTTGCTAGAGGTCAGTAGCCCGCTTGGATTTCAATTCAGGGTTAGTCGAACCGCAATTAAAAGAAGCAGCACCCGCTTAGGCGCGCGGAGCACCTAGTCCGCCTATTCATCGGGGAAGCGGCGCATTGGTGTTTATCATAGGGGTGTGGGGCGCAGGAGCTGCTTGCGCTCGATCTGGTGGTCGGCGGGGCTTGAATGGATTGCCGGGGGGCGTTGCCAAGCACCGCGGTGCGGTGAGGTCGAGGGGAGGGCGCAGGCAGGGGACTGGGCCGATGGTCGCTGCCGTTTTGAGGAAGATCGTCAACACTGACTGGCTGGAGGTAGATGAAGGCGATCTGCCCGTTCTTGTAACACTCCAAAAAAATTGGATTTGGTTTTTATCAAATTCTTTATTTGCTTGGAAGGAGGTTATTTAAATATTTCTCAAAACCCCTTCTTCTCAAATACTTTATGACAAATGTTTTATGTGTTCTTCTCAACCTTGGTCTTTGGTATTGAGGATTTTCATCTTGTGTTGGCTCAACACAAGTATTTTTTTTCTGGAAGGTTTTTACAATCCCTTTTTATTGAAAAGCATTCCTATAAAATTATGGGCTTATCCTTTCCCATTCAAAAGTTTCTCTTTTGCCATGACACCTATTCAAAACTTTCTTCCAAAACCCACCTTCCCACTTTGGGTCAAGCCAAGCATCAAGACCAGCCAAGTTCAACTCCCCCTAGATTTTATTTCTAATTATTTTTCCTTCAAATGTTTTTCTGTCATTTCATTTGGACCTTAGTGTTTTACAAAGGAACTACTAAATTCCCTTTGAGTTTTGGTTCCAAATAAATTCCCCTGGCTAGTCCTTAGTACCCTCAACCTAGATCCGTCAAGATCTACTGGTCCACAATTCAAAATTTTCAAAATTTGCTTGCTACAAGTTTGGACCAGATTTGCCATTTTTGGTGAAATTCATTCGTTTTCTCTTCCTAAAAATCTATGAAAATTCAGGCAGCCTCTAGATGCATCAAGAGATCACTCCACCAAGTCCCAGCTCCAGAAAAAATTTCCAAGCGCCAAAATCATTTCGTCGAATAGCTGGTGTGCACTGTTCTTGTCAAATTTAGAGTTTCGGTGTTTGGTTTCTGCCATCAGTTTCGTTTCCATCAGACAGCAGCGTCAATCTCGCCAGTGCCAGCGTTGGCTCCTTGCTCACTGCTCCCCCTCCTTATCTCGTGTGCCGCATAGTTGCTCGGCCAGTTGCGAGCGTCGGTGGCGATGTGTCGCATCAACTCCGACGCCTCCCGCAGCGGCAGTACCGCCCGTGGCGGCCAGCAGGAGCCAGCCCTGCAGTACGACGCCGGCTAGCACCGCCCACGCCACGAGAGGCCTCCGCATGGACATCCTCTCCTCTGTGCGCTCTACAGAACAGCCGTCGTGGCCTAAGAGGCGCAGAGCGCGCTCTCTGCCGCCGACGAGCCCGTGAGGCCGTTCCGTCGGGAACGCGGAGTATCGCCCAAATTGAACCATGCTTAACCGTAGAATGGAACCAGTGAACCAATCCGCAGTCGCCCAGTCACCTAAAACCCCAGCCCGACCGCTACCTCGCCGTAATCACTTGCCGAAGGAACCCCGTCCTCGGCAACCGCCTCGGGCCGGCTATAAATAGAGGCCCCGGGCTCACATTCGACCCAGCACCGCTCCTCCACCTCACCAGAACCACGCCCAACCACTAGAAGAAACTCGAGGAGGCCTTCTTCCCCAGCTCCGGCCGTCCCGATCCGCTTCGGGCTCCGGGAAGTTTCTCTCTGGTGAGAGCACCCCCGCCTCCCAAATTGTGCAAGTAGCCTCCTAGTGCACCCACTCCCCTAACCCGCACTTCAATTTGAGGTTTGCAGCCCTCCCCGGCGAGATCCATCACCGCCCGAACCACCGTCCGCCGGAGTGGAAGCCGCCGTCGACGTGGTGCTCGCCGACGACCAACTCCACCACCCATCGATGCAGAATCGTCCCGTGAGTGCAACCATAACCTTGCCCTCCTCTGGACCGCCGGCGATCGCCATTCGCTTCGGTCGACGGTGAGTTTTCAAACCTGACATGCGGGACCCCCTTGTCAGCTTCTTCTCTTTATTCGAACCGTTTTTTCTGAAAACGCCTTCGGGCAAAGTACGTGTTCCCTTTTGGGTTGGCGTATTCCCGACCGAAGTGGTTTCTGTTTTTCTAATCTAGCCCCTGGAAAGTTCCTGTTTCATCATAGTTTACTCCCTGGACTAAAACCTTAATAACTTTTAAACCAAAGATGATTTTGAGTTGATTCTTTTTCTGTCATCTTTGTTTTTCTGTCTAGTTTTTTATCATATTTATTTGAAAAAAAATTGGAACAATTTTTATGCACACACGGTATTTATGTTAGTATCCGATTTATTTTATACGTAGATACCGAAGGAGGTGACGGAGCCGCAAACTTCGCCGAGCTAGACTCCGACTACTCCGAACCAGGCAAGCATGTTTGAACCTTTGATATGATGAGTGCTTTGCATGTTTGCTTGAGTAGTTTTTCTCATGGCATGTTTATATGAGCATTTGTGAATGTTATATTGCATGCAAGGCAAGCTACCAGTGAGCTTCAAAAGTTGATGTGTTCATAAGATGGTGTGACAACCTGATCATGTGGTGGCATGATAGGTGGTAAGCTGGTATTGTTGAAGCATGCCAGTCTTATGGCAACCGTTTAACTCCAGTATTAACGTGGATCAAGTCATGTTCCTGTTCGTCTCCTTTTTCGTGCTGCCACATGTTTTCTGCAGAGAATGTGGTCTAGTCAGTTGCAAACCTCTTTCCTTATACACACCAAATAGAGGGGCCGTGATGAGGGTTCCATGGCCCTAGATTAAAGTCCGTCATCCGGTCAGGGGGCATGGGTGTTTCCGGTTGGGACCGAGAGGGGGGCACCCCTTAGAGCGCGCGATATAAATTTGATCCCATGCTATTCGAGGTTGTAGCCTCCCCGTCTTAAAGTTTTTCGTGAACGTTGCCTAGGGTGATTCCTGGCAGCAGGATGTGGAATGGGTGTGTACTGGTTAGTTGTGTTTCTGCTAAAATACCGTAAACGGAAGAAGTCCTTTGTGACTACTGAAATCCGTTGGTTGTGGTTAAAGAGTACAAACTCTGCAAAGTCAAAACCATTCGAGTAACCATGTCCATGGTCAAGGACTTTGATCATCATATCAATGTCAGTATCACCGTGAGTCTCAACATCCGTCAGTCTCTGTGTCAGTCTCAGTGGCAGTCTCTGGTGTATAAACATAGAGCTAAGAGTGGTAAACCCGGTCGAATGTTATTCCTGTGGATGGACTAACCAGTTTATTATGTACTGAGTATTTCCCTGAGATGACTTACCTTCATGAGTTACTTGGATTTGAATAATGGATATAAGCCCTTTATGTGATGTCGCTCAGACGTCCGACTGTGGCATTCTTGTTATTTACCTTTGATATAAGCCCTTTATGTGATGTCGCTCAGACATCCGACTGTGGCATTCCTGTCATTTACTTTCCAATATAAGCCCTTTATGTGGTGTCGCCCAGACGCCCGACTCTGGCATGTTTATTTATTTTACCTTTCGAGGCGTCGCTTCAGACACCCGATGGGTCTTCAGTTATTTTTGAGGATTTCGGGAGGACTACCGCCCGACTCCCTTTTTATTTAACGTGCAGTGCGAGTTTACTATCTGGGTGTGCATTACTAGTTTGCTCATGTGCATCATGTTTGCATTTGTTATATCTTATGTCCAAACAGTCTTGCGAGTACATTCAAAGTACTCACCTGGCTTGTTGATTTGGCCAGATGTTGACGAAGGCGATCTTATGGATGAAGAGTTCGATAGCGAGTCCGACGCCTAGAGGAGTCCCAGTCAGTCCTATACGATCCTGGAGTTGATCGCTTGTATTATATACGCTTCCGCTACCCAAATAAAAGCATCGAGCCTCACTCCGGCGCTCGATGAGCTGTAAGATTTTGGAGTCATGTCACCCACTTCACTGTGACATATCCACCACCACTTTTATTACGAGTCAGTAGTTATGCCACCCCACCTTTGTGTCATATCCGCCTTTATGTATAACATCGGCTTGCTTGTAATAAATTGTTGAGCAACCTCAGCTCAACCTTGTATAATATTTAGTACTTCTGGAGTTATGTATCAAGGATTTGTCTACCAGTAAGAAGGATTATTCTATGCTGGTCTTATAAAAAGGTCGGTTTCTCAATAAATATTTTATTGGAAAACCGGTCCTCACAACCTTGGTATCAGAGCCAGGCTGACTGTAGGAAGCCACTAGGTGCGATCGCTAATTGGTTATTAGCGTAATAAGTGCTATTTTAACATTTTGCAATTGTAGCAATTTTCTGTTGGTCATCATAAATTTATGATTTGACTATTCGGAATTTTTTTCTACTTTTGTAGATGGCTGGCAGCGACTGTGAGTCACAGGTGTTCGCCAATGTACCTGAGGGGTTTATCAAGCTTCTCGTCTCCATCACCAAGGTCGCGATCGGACCATCAGCTCGTCCGGAGTTCACACTCTACCAGCACAAGATCAGCGACTGTGTGTCTATGCACCAGGCCGCGGTGCAATTCAAGGGAGGACGTTCTGAGTCATGCCGCTTTCGATTTGTGGGAAGGGCCATGCCTATGGAGAGGCATGCCATGCAGATGGCTGCCTGTGAGGCGATAGCTTGTCTCCGGGATGCTCTTCCTTCGATGAAGACTCGTCGCTACCGCTACCTCCCTTGCCACGTGCCTTACACATGTCACTATGCGTTCGCTTGCCCAAGGGGAGAGCGAGATGAGGCTATCAAAATGTTGGTTGAGTATCTCAAGGCTCTTGAGGCAGCTTTTGATAACCTTCTGGATGACTTGGTGGCTGCCCGTATGGACTTCGTTCAGGGATGTTCCGCCAACAGGAGGGAGCTCCTCCATACAACACCACCACTGACTTACGTCTCGTCCTCAGCATCCTATGCACCTGCCATCTTAGCCACCGCTCGCCGCCTGCCTACCACTGAGGAGTTTGACCAAGTCATCGCTCCTACTCCAATCAGAGCTGCACCACCTGCCGCGCCCGCACCAGCTCCTCAACCCAGTATTTTGCGCCTGGAGCCTATTAGTGAGGAGGAGGTTGAGACTCCAGCACCACTGGGTCTTACCCTCCGCAGGCCGAGGGAAGTTTTCACCATCTCCGACTGAGTAGGCCTAGCCGCCGTGCGTTGTATCAGCTTGTTTGATATGTTTATATGTACATAGGTTTGGTGAGAAGTAGTTTGTGTGCGCATCATGTAGGAACTCGTAGAAGTGCACTAGCCTAAATAACATGTCAGGGATGTGTACGCACATCCTGAGTGATGTATTGTATAATTACGGCTTGCGTGTAAGATATGTACTGAGCGGTCCTTCTCCATGCGCAATAAAGTATTTTCTTGAAAAATCTTTGGAGTTCTTAAGTCTTTCACATTTGCAAAACTATTTATTTATTTTTGCCACTCAGTTTTTCTCATGAGTTCTGCAATAATACCCCAGAGTGGAAAATGACTCGTTCCATGCCAAGTCGCCGGAAGAAAATTATGGTACCCAGACAAGTAACAATTTCACGCAGGGGCAGTCAAGTCAGCAAGGCAGTGAAACACCACTTTCTCAAGTATGCCGCCTTTATGAGCAAAGCCAGTAGCAGCATCAAGAAATGATGAACCATGTTATCAATAAGGGAAATCACCGTGAACCATATCAGCAGCATTCCAAATTGTCTGAACTACAAAAGACACGCCCTCCAACATTCGCTCATACTGATAGACCTCTTGAGGCCGATGATTGGCTTCGAGACATTGAAAGGAAGTTAATTATTGCACAATGTTCGGACCGTGAGAAGGTACTTTATGCACCGCATTACCTCACTGGAGCAGCTGCATCATGGTGGGAAAATTTCCTACACATGTACCCCAATGAAAATAATATCACCTGGGAAGCATTTAAAGAAGGTTTTCATGGGGCGCACATTCCCAAAAGCATTATGAAGATCAAGAAAAGGGAGTTTGATGACCTCAAGCAGAGAAGCATGACAGTGACTGAGTACTATAGTCAGTTTACTCAATTATCTCGTTATGCCAACGAAGAGCATATGACTGAAAATAAAAAGATGGAAAAATTTCTGGACGGTCTAGCACCATCACTTAAATGCCAGCTGGTCGTACACACCTTTCCTGATTTCAAAACACTTGTGGACAAAGCTATTACATTGGATAATGAACGCCGCAGCTTGGAGGATATTCGCAAGCGCAAAAGGGACAAAACTACACATACTCGCACCAACCGGAACAAGACTGATTTTCAGAAAAATGGAGCGAACAAATCCATGACCAATGACCCACGCCCGAACAAAAAGTTTCATGCAAGGGACAAGGATTTTACGTATCGCCCAGGTGTTACTTGCTATGCTTGTGGAGAAGAGGGACACTGTCAGGGACACAGTATCCGGCAAGTAGGATTCAAGAGACCCTCTCATGGCAGCTTACAGACGAGAAGTTGAAGTAGTCGTGGGATATTTCAAAGGGTATCAAGTGGATCACATAGACCGTCGAAGGAATGAAGCGGCCGATGCTTTGAGCCGGCTGGGTTCTCAACGTAAACCGGTACCACCGAATACTTTTTTGGATGAACTGCACAGTCCATCAGTTCAAGTACCATCGGAGGAAGACCTGGCTGTTCCTGATCCGGAGGCACAGCTAGTTGTAGCACTTCATGTTATTCCCGATTGGACGCTGCCGTATTTGGCGTATTTAAGCCGGGGAGAGCTGCCGGATGACGAGATCGAAGCAAGACAGATAATCCGGCGTTCCAAATCCATGACAATTGCAAACGGAGAACTTCACCATCGCAGTGTTTCCGGAGCGTTCCAGCGGTGTGTGTCACCTGAGGAAGGTTGTGATATTCTGCGTGAAATCCATGAAGGGGATTGTGGTCATCATGCCGGTTCAAAATCCTTGGTGGCTAAAGCTTTTCGACATGGGTTCTATTGGCTGACGGCCCATGCTGATGCAACGGATCTAGTCCGGAAGTGCGATGCTTGTCAGAAATTTTCACGACGTGCTCTAGTTCCGGCACAAGAGCTCCAGATGATACCGATTACTTGGCCGTTTGCAACTTGGGGGCTTGATATGGTTGGGCCTTTCAAACGATCACAGGATCAAAAAACTCATTTGTTGGTTGCTGTGGACAAATTTACAAACTGGATTGAGGCAGAGCCTGTGAGCAAGTGTGATGCGGCAACAGCGGTTAAATTTATCAAAAAGGTAATTTTCCGGTTTGGCTTTCCACACAGCATCATCACAGACAATGGCACCAATTTATCTAAGGGAGAGATGGAAGAGTTTTGTCAACGCGAACATATTCGTCTAGATGTATCTTCTATAGTTCACCCTCAATCCAATGGTCAAGCTGAAAGAGCAAATCAGGAGATTTTGCGAGGTATCAAGCCCCGGCTTATGACATCCCTACAAAGAACACCGGGGTGCTGGGTGGAGGAGTTACCTTCTGTCCTCTGGAGCATCAATACTACGCCGAACCGGTCCACAGGTTATACACCTTTATTTATGGTGTATGGTGCTGAAGCGGTCCTTCGAAGTGATATCCGTCATGATTCGCCACGGGTGACAACTTATGTTGAAGCGGCCAATGAGCAGGCAAGACAAGACAGTTTGGACCGGCTGGATGAAGAACGTGACATAGCAGCAGCACGGTCTGCAATTTATCAGCAGGACTTGCGCAGATATCACAGTCGCCGGATCAAGACCAGGACGTTCCAGGAGGGAGATTTGGTACTCCGGCTCATCCAAGATCAAACAGATATGCACAAGCTATCCCCGCCTTGGGAAGGGCCCTTTGTGGTTAGCAAGAATCTGCACAATGGTTCATATTACCTGGTGGACATTCGAGAACACAAGGACTCACGGACATCGGAGGAAGAGTCAAAGAGGCCGTGGAACATCGCCCTCTTGCGGCCCTACTATACCTGAGCCATGAGCTCTGTTGTATCCTATGTATATATTATGATTAATTAATAAACCGGCACCCTCGGTAAACCGGGGGGTCAGCCTTTTTTCCAATATAAGTGTCTTATGGTGATAACCATCTACAGCTTACACCATCTTTTATTATATGTCATCTTTTAAAGGAAAATAAAATGCTTTGATCAGTCTATCTGGTTGTGCAGGACAATTGCCGTATATGCACTCTGGAGATCGCTAAAGGGCTTCCTGTTCAAACATAGGTCGTATTCGAACCAAAGAGAACATAGCCATTTCCTGTTCAAACATAGGTCGTATTCGAACCAAAGAGAACATGGCAAAGGCCAGTAGGGGGCAGGATCGTATTCGAATCCTAGCTTAGCCCCTATGGTCCAGTTTGTATGATCGTATTCGAATCATAAGCTCAATGGATCGTATTCGAATCCATTGCTTGGCTAAAATTTCAAAGGCCAGTAGGGGGCAGGATCGTATTCGAATCCTAGCTTAGCCCCTATGGTCCGGTTTGTATGATCGTATTCGAATCATAAGCTCAATGGGTCGTATTCGAATCCATTGCTT
>LR738709.1:510480259-510566286 GCA_902687465.1 Secale cereale | reverse complement strand
TCAAACATAGGTCGTATTCGAACCAAAGAGAACATGGCAAAGGCCAGTAGGGGGCAGGATCGTATCTGAATCCTAGCTTAGCCCCTATGGTCCAGTTTGTATGATCGTATTCGAATCATAAGCTCAACGGGTCGTATTCGAATCCATTGCTTGGCTAAAATTTCAAAGGCCAGTAGGGGGCAGGATCGTATTCGAATCCTAGCTTAGCCCCTATGGTCCGGTTTGTATGATCGTATTCGAATCATAAGCTCAATGGGTCGTATTCGAATCCATTGCTTGGCTAAAATTTCAAAGGCCAGTAGGGGGCAGGATCGTATTCGAATCCTAGCTTAGCCCCTATGGTCCGGTTTGTATGATCGTATTCGAATCATAAGCTCAGTGGATCGTATTCGAATCCACTGCTTGGCTAAAATTAAAAGGCCAGTAGGGGGCAGGATCGTATTCGAATTCTAGCTTAGCCCCTATGGTCCGGTTTACTGATCGTATTTGAATCAGAAGTTTTGATTTGGAGCCTGGCAGCTCGCAAAAAGCCTCGACTACATGTTTTTATTTGCAAACTTGCATTTTTTGTATTGCGTTTTCTGATTCTTTGATCCGGAGGGGGCAACTTCAAAGTTGACCACATATCTTCAAAAGCTGGACACAGAGTTCCAGCATTATTTAAACCGGTAGTTCTTCTAAAGCCGGAATAATTGGGTACGCCCCAACGGAGCCAAGAGCTTCCTCAGAAATAGCAATGTTTGCCGGATTAAGAATATCAAGCATATTTAATCACAGGTATGAAGTTATTTCTGGTATAAACAGACACTTGTTTGATATATTTAGTGAGCAATTTAATCGGTCCAGCGATAAACCGCTAGGACATCTTTTAAGTGTTATCTATGCAGAGATAGATAGTACGAAAGGTAAACCATATCAGACAAGATTCAAATTGGCAAACATCAAAGCAAAGTTGGGACATCCGGATCAAGAGGGACAGTAATTTAGGCTATCCTATTACAAGGCACAGCAGGCCTGAGCGGGTTAAAGTCTTTCCAGCAAAATGAGACTGCAACTACAAGGATAAACTATGTGGCCTATGCTTCCTCCTGCTGCGACGGCTGAGGATCAACTTGTTCTGGAGCTTCTTCCTCTTCCTGAAGCGGCTGAAAGTTAGGGACGCACCAGTCGATTTTTGTTAAAGCACGGAAGTACATCTCTTCCGTAATAAGATCAGACGGATCAACATCTGGGGCGAAAGTGTGGGGGCGCACTGGTGGGATTAGATTCACGGTATCATAAACCGGTCGATCCACCCGCTCATTTTGTAAATCGTACGCCGGATGATACCTGGTCAAATCTGATTCAACAGCAAGTTTGCTGGCAAGAGGACGCATCTCCTTTGTCAAAGCATGAAGATCTTTACCAGTGAAGGCTGATCCGTCTTCTTTGGTGCTGGGGTACCCGTTCAGAGCATCTTCCGGGTCAAAGTCTGGAACTCACGCCTTGGCTCTGGTGAGCGCTACGAGAGAACCGGCTCGGGCAGCAGATTTCTTCACTTCTTCCAAGCGTGCAGGCAAGATAGACAACTTCTCCAGAGTGCCTTGGATGGTGGTAGGGGACGGTTTATTGAAAGACATTGCGCTTATGATCCTTTGAGCGCCGGAATACAGCTGCTCAACCAGAGTATAAGACGCCTTGAGTTTCTTCCGTAAATCATCCCCAAGATGGGTGACGCGGCGCCCTATATATGATTATCACAGTTAAACAGGAATGGACTCAAAGTTGCAGAAATGAAAGCATATACAGATTAAGTACTTACCGAAGACGGCAGAAGTCATAAGTTCTATTTGCCGCTTTACACCGGTCAACTCTTCTGTCACCGGATTAAGAGCTTCCTCAGCGTCCTTTGCTCTTTTTTCTGGAGCAGTCTTTTGCACTTCAAAGGTTGTCCGCTCCTCTTCAAAATATTTCTTCAGTTGTTCAGCAGTAGTTAAACTCAGCACCAATTCTTTTTTGGCCTTGGCAGTAGCGGATTCAGTTTCAGCAAGTCTGTTCCGGAGTTTAGTGATTTCTTCAGCCCTCCGGTTTAAATCAGCCTGCAGGGGAATTCAAGTGGAATAAGTAACAGAAGTTCAGACAAAGTCTCAAGTACATAACCAAGTTATCCACTTGACACTTGGGGGCTAATGGGCAATTGAAGTATCAAAGAGTGGCAATTCAAAACAAGTCTCAAGCACACAAACAAGTGGTCTACTGGACACTTGGGGGCTAATGGATAGCTGAAACATCAAAGGAAAAATTCAGACAAGTCCGAGGCACATAAACCGAATTATGCCCCTGGCACTTGGGGGCTAATGTAAGATCATTTGCTCAAATTGGAAGTACCGGTACACCTTCCAAACATAGCTAAACCGGAACTTGGGGGCTACCGTGATATAGACAGAAACACAACAAAGGCAAAAACAAAAGACAAGGGAGATACCTCATATTTTTCCTTCATCATGGTGATTAAGCCCGCTTCATAATCCCGACCAGTATGAAGCCGGTTCAAATACCCGGAATAGAGCTCCTGGGCACTCAGCTCGGCGAAACTAGACAAGTCCGTGCTCCATTTGCCCTTCTCTTGATGGAGTTTCTCCGCTTTAGCCGTATGTTTGGCTAAAACAGTAGGCTCAGCAGGAGCGGTGTAAGCTGTATCGGTTATTTGAACATCCGGAGAAGGAGCAGCTGCCGGTGGTGGAGTAGCAGTGTGAACCGGACTAGCGGGAGCCGGGCTAGTCCGAGGAGGGTTGGCCCGGGCAGGACTCGCCGGTTCATGGACATTTTCAGTATTGGGATTCTCAGGAGCAGTGGCATAAGTGTGATCCATGGGAGCAGGATCTTCAAGCTGAACTGTAGGCTCACGTTCCGGAGGGATGGTTGAATCCGGATCAACGGCCGGATCGTCAGTGGCAGTCTCAGCAGCCGTTTTGCTGGCCTTGGCCTTTTTGCTAGGCTTAGGCTTGCTGAAAGGAATTAGAAAATAAATCAGAGTCACAGAAGCAAATACAATCATAAACCGGATAAGATGAAAGACTTACCCCGGGACAGTTTTCAGGGCTGGGACTTGTGTGGCAGTGGATTCGCCAGAAGAAGATAAAGGAGTCTCCTGATAATTAGAGTCAGACGGTTTAATTGGTTTGCGTATAAGCCCGACCTTGGGATGAAGAAGAGTTGGAGAAAGTATAACCTCATAGCGACGCCTCCGAGCTGGAGTAAGAGATATTCCGGAAGACTCGACTACAAGGCCACTATGGCGTGTAGCTCGGCGAGCTTCATGTTGATGTTTCTTCAAAAGAAAATTGGGGTCCAGTTGAGCGTAAGGATGAGAAAATTGATATTTCCGGACTACCCGACGAATTTTTGGTGGAGGCGGTTCTGAATCTGAAGAAAGAGTGATTACCTCAGTTTCTGTCGCTTTATCTCCTTCAGCCAAATCCTGTGAAAAAACACCGTTAACACAAGTCTGGATAAAAGTGAAAAAATCATAGCCGGATTAATTCATACCTCAGCGGATCATCTTCTTTAGCATGTGAACTGGAGCCAGCAGCTGCCTTTTTCTTCTTAATAACGTAAGTTTTCCGGCGCGGCTGTTTGCCTACCTTATCCTGAGGTTTCCTCTTCCAAAAAGGATCATCGGCATGTATACAAGAAGAAAGATAAATAAATATAATTTACAGTGGACGGATTAAAAGCGAACAGAAGAGATTAAGGCTTACTGCAGGCAGCTTGTTCTTCTTATAGTATGGAGCCAATCCGGTTTGGCTACATTCTTCCAAGGAGACGTTGAGCATCTTTTTGGCAGATTCAATGACTTCCGATTCAGAAAGCGTTACTTTGGAAAATCGTTGAGGATCATCCGGCTTTCCAGAATATTTACACATCAAACTGGAGCGCGGGCTCAGAGGGAGGATACTCCAGGTAAGCCAGCAACGCATAAAATCAATTCCGGTTAAACCGTTGGCCATAAAGGCCTTGAGCTTGGCGAGTTGAGAAGCGAATCGGGGCCGGTCTGAGGAGCTAAGACGCTGAGGCAGAGGGTGATCTTCAGGAAGACAGTGTTCATGATAACCTGGCAGTGGGTTCTCTCCCTCAGGTGAAGTGTCGTGGTAATAAAACCAAGACTTGTTCCAATCCTTGGGGTGTGTATGGAGAGCGGCGTGAGGAAAAACCGCATCTCTTCTCTTTTGGATGCTAACCCCACCCAGTTCTTGATGAGGTCCACCAGTGAACTCAGTTCGCCGGTTCAAATGGAAAAAATCCCGGAACAAGTCAACTGATGGCTCCTCTTGAAGATACACCTCTGAGAAAACTTGGAAATCGCAGATGTTTGATATGGAGTTTGGACCTATATCCTGAGGGTGAAGTTGAAAAGCGGCAAGCACGTCCCGGAAAAACTTTGAACCAGGAGGACTAAAGCCCCGGGCTATATGGTCAAAGAAGACAATAACTTCTCCTTCTTTTGGAGCAGGGGGGCATTCATTTCCTGGGGCCCGCCATTTTAAAACTGATTGAGGGCCCATAGTGCCAATTGCAGCAGCATTAACTAAATCTTCTTCCGTAATGACGGAAGGGACCCAGTCGCAAGAAACAAACTGTTTGGCAGACATAGTAGCAGAAGGAAAGTGCTGAAAAGGCGAAGTATAAAATCCGGATTATTTAAGTATAGATATATAAACCGGATCACATATGCAAAGTTACTCCGACGGTTTAGACAAGGGACTAATGACATTGCTAACCCGGCAGTAAGCAGGAAACGCACTACTACCGGTTCATGATAACAAAAGAGAGGAGCTAAACCGTCGCGTTCATTGTCAATGCATTACAGAAGCAATATATGACTGACTAAACCGGCGAATATAGTACAGATCTATAAGGATGAAGAAACAAGTTTTTACAGAAAGCTAAGGTAAAACAGATCCGAGCGGTAAGAAAAAGAGAAAACTTATGCAGGTCTATTACAGAAAGAACTGCGGGGGTCTTATACGAAGCGGACGAATCTAAAGGTTGAATCTAATGCCAAAATCTAAGCATAAGGCAGTGGAGCGGAGGCAAGTTTCGAAGACAAATCTAAAGGTTGAAACCACTACGAGCATGGTGTCTACGACGAACAGATGAAGCTTTTTCTAGGTCTAATGGCGGAGGCATGGAAAGAACCCTAAGGCTACAGATCTACAGCAAGGGAGAAAGAATACCTGAGGCAGCAGGAAGCGGCGGCGGAGTTATCTGGTCGCGTTCAGGTTGATGCAGCGACCGGACTTGCTGGCGACGGCGAGCTTGACGGACGACGGCGGAAGCTTGAGCTCGGGCGACAAAGGAAGAAGACGAGCGGAAGGAGATGGAGAAGAGATGCGGCGGTATTTATAAAGGGGGGAGACGAAGCGGCAGGCGCGGGATTTGAGGAAGTGAGAGATTGGATAAAGATTCCCTGTCGCCTCGATTCTCGGGATAGCCTTTAAACAAAAGTAATAAACAGCTGCGCGCGATAAATGCGGAAGTGATGTCACGATCGAATTAAGTGATTTCCAAGGATGACGTCATCGCCGGTTTACAAAATTGAGAAGATACAAGAAAGAAGATTATGCAAGACTGGGAAGACTGATGTGAACAAGTTCAAATCTTTCTGGGGCCTAATGTGAGGGATATTACTAGCAGGTATAAACCGGCTAGTGTAAACCGGCTTATGATAATATAGTTGTATAATTATAAAACCCAGTAGAGGTTACGACCCATGAAGGCTTAGGGCCCATGTAAAGAGTTACGGTTTTGTAAACCGCCTGGTCATGTAACTTGAAAGACAAGGAAGAAAGAGTAGAGACCGAGGCGGACACAAATATGAGCCGGCCTCGGGACTCTGTAAACCGGACCGGGAGTCGCCTCTATATAAAGGGACGACCCGGCGACGGTTGAAGGACAAGAAACAACCCGTCGAGACACAGGCAAGCAATCCGCTCCCTGTTCATCGACGCCCAAGCAATACCAAACCAAACTAGACGTAGGCTTTTACCTTCCTCGAAGGGGCCGAACTAGTATAAAAACATCTGTGTCCTTTGTGTGCTTTTAACCCCTTTAAGCTAACACGTACGATGGTTCCTCAACTAAGTCCATTAAACCGGACATCTGCCGTGTTAATTCCATGACAGACACTATGCCAAACAGTGTCCAAAACCAAGAAACTCGGCCCCCAAGCCGAACAACAGTGTAAACAATTCAGCACCCAAGCGTAACAACTTCAACCCCAATAACAACCACAAGAAAGGTCACTTGAACCATGTGACCAAGAAAGAAGCACGGGATGCCCCGGATATCGTACTCGGTACGTTCCCTGTCAACACAATACCTGCCACGGTTTTGTTTGATTCTGGAGCTTCTCACTCGTTCATTTCAAATAAATTTGCTTTGCAACATGATTTTTTGATGCTTCCCTTGGGAAAATCCATGACCATCAAGTCTCCCGGGATTAAGCAAATCACTCAGAGCTACTGCCAAGGTGTGATTATCGAGATTGAGGGACTAAAGTTTCAGGCAAACCTCATTGTATTGGAAAATAAGGGACTGGATGTTATCCTAGGAATGGATTGGTTAACCACCAACAAGGGATTTATCGACTGCTTCAATCGGACTGTAATTCTTACTCATCATCACGGGAAGACGATAAAGGTTGCAGCTCAAGAAAGACCAGTATCACGGCAACCAAGATTGAACAAGGTGGACACTTCAGAGTTAAGAAAAGTTCCAGTGGTGTGTGAGTTCCCGGACGTATTTCCCGAAGAACTGCCATGCATGCCACCAGACCGGGAAATAGAGTTCATCATTGAGCTAGCACCTAGAACCACCCCCATTTACAAGAAACCCAATAGAATGGCACCCTCCGAGTTGGTAGAATTAAAGAAGCAAATAAAAGAATTGCTGGACAAAGTATTCATACGGGCCAGCTCCTCACCTTGGGGTTCACCAGTATTATTTGCCAAGAAAAAGGATGGGACACTGAGATTATGTATAGACTATCGAGCACTCAACATGGTCACCATAAAAAACAAATACCCGATGCCACGGATAAATGACTTATTTGACCAGCTCGCACAAGCCAAGGTTTTCTCAAAAATTGATTTAAGGTCGGGGTATCATCAATTAAAGGTACGGACAGAAGATATCCCTAAGACAGCATTCACCTCCAGATACGGATTATATGAATTTACAGTAATGCCGTTTGGACTGACAAACGCCCCCGCATATTTTGTCCACCTCATGAACAAAGTGTTTATGAAATTTATGGACAAATTTGTTGTGGTGTTCATTGATGATATCCTGGTATACTCTAAGACGCCAGAAGAACATGCTGAACATCTCCGAATTGTACTGGGAGAATTAAGGAAACATCAACTATACGCCAAATTCAGCAAATGTGAGTTTTGGTTAAGATGGGTTGGTTTTCTAGGCCACGTAGAAGGTGTTGCCGTGGACCCAGAAAAAGTCAAAGCCGTACTTGGCTGGAAACCACCGGCCAACGTAACAGATGTACGAAGTTTCCTGGGAATGGCTGGATATTACCGAAGGTTTATTGAGGGGTTCTCCACCATAGAAAAACCGATGACAAAGTTACTCAAGAAGGATAAGAAATTTGTATGGACTGAAGCTTGCGAGAAAAGTTTCCAAGGACTCAAAAGGAAATTAACAACAGCACCAGTATTAGTTGTACCAGACATACATAAGAGTTTTGAAGTATATTGTGACGCATCCCGGAAGGGCCTCGGATGCGTACTAATGCAAGAAGGCAAGGTAGTCACATATGCCTCCAGGCAACTACGAAAGCATGAAGAAAATTATCCTACTCATGACTTAGAATTGGCAGCAGTCATTCATGCACTCAAGGAGTGGAGGCACTTTTTGCTTGGAAATCGTTGTGAAATATATACGTACCATAAAAGCCTCAAATATATTTTCACGCAACCAGAACTCAATTTACGACAACGGCGCTGGTTGGAATTAGTGAAAGATTATGATGTTGGCATTCACTACCATCCATGAAAGGCGAATGTAGTGGCAGATGCTCTTAGTCGAAACCCCAGCTCGGGCAACGACAGTCTACAAAACTTGAGACCTGAGTTTCAGCAGGAGTTCGCCAAACTCAACTTAGTGATGGTCACTGAAGGTAATGTGTCAAATTCGGAAATACGGCCCACCCTAATGGAACAGATTAAGAAGGCTCAACATGGACACCCCAGCATCGAAGGCATAAAAAGAAAAGTGAGTCTGGGCAAGGCCTCAGAATTCGTCATAGACGATAAGGGAATATTATGGTTCGGAGACAGGCTTTGCGTACCCAATATAGAGGACCTCAAAAAGCAAATTCTAGCCGAAGGCCACACCGCTCTGTATTCAATCCACCCTGGAGGAAGCAAAATGTACAAGGACATTCAGGATAAAAAATGGTGGCACGGTATGAAGAGGGATATAGCCACATTCATTGCATGTTGTGATTCATGTCAGCGCATTAAAGCCGAGCACCAAAAACCAGCAGGACTATTACAGCCAAACAAGATACCTGAGTGGAAATGGGACGAGATTGGAATGGATTTTATTGTCGGACTACCTCGGTCACAACACGGAAATGATGCCATATGGGTCATCACAGATAGATTAACTAAGGTGGCACATTTCATCCCAGTAAAGACAAACCACACCACTCAGAAGCTTGCCAAACTTTACCTCTCCCGCATAGTTTGCCTGCATGGAGTTCCGAAGACTATAATATCCGACAGAGGCACTCAATTCGTCTCTAAATTTTGGGATCATTTACAGCAGGCTCTGGGAACTCAACTAGTATTCAGTACAGCATACCACCCCCAGACTGGAGGACAAACTGAACGATTGAACCAAATTCTAGAAGACATGCTGAGGGCATGTGTTCTCACCTATGGGACCAGTTGGGAAGAAAGCTTCCGTATGCTGAGTTCGTATATAACAACAGTTACCAAGCCAGTCTACAAATGGCACCTTTTGAAGCCTTGTACGGGCGAAGATGCCGTACCCCATTAAATTGGTCAGAAACAGGAGACAGTTGTATCTTCGGCCCACACATGCTCAAGGAAGCTGAGGAGAAGGTTAGACTAATCAGGGATCGACTCAAGACAGCCCAGAGCTGAAAAAAGAGTTATTACGATCAAAAACATCGTGAAGTCAGCTTTGAACCCGGTGAAAATGTGTATCTACGTGTATCACCTATGAGGGGCCTGCAATGTTTCAAAGTTAAAGGAAAGCTAGCACCACGATTTATTGGACCCTTCTGTGTAGTCGCATGAAGAGGCACAGTAGCCTACCAGCTGGACCTACCCAAAGAACTATCAGACATCCACGACGTGTTGCACGTCTCACAGTTGAGGAAGTGTGTAAGCAACCCAGAGAAGCATGTACCTCATGAGAGCATTGACGTGCAACCAGACCTCACCTACAGGGAATGTCCAATAAAAATATTGGAGGAGTCTGAGAGGAGGACCCGTCAGAAAACAATTAAGTTTCTCAAGGTTCAGTGGAGCAATCATACCGAGGATGAAGCAACATGGGAAAGAGAGGATTTTTTTCAGACAGAGTACCCACACCTATTTGAGGATCAGCTGAAATCTCGGGGACGAGATTTTTCCTAAGGGGGTAGGTGTTGTAACACTCCAAAAAAATTGGATTTGGTTTTTATCAAATTCTTTATTTGCTTGGAAGGAGGTTATTTAAATTTTTCTTAAAACCCCTTCTTCTCAAATATTTTATGACAAATGTTTTATGTGTTATTCTCAACCTTGATCTTTGGTCTTGAGGATTTTCATCTTGTGTTGGCTCAACACAAGTATTTTTTTTCTGGAAGGTTTTTACAATCCCTTTTTATTGAAAAGCATTCCTATAAAATTATGGGCTTATCCTTTCCCATTCAAAAGTTTCTCTTTTGCCATGACACCTATTGCAAACTTTCTTCCAAAACCCACCTTCCCACTTTGGGTCAAGCCTTGCATCAAGACCAGCCAAGTTCAACTCCCCCTAGATTTTATTTCTAATTATTTTTCCTTCAAATCTTTTTCTGTCATTTAATTTGGACCTTAGTGTTTTACAAAGGAACTACTAAATTCCCTTTCAGTTTTGGTTCCAAATAAATTCCCCTGGCTAGTCCTTAGTACCCTCAACCTAGATCCATCAAGATCTACTGGTCCACAGTTCAAAATTTTCAAAAATTGCTTGCTGCAAGTTTGGACCAGATTTTCCATTTTTGGTGAAATTCATTCTTTTTATCTTCCTAAAAATCTATGAAAATTCAGGCAGCCTCTAGATGCATCAAGATATCACTCCACCAAGTCCCAGCTCCAGAAAAAATTTCAAAGTGCCAAAATCATTTCGTCGAAGAGCTGGTGTGCATTGTTCCTGTCAAATTCAGAGTTTCAGTGTTTGGTTTCTGCCGTTAGTGTCGTTTCCGTCAGACAGCAGCGTCAATCTTGCCAGTGCCCGCGTTGGCGCCTTGCTCACTGCTCCCCCTCCTTATCCCGTGCGCCGCATAGTTGCTTGGCCAGTTGCGAGCGTCGGTGGCGACGTGCCGCATCAACTCCGGCGCCTCCCGCAGCGGCAGTACCGCCCGTGGCGGCCAGCAGGAGCCAGCCCTGCAGTACAGCGCTGGCCAGCACCGCCCACGCCACCAGAGGCCTCCGCGTGGACGTCCTCTCCTCTGTGTGCGCTGCAGAAAAGCCGCCGTGGCCTGAGAGGCGCAGAGCGCGCTCTCTGTCGCCGACGAGCCCGTGAGGCCGTTCCGTCAGGAACGCGGAGTATCACCCAAATTGAACCATGCTTAAGCGCAGAATGGAACCAGTGAACCAATCCGCAGTCGCCCAGTCAGCTAAAACCCTAGCCCGACCGCTACCTCGCCGTAATCACTCGCCAGAGGAACCCCGTCCTCGGCAACCGCCTCGGGCCGGCTATAAATAGAGGCTCCGGGCTCGCATTCGACCCAGCACCTCTCCTCCACCTGACCAGAACCACGCCCAACCACTAGAAGGACCTCGAGGAGGCCTTCTTCCCCAGCTCCGGCCGCCCCGATCCGCTTCGGGCTCCGGCATGTTTCTCTCTGGTGAGAGCACCCCCGCCTCCCAAATTTTGCCAGTAGCCTCCTAGTGCACCCACTCCCCGCACTTCAATTTGAGGTTTGCAGCCCTCCCCGGCGAGATCCATCACCGCCCAAACCACCATCCGCCGGAGTGGAAGCCGCCGTCGACGTGGTGCTCGCCGACGACCAACTCCACCACCCACCGACGCGGAATCGTCCCGTGAGTGCAACCATAACCTCGCCCTCCTCTGGATCGCCGTCGATCATCGCCGGCGATCGCCGTTCGCTTCGATCGACGGTGAGTTTTCAAACCTGACATGCGGGACGCCCTTGTCAGCTTCTTCTCTTTATTCGAACTGTTTTTCTGAAAACGCCTTCAGGCAAAGCACATGTTCTATTTTGGCTTGGCGTATTCCCGACCGAAGCGTTTTCTGTTTTTCTAATCTAGCCCCTGGAAAGTTCCTGTTTCATCACAGTTTAGTCCCTGGACTAAAACCTTAATAACTTTTAAACCAAAGATGATTTTGAGTTGATTCTTTTTCTGTCATCTTTGTTTTTCTGTCTAGTTTTTTATCATATTTATTTGAAAAATATTTGGAACAATTTTTATGCACACACGGTATGTACGTTAGTATCCGATTTATTTTATACGTAGATACCGAAGGAGGTGACGGAGCCGCAAACTTCGCCGAGCTAGACTCCGACTACTCCGAACCAGGCAAGCATGTTTGAACCTTTGATATGATGAGTGCTTTGCATGTTTGCTTGAGTAGTTTTTCTCATGGCATGTTTATATGAGCATTTGTGAATGTTATATTGCATGCAAGGCAAGCTACCAGTGAGCTTCAAAAGTTGATGTGTTCATAAGATGGTGTGACAACCTAATCATGTGGTGGCATGATAGGTGGTAAGCTGGTATTGTTGAAGCATGCCAGTCTTATGTCAACCGTTTAACTCCAGTATTAACGTGGATCAAGTCATGTTCCCGTTCGTCTCCTTTTTCGTGCTGCCACATGTTTTCTGCAAAGAATGCGGTCTAGTCAGTTGCAAACCTCTTTCCTTGAACACACCAAATAGAGGGGCTGTGATAAGGGTTCCATGGACCTGGATTAAAGCCCGTCATCCGGTCAGGGGGCATGGGTGTTTCCGGTTGGGACCGAGAGGGGGCACCCCTTAGAGCGCGCGATATAAATTTGATCCCATGCTATTCGAGGTTGTAGCCTCCCCGTCTTAAAGTTTTTCGAGAACGTTGCCTAGGGTGATTCCTGGCAGCGGGATGTGGAATGGGTGTGTACTGGTTAGTTGTGTTTCTGCTAAAATACCGTAAACGGAACTAGTCCTTTGTGACTACTGAAATCCGTTGGCTGTGGTTAAAGAGTACAAACTCTGCAGAGTCAAAACCATTCGAGTAACCATGTCCATGGTCAAGGACTTTGATCGTCGTATCAATGTCAGTATCACCGTCAGTGTCAGCGTCCGTCAGTCTCTGTGTCAGTCTCAGTGACAGTCTCTGGTGTATAAACATAGAGCTAACAGTGGTAAACCCCGCCGAATGTTATTCCTGTGGATGGACTAACCAGTTTATTATGTACTGAGTATTTCCCTGAGATGATTTAACTTCATGAGTTACTTGGATTCGAATAATGGATATAAGCCCTTTATGTGATGTCGCTCAGACGTCCGACTGTGGCATTATTGTTATTTACTTTTGATATAAGCCCTTTATGTGATGTCTCTCAGACGTCCGACTGTGGCATTATTGTTATTTACTTTTGATATAAGCCCTTTATGTGATGTCGCTCAGACGTCCAACTGTGGCATTATTGTTATTTACTTTTGATATAAGCCCTTTATGTGATGTCGCTCAGACGTCCGACTATGGCATTCTTGTTATTTACTTTTGATATAAGCCCTTTATGTGATGTCGCTCAGACGTCCGACTGTGGCATTCTTGTTATTTACTTTTGATATAAGCCCTTTATGTGATGTCGCTCAGACGTCCGACTGTGGCATTCTTGTCATTTACTTTCCAATATAAGCCCTTCATGTGGTGTCGCCCAGACGCCCGACTATGGCATGTTTATTAATTTTACCTTTCGAGGCGTCGCTTCAGACACCCGTTGGGTCTTCAGTTAATTTTGAGGATTTCGGGAGGACTACCGCCCGACTCCCTTTTTATTTAACGTGTAGTGCGAGTTTACTATCTGAGTGCGCATTACTAGTTTGCTCATGTGCATCATGTTTGCATTTGTTATATCTTATGTCCAAACTGTCTTGCGAGTACATTCAAAGTACTCACCTGGCTTGTTGATTTGGCCAGATGTTCACGAAGGCGGTCTTATGGATGAAGAGTTCGATAGCGAGTCCGACGCCTAGAGGAGTCCCAGTCAGTCCCGTACGATCCTGGAGTTGATCGCTTGTATTATATACACTTTCGCTACCCAAATAAAAGCATCGAGCCTCACTCCAGCGCTCGATGAGCTGTAAGATTTTGGAGTCATGTCACCCACTTCACTGTGACATATCCACCACCACTTTTATTACGAGTCAGTAGTTATGCCACCCCACCTTTGTGTCATATCCGCCTTTATGTATAATATCGGCATGCTTGTAATAAATTGTTGAGCAGCCTCAGCTCAACCTTGTATAATATTTAGTACTTCTGGAGTTCTGTATCAAGTATTTGTCTACCAGTAAGAAGGATTCTTCTATACTGGTCTTATAAAAAGGTCGGTTTCTCACTAAATATTTTATTGGAAAACCGGTCCTGACAGTTCTTTGTACATCGGACGGTGCAGAAAAAATGGACTGGACTATTTGTTTTCAGTCGAATGTTATTTTCGTAGAATCCTGTAGTAATTTAGTGTGCCATGCATGTTGTATAGCTATCATATGTCTCCTGTCATTTATTTCTCACCGACCTGCTATCTGCTACCTTTACACTATACTAATTGCGCACACACTTCGCCCATACTCACACTATTTTTTTATGCATGGGTATTTTAGACTCTGACGCAGTGTTGATGAATGCTGAAAAGAAAAGACAGAAGTCACTCCAGTATAATTCGAAGATAAGCACTAAGCGTTTCAGCGCTCTAAAGGATGTATTGTCAGCAGTTGGAGACAGTAAACGTAGCTCTGCAGTTGATGATTTCAATTGCCACACACAACCATCCCAGGTGCTTGCTTTAACTTCGCGCTGTCAAATGTGGTTGCATGTTGCATATGGTGTCTAGCTTGTATTGCTTCCAATTTGGTTAAATTGCATCTGCTTACTTTACACATTATACCTTTGATAATGACATGCTTTCCTGTTTTTGATACATACTACATGTGTCTATTAACCATGTTCGTACATCAAACTAATGCTCTTTTGTATCCCTCGTCAATCACTTATGATGAGACAGTCACCCAGGTGGGTTAGTGTGAGACGACATACTCGTTTAAAGAGTGCAGTGGCATCCTCCCCACATGATTCTCAAGAAACAACAAGGATAAATGATGATAGTCAACGTAGCTCTCTAGTTGATGACCGCAATTCCCCCACTCCACCATCACAGGTGCTTTCTCTAACTTCGCAGTGTGATATGTGGTTGCATTTTGCATACGGTGTCTAGCTTGTAATGCTTCTAATTAGGGTAAATTGCATCTGCTTAGTTTACACATTATACCTGTGAATATGACATGCCTTCCTATTTTTGGTACACACTACATCTATGTGTTAACCTTGTTCGTACATGAAACTACCTCTGTTCTGTATCCTGCATCAATCACTTACGACGAGTCACCTTTATTCGTTGCATATTGCATATTATTTCTAGCCTGCTGCCATGTATTGCTTCTAATTTGGTCAAATACATTTGTTAGGGCACCCTTTTAATTTGGCAGAGTGATATTGGCTTCATCTTTCATATGGTTTCTAGCTTGCATTGATTCTAACAAGTTCAAGCACCTTGTGCTTAGTTTACACTTTATACATCATACATGTCAATATGTCACGCCGTCCTGTTTTTCATACATATTACATCCTCCTATCATGCGGCTACCTTACATGAAAGTAGTGTTCGTCAGTATCATGCATCAATGAGTTCCGAAGAGCAAATTTTATTCCTTTTTCTTGTGGGTTTGACTTGACAAGGCAAAATCAAGAAAGAGGAAGGAAAAGAGTAAGGAAGGCGATGATGGTGGTCCTCTGCAGCAACGTAAACGGAGCATCTGTACCGATTCTCCTTGTACTGATAGTGCATTACAAGGTTCAAGTCTCCGCTCCCCTACTCCACCATCCAAGGTGCTTGCTCTAACTTGGCAGTGTGATATCTGGTTGCATGTTGCATATGGTGTCTAGCTTGTATTGCTCCTAATTAGTGCAAATTGCATCTGCTTAGCTTACACATGATACGTGTGAATATGACACGCTTTCCTGTTTTTGGTACATACTATATCTGTCTATCACACCATGTTCTTACATGAAACTACTCTTCTTGTGTATCCTGCATAAGTCACTTATGATGGAACGCCTTTAAGTTGGCAGTGTGATATTGGTTTGCGTCTTGAATATGATTTCTAGCATGTATTGCTTCTAGTGTTATGAACGCCACCTATGACGAGACAGTTTTAACTTGGCAGAGTGATATTGATTGCACCTTTCATATGGTGTCTAGTTTGCAATGCTTCTAATTTGTTGAAGTGTCTTCTGCTTAGTTACCACATCATAGGTGTGAATATGTCAAGCCGTCCATTTTTTCGTACATATTCCATCCTCGTATCATGACTTTGCATTTCATCAGAGTAGTGTTCGTCAGTATCATGCATGAATGAGTTCTGAAGAGCGAATTATATTCATTTTTCTTGTCGGTTTGACCTCACAATGCAAAATCAATAAAGCTGAAGGAAATTGGCAAGGCATTGGATGATGGTGGTCCTTCCGAGCAACTGAAACGGAGGTTCTCTACAGATTCTACTCCGCCATCCTCCCAACAAGATTCGCAAGACAACGCAAGGCTAGACAGTCAACGTAGTTATGTAGATGATGAGCACATCTCCCCTACTCCACCATCACACGTGCTTGCTCTAACTTGGCACTATTATATGTTGTTGCATGTTGCGTATGATGTCTAGCTTGTATTGCTTCTAACTTTGTTGAATTGCATCTGCTTACTTTACACATAATGCCTGTGAATATGACATGTGTTCCTGTTTCTAGAACATACATGTACATGATGAGCACATCTCCCCTACTCCACCATCACATGTGCTTGCTCTAACTTGGCACTATTATATGTGGTTGCATGTTGCGTATGATGTCTAGCTTGTATTGCTTCTAACTTTGTTGAATTGCATCTGCTTACTTTACACATAATGCATGTGAATATAACACGTGTTCCTGCTTCTAGAACATACGTGTACATGATGAGCACATCTCCCCTACTCCACCATCACAGGTGCTTGCTCTAACTTGGAACCATTATATGTGGTTTCGTTTTTCGTATGATGTCTAGTTTGTATTGCTTCTGATTATGTTGAATTGCATCTGCATAGCTTAAAACTTATACCTGCAACGATCACTTACCCATAAGACACATTTAACTTGGGACTGTGATGTAGGTTGCATCTTGCATTGTCTTCTAGCTTGTACTGCTTCTAATTTCTTGAAATGGCACTTACGACGAGACACTTTTTACCTGATAGAGTGATATTGGTTGCATTTTCATATGGTGCCTAGCTTTCATTTCTTCTAATTTTGTTGAAATGCCTTCCGCTTACTGTTTTTTCATACATATTCCATCCTCCTATCGTACGTGTGAATATGAAACATTGTCTTTTTGTATATATTCCATCCTCCTATCCTGCGCTTGCCTTACATCAAAGTAGTGTTCGTCTGTATCATGCGTCAACCAGTTATGCAGAGCTAATTTTATTCATCTTCTTGTGGTTTTGACTTCATAAGGCAATATCAGAAAATAGGAAGGAAAAGCGTAAGTTAGGGGATGTTGGTGGTTCTCCGCGCCGACGCAAACAAAGACTCTCTAGATTTGCCACTGCTACTGCTAATGAAGTTGAAGTACCAAGTCTACATGATGAGTTCATCTCCCGTACTCCACCATCGCAGGTGCTTGCTCTAAGTTGACAGTGTGATAATTGGTTTCATGTTGCATATGTTGTCTAGCCTGTATTTCTTCTATTTTGATTAAACTGCACCTGCTGAGTTCATACGTTATACATGTGCATATGACATGGTGTTCTGTGTCTAGAATACACTGCATCTATCCATCATACCATGTTCTTACATCAAAGTACTGCTGTTGTGTATCCCGCATCAGTCACTCATGATTGGACACTTTTAACATGGCAGTTTGATAGTGGTTGCATCTTGCATTGATTTCTACGTTGTACTGCTTCTAATTTTTTGAATTGCCACTTATGACACGACACTTTTAACTTGGCAGAGTAATATTGGTGGCATCTTTCATATGGTGTCTAGCTTGCATTACTTCTATTTTCTTGAAAATCCTTCTGCTTAGTTTACATGTCATGCCGTCCTGATTTTTTTTTATATTCCATCCTCATACATGTGTCTTACATCAAAGTATTGCTTGTCTGTATCATGCATCAATGAGTTCTGAAGAGCGATTTTATTCTTTTGTGTTGTGGGTACGGCTTGACATGGCAAAGTAAAAAAAGAGCAAGGAAAATAATATAGTAGGAAGTGGTGTTACTCGTCGGGTGAAACGAAAAAGGATCTGCCATCCAGATTGTGTTGGTACTTATAGTGCAGTAGAAGGTCCAAGTCCACCGGCTAAATCTACAAACACAGTATCACCTGCTCCACTAGCTGCAGCATCCGCTTCAACTGTACCAGCATCTCAACGAGTTACTCGTTCGTTTGCTCCGGAACTGGCCAGTTCCCAAGTTGCCTTCACACCTAACACTACTTCTGAAGCACTACTGACACAACAGGACTTGGCAAGATCAGATGAACCTCATGAGCATCAACACCAAGACGGTACCTGTCCGAGTCAAGTTGCAGTTGCATGCTCCTTTATATGTACTCTCACAGTTTGATGTACACTAACACTTTCCATATTCGTTGTTGAACTAGCACCATGACGCAAGCGGAAACAGACATTAGGGATAATGCTTGACAGATTAACAAAATCTAAAGGAGGAAGAATGGAGATCCATTTTGAGGCAGGTTTAAAAAGGCCACGTGATGCTACAGAGTCAGCCAAGTTAGTATCATAGGCAGTCATTGCTGTTAGGTGTCATGCACATATCCTCAAAACGTGGATCCAGTACAGGAATGAGAAAGACAATACCCAGTTTAACACCTTCCTTGAACATTTATCCGTAAGTAATGTTATTCATCGCATAGTAATATTGTCTTGCTCTGTCCCATACTTTCTAGCTTCCTCCTAATAAGACTCACATTATTTTTTCAACAGATGAGGTTCAAGTTGGATCCGGAAGATGATGCAACTAAACTAGCATGCACTCATGTTTTTAAGTCTGCACTGCGACAGTATCGGTACCACCTTATAAAATCTCACTTTGAAGGCAAGGCTAACAATGAAATCACCCAAACATCTCCAGTGGAATATATTACAGATGAAGACTGGACAGCCCTCGTTAAACACAGGTCTGATCCAAAGTATCAGGTAGGCTATATGTATTTGATCAGACCACATATTGAACTTGTATTTATGTATGTGCCTTACAAGTGTATCTTCTTCTAGGCTAACTTTTTGAAGAACAAGACCAACCGTTCTAAAGTGAAATTCCAACACACAACAGGATCTCGTAGCTATATTGCACACTGCCATGCTCTTGTAAATAGCTGCTACTTCCTTCTTTTTTCTGTGCCATATTATCATATCTATATTGACTTGTTCCAAATACAGAGGAAAGCCTGTGTGGACCAAAAAGAACCTGAACCGAATGCAGTGAAAATCTTCAAGGATTGCCACACCAGCAAGATTAAGGGCATGAGCACACCAGTTCAAGCCGCTGTTGTAAGTCCTTACTACTCCTACCTTTGAACTGATTGGTACTGTGATGTTTTCATTTAACTACTTGGTTTGCAGCCAATGTCAGTTACTCTGTTCACTTTTATACACAGTTGTCTTAACGTATCATTTCACCTTACATGGTTTAAAAGAGATAAAGGGTATTCTTTTGGTCTTGATCTGTATTCTAGTTGTTATGTTCACGTGCGCACACAATGATAATATAGCCCGTTTGTTTTATATCTGTTTGCCCATGATATGAATGATGTCATACTATGTTCATCCTACTTTAAACCATGTCTCTTTATCCTTAGATGTCAACGAATGTGAGGAAATAGACAATACAGTAGGCATGCTACATGGACATATGTTCCGAAAGTGATTTTATTATGTAGTTGGCACTACAATACATGTTAATGTATTACAGTAGTTCACCAAAATAAGTTATGTATAAATGTGTAACCTACTTTGTTTGTTTTTGTCTCATTAGTCACTTATCTGGTACACTAATGTACAAGTTCAAACTTTCAGGAAGCTATGGAAAAAATGATTGAACAGCCACAACCACCTGAAGGTGACGAGGCTACCACAGGCACAATGTCACCTCTTGCTGCAGTGCGTCAGTATCTCTCCACTAACAGTGCAAAAAGCACCTTCCTATGTAATTCTGGGTTGGTTGTCAAGGTAACCTCGTCCAAATCGCCTACTGAACAAAATCTTCCTGCTAAACAGAGTGATATATATGTGCTCCAGACACAAGTCCAATCCCTAATGGACATCATTTTGGAAACAAGAATAGGGGTTGACAAATGTCGTCAATATTTGAATGGTTTTGAAACCAGACTATCACATTTGCTTCGTTGTTCAAGAGCAATGGCAAAAAAAGGTGAAGATCTTGCTGCTCCATCAGATTCTACAGCCTGAAACATTAGCACTCAGGTCAAATGATATGTGCTTCTAAACATCTGATGGTGCTTCTATCTGCAAGGACTGTAAACTTTATGCCAACAGGCCTTTTGTTGTGATACAACATTTATGATGCTGCCAAAGGCTGCAATAATTACGACGCTATTTTTGTATAGTGTAGGTTTATCTTAGTAATGTATTTGGCCAAAAGCTTCGTAGGTGCCCAACATGCCAACATTCATCGGGCCCATTCCAATTGGGCTAAAAACGATTATGGGCCGAAATTTGCATGTAGCCCACTAAAAATATCTGGGCCTAAATCAGCATAAGATTTCATATTTTTCTGGTAGGCATGTGCCCATAGTGGACCTTTAACATGCCTAAACTAATTTGGGCCCTCACTAACAATAGGCTGTTTATAGGTGTAAATATCTCGAGCCCATAAAAAACATGGGCCTTTAAAAGACAGAAAGTGAGATTGGGCCCATTTACGATGCGGATCTTTCACAGGCCGAAATTCGGACGGGCCATAAATGCGCCGACCTAATACACGGGCCTTTAACAGGCCGGAAGTTCGATCGGGCTAGATTATCGTCATTTTTATATGGGCCGTTAATGGGCCCGATGTGACGTTGGGCCACATATGGCCCATGGATTTCGTCCGATGTTAATAGGCCGAAAATCACAACAGGCCGAAAGTGGCCCAAATCTGTAGTGGGCCTCTAACAGGCTGAATGTCAGACATGGCTGAATATGACCCAAATCCTTCACGGTCGTTTATGGGCCGAAAGTTTCAATGGCCTGTAAATGGGCCCAAATGAAGCAAGACCTTTAACAGGTCGGAAATACACCGGGCCGTAATTCGGCCCATATACTTAGCGGACTATTAACGGGCCAGAAGTGACCATGGGCCACGATGATGAAAAATTTAGGCAGGCCATTGATGGGCCGATTTGACACTAGCCGTATGGGCCTTAACTGAGAATGTTGGGCCTTTAGCTGGGCCGGCCCATTATGGTCCGCAAAATCTCGCGGGCCTTTAGCTGGGCCGCCCCATTATGGCCTGCAAAATCTCGTGGGCCTTTAGCTGGGCCGGTCCATTATGATACGCAAAATCTCGTGGGCCTTTTGCTAGGCCGGCCCATTATTGACTGCAAAATCTAGTGGGCCTTTTGCTGGGTTGGCCCATTATGGACCGCAAAATCTTGTGGGCCTTTAGTTGGGCCGGCCCATTTAAACTTTATGGGCCACTTTTGGGCCGGTCCACGTGTCAACATATCATAGGCGCATCTCGCCCATTGGATGAGTGACACCTGTGCCAACGCGGAGCTGACACGTGTTTCCGCCAGCCAATCAGAATTTTACACGTGGAAAATCCCCATTGGTCAGGGCTGTTAACGGGTTATCAAATCCAAAACCGGACCCGATAGCTTAACGGCGTTTCGTTATGGTGGATGTCACGTGTCGGTCACCCTTGACGAAAGCACTTCTGTGACGCGCGATTTATCGTCATGGAAGTGGACACTTCCATGATGATAATTTTCGTAATGTCATGAAACACTTCTACGACAGCACAGGTATGACTATCTTCATTCTGTCATAAATTTGTCATGGATGTACATGCATGACAGAAAACGTGACCTAATGTGACAAACACGTATCATCACGGAAGTGTATTTTTTTTGTAGTGATGGGTTGATTGATGATCATGATTGGTTTGAGTTGCATGTTTTATTATTGGTGTTGTCCTATGGTGCTCTTCGTGTCGCGCAAGCGTGAGGGATCCCCGTTGTACGGTTGGCAATATGTTCATGATTTGCTTATGGTGGGTTGCTAGAGTGACAGAAGTTTAAACCCGAGTAAGTAGGTTGTTTGTGTATGGGAGTAAAGAGGACTTGATACCTTATAATGCTATGGTTGGGTTTTACCTTAATGATCTTTAGTAGTTGCGGATGCTTGCTAGAGTTCCAATCATAAGTGCATATGATCCAAGAAAAGAAAGTATATTAGCTTATGCCTCTCCCTCATATAAAATTGCAATATTGATTACCGGTCTAGTTATCGATTGCCTAGGGATAGATAACTTTCTTGTGACAAAAATCTCTCTACTAAAACTAATTTAGTTGCTTCTTTATCTAAACAGTTTACGTGCTCTTTATTATCTTGCAAACCTATCCCGTTACACCTACAAAGTACTTCTAGTTTCATACTTGTTCTAGGTAAAGCGGATGCCAAGCGTGCGTAGAGTTGTATAGATGGTCGATAGAACTTGAGGGGATATTTGTTCTAGATTTAGCTCATCATTAGGTTTGACACTCTTACTTATCGAGAAAGGCTACAATTAATCCCCATTACCTATGGGTTATCAGTGATCTCCATAGGGCTTCGCCTAAGCACTACGAAAATATGACTAAGGACGTAAACTGTGGAGGGGGCGCGGCACACGGCTAGGCAATTGTCTCGGGTGTGCTAGCCACCCCCCCCCCCCACATATATATATTGGTGGGAGGGAGAGGGGAGGAAGATAGGGTGCTCCCCAAGTAGGATCTGAATCCTACTTGGGGTTTCCCCAAGTTCCCTCCTTATTTCACCCGAAAAGAAAGGGAAGGGGAAGAGAGAAAGGAAAGGGGGGCGAACCCCCTTTTTCCTTCTCCCAATTCGGCCTCCTTCCATAGGGGGCGCGCCACCCCTTGTGGGCTGGTGTTCTCCCCTCTCATGGCCCATATGTCCCATATATTCCCCCCGGGGGTTCCAGTAACCCCTCCGGTACTCCGATAAATACCCGATACACTTTGGAACACTTCTGGTGTCCGAATACAATCATCCTACATATTAATATTTACCTCTCGGCCATTTAGAGACTTATCGTCATGTCCGTGATCATATCTGGGACTCCGAACAACATTTGGTCACCAATCATATAACTCATATAATATTATATCGTCATCGAACGTTAACCGTGCGGACCCTATGGGTTTGAGAACTATGTAGACATGACCGAGACACCTCTCTGGTCAATAACCAATAGCGGAACCTGGATGCCCATATTGGCTCCTACATATTCTATGAAGATCCTTATCGGTCGAACCGTTTAGACAACATACACAATTCCCTTTGTCCGTCGGTATGTTACTTGCCCGAGATTCGATCGTCGGTATCTCTATACCTATTTCAATCTCGTTACCGACAGGTCTCTTTACTCATTCAGTAATACATCATCCCATGACTAACTCATTAGTCATTTGCTTGCAAGGCTTATTATGATGTGCATTACCGAGAGGGCCCAGAGATCCCTCTCCGATACACGGAGTGATAAATCATAATCTCGATTCACTACAACCCAACAAGACACCTTCGGAGATACCTGTAGAGCATATTTATAATTACCCGGTTATGTTGTGATGTTTGATAGCACACAAGGCACTCCTCCGGTATCCGGGAGTTGCATGATCTCATAGTCATAGGAACATGTATTTGACATAGATGAAAGCAGTAGCAATAAACTGTACGATCCAATGCTAAGCTAACGGATGGGTCTTGTCCATCACATCATTCTCATAATGGTGTGATCCAGTTATCAAATGAAAACTCATGTCCATGGTTAGGAAACCTTAACCATCTTTGATCAACGGGCTAGTCTAGTAGAGGCTTACTAGGGACACGGTATTTGTTTATGTATTCACACATGTATTTAGGTTTCCGGTCAATACAATTCTAGCATGAACAATAAACCTTTATCGTGAATAAGGAAATATAAAATAATGAAAACTTTAGTATTGCCACTAGGGCATATTTCCATCATCAACGCACGACGTGAGCAACGGTCTGGCTGAGCCTAAGTGGGTAAAAAGTCGGTACAGACGCAAAATGTAAAATTTTGGGCCCACATGTGGCACATACAAAAAAATCTAGAGAAATGTACCTTCCTTTATTAGTAGGTACTACCAAATGCACTCATGCATTGCAACAAGAGAAATAAATCTTTTCTCGTCTCAAAGCGATCCATCCGTGTTGCCACTTTTCTTCACCACCATCGTCGATGATGGTCGCGCCGTCCACCTATTGACGACGAATGTGATTAATCCTCGGGAAATGGGCTTGGTCATCACATTCTGGTACACCGCTTTCGTGAGCCCCTAACTACATCGATTTGCAATTTCATGCACTTGTAATGATGGTAGATGTCACCATTGCTCATCTATACTTGGTGCATGCAGCATCCCCGCACTCCTGCCCTTTACTCCGAGATCCACATGTGTCGCTGCTCATCCTCGTCGGTGACCGTCTCTCCCTGTTCATTATTATAATGATGTTAGGCATCCCACCATCACATGCATACAGTACATCCGTCATCTACCACTTCAATAGGCTCGCGATGAGGTCACCAAAGGCCATGAGCGCCGGTAGAAAACGCATCACCGAGGGCATGTCATCCAAAAGAACCCAAGCATCAGTTAGTGTACCAAAGGCCCGGCAACCACCGTCCACTTCCTTCATAGAGACTAGAATGTTGTTCCTGGGAAGTGTGAAACTTGCACAAGTAGCCATCATCTTCAAGCTATCACTCGAGAGTAAGATCACACTAAAGGTGGCATCGGATATTTGCTTGATCTACGAATCCCAGCCAACCTTCCCCCATGAGAGAAGGTCTATAGAGAGACCGCATCATACATGAAAAATATCATGGCGGTGTTGGCAATAGCAGGCACTACAGCCGCACGTTCCAGCACCCCTTCTAGACCAAAGAATCCACACCCAGGCAAACCCGTGTCGAAATGCTTGAAATATGGGGGTTTGAGGCAGTTGGTTCACTCCACCGTCTAATGGCCATCAGCACGATAGATAACATAGAGGGGGATTCTCACAGTGGGATTGGAAATGACCAGGGCGATGACAAATGAAGCGGGTCAGATTGGGGTTGCCCGAACCAGCAGAAGACTGGCCATGAAACGGGGGGAGGAGGGGAATGCAGGATCCCATCGCCACCCGTAGTAGCAAAGGAGGAAGCGTAGTCGGAAGGCTTGATTTTGTGAGCTTTGGAAGCATAGTTGGTGTTGCCACCGAACCGCTACGCAGGGTAGCCACCATAGCAACTCGGAGCTGGAGCAGGGGATCGAGCCAGAGGGGGAGGAAGCCGCGGTAGGTTTGATCTGGCCAACCCCGAGCCCGCCGCTGCCGATTCCCATGGATTAGACAGAGGAGGGGGCTGCGACAACGGCAGCAAGGGAGCACGAGGAGTCGATGAGCCATCACGTGGGCCCACTGGCCTCTGGTCCGCAAGAGGAGCCGCGGGGTTTATCCAGAGCCACAACGATAGCAAAGGAGGCTGAGAAGGGGAGGAGGAGGGCGAAGGGAAGGTGGGTGTGTGTTGTGGATCTGGATCTACGAATGCCAGCGGCGGAGGCAGGAAGCCGTGGGAGTAGGTCACGTAAAACCTCGGGAAGGGTGCTGGGTGGGGGGTAGGTCAACCACCAGGCCCAAGCGCAGGGGAGGCAGAGGTGGGAAATAATCATCATAGTCCAAAGGAAGGGGCCCAACAGTCGAAGGCCCATGCAGACCGGGACATGGAGCCCGAATCGGCTCAGGCGGTCCAAGGCAGGGACCCGCAGGCCCAAGCATCATACGTGAGCAACACCCGGCTAGGGTTCCGCGCAGAGCCAGATCCTGGTCCAGCACTGCTGATGGTAGTGGCAGCACGACCGGCCGCGTCCTAAGTGACGGCAGGCCCACACTAGAAGGACGCAAGGGAGGTGAGCCAGATAGCACGGGGGGAGAAAGGGGAGAGGGAGGCTGATAGGGAGAAAATACTTGATCGTTCCAAGTGGAAAACTTACCATATTTGTGACGGGGCGTCGGAGCCCGCGTTCACCCGACCGCAAGGAACGCCAAGCAGAGCTGGGACCATAGGGGTCAAAACGATGACACCGATCGTAGGGTAAGCAACAGGAGCCCAGAAGTGCGAGCCTAGCGGATGCGAGGAGTAGGTAGGAGCGGCCCGAGGTGAGGAGAGCATGGTGGCGAGCTAGGAGGAGAGAGGGGGGCGACGATGACCCAGGGGAGAGGCGAGGTCGTGGCTGAGGCCGGGAGAGTGGGGAGGGGAAGAGGGGGAGGCAGGGGGAGAGGAGAGGAGCCATCTGATACGTCTCCAACGTATCTATAATTTTTTATTGTTCCATGCTATTATATTATCCTTCTAGGATGTTTTATGGGCTTTTATATACACTTTTATATGATTTTTGGGACTAACCTATTAACCCAGAGCCTAGTGCCAGTTTTTGTTTTTCTCTTGTTTTAGAGTATCGCAGAAAAGGAATATCAAACGGAGCCCAATTGACCTGAAACTCAACGGAGGTTATTTTTGGAATAGAAGAAGCCCAGGAAGTGCCAGAGGGGGACTAGAAGGTTCCCGGGCTTCCCATGAGGGTAGGGGACACCCCCCTGGGCGCGCCTCCTTACCTCGTGGACAGCCCGAAGGTCCCCTTTACTTATCCCCGACTCCAACACCTCCTATATATACAAAAAACCTCCAGAAAATAACCTAAATCGGGAGTTCCGCCGCCAAAAGCCTCTGTTGCCACCGAAAACCAATCTAGAGCCTGTTCTAGCACCCTGCCGGAGGGGGAATCCCTCTCCGGTGGCCATCTTCATCATCCCGGTGCTCTCCATGACGAGGAGGGAGTAGTTCACCCTCGGGGCTGAGGGTATGTACCAGTAGCTATGTGTTTGATCTCTTTCTCTCATGTTCTTGAGATGGCACGATCTTGATGTATCGCGAGCTTTGCTATTATAGTTAGATCTTATGATGTTTCTCCCCCTCTACTCTCTTGTGATGAATTGAGTTTTCCCTTTGAAGTTATCTTATCGGATTGAGTCTTTAAGTATTTGAGAACACTTGATGTATGTCTTGCATGTGCTTATCTGTGGTGACAATGGGATATCACATGATCCACTTGATGTATGTTTTGGTGATCAACTTGCTGGTTCAGTGACCTTGTGAACTTATGCATAGGGGTTGGCACACGTCTTCGTCTTGACTCTCCGGTAGAAACTTTGGGGCACTCTTTGAAGTTCTTTGTGTTGGTTGAATAGATGAATCTGAGATTGTGTGATGCATATCGTATAATCATGCCCACGGACACTTGAGGTGACAATGGAGTATCTAGGTGACATTAGGGTTTTGGTTGATTTGTGTCTTAAGGTGTTATTCTAGTACGAACTCTAGGATAGATCGAACGAAAAGAATAGCTTCGTGCTATTTTACCACGGACTCTTGAATAGATCGATCAGAAAGAATAACTTTGAGGTGGTTTCGTACCCTACAATAATCTCTTCATTTGTTCTCCGCTATTAGTGACTTTGGAGTGACTCTTTGTTGCATGTTGAGGGATAGTTATATGATCCAGTTATGTTATTATTGTTGAGAGAACTTCCACTAGTGAAAGTATAAACCCTAGGCCTTATTTCAAAGCATTGCAATACCGTTTATGCTCACTTTTATCATTAGTTACCTTGCTGTTTTTACATTTTCATATTACAAAATCCTATATCTACCATCCATATTGCACTTGTATCACCATCTCTTCGCCGAACTAGTGCACCTATACGATTTACCATTGTATTGGGTGTGTTGGGGACACAAGAGACTCTTTGTTATTTGGTTGCAGGGTTGTTTGAGAGAGACCATCTTCATCCTACGCCTCCCATAGATTGATAAACCTTAGGTCATGCAATTGAGGGAAATTTGCTACTGTCCTACAAACCTCTGCACTTGGAGGCCCAATAACGTCTACAAGAATAAGGTTGCGTAGTAGACATCAAGCTCTTTTCTGGCGTCATTGCCGGGGAGGTGAGTGCTTGAAGGTATATCTTTAGATCTTGCAATCGAATCTTTTAGTTTCTTGTTTTATCACTAGTTTAGTTTATAAAAGAAAACTACAAAAAAATGGAATTAAGGTTACCTCATATGCTTCACCTTTTTAATATCTTTCGTGAAAATGATGGAAAGGAAAATTGTGCCAAAGTACTAGAAGAAGAAGGCATTAAAATTTTTGGCACTAAATCTTTGAATGATGAGCATGATTGCAATGTTGTTAGTGTGAATCCTTTGAATATCCATGGTACTAATGATGATTGCACTAGTCATGATGAAAATATGTCTTATAAGCATGTCGATTTTTGTGGAGTGCATAGAGTTTGCAAGTACGTACCAAATAGGGAAGATAGATTTTGCAAGAGACATAAGTATTTAGAAACTAAATGGTTGCAAGAAAGGCTAGATGATTGTGCTGAAAATTTAATATGTCTTACCCGTACTTGTGAACTTTGCAATGAACGTGGTCATTTAACTCTCCAATGCAAATTGTTTCATGATTGAATCGTGTCCAAAAAATGTGATGACTTGATTTCCCTTGCACATTATAATGAACTTAGCTTGCTTTTGGGTTATGAAGAAATCAAACATAGAACTAAGCATCTTCCAGAATTTGCCCTTGATAAACTTCTTGATTTTGATCTAGAGGAAATTTATATGTATTGTGCGGTGAATTGCATTGAAAATCCTTATATTGCCAATTACATAAAGACAAGAAAACAAATAGGAGATGAAGAGAATACTAATGAAAGGGAAGAGACATCCCAATATCCTCCTATTATTTCTTATGATGAATCTGGTAACGTGGAGGAGCCTTCTATTCAACCAATCTCATTAATAAGGAGCTCCGAAAAGAGGACTAAACCCATACATGATGTGAAGAAGAAAAAGAAAAGACGGAGAAGCAAAGATAAAAAGGTATCCCTCCCAAATGATGATGTTTCTACTACTCATTGTGATGATGATAATTGCTATACTATCGGTGCTATCCATACTATTAATGATTAGAGTGATTATGCTTATGATATGAAAAGGCCCAAGCTTGGGGATGCTATGTTTGATAAGAATGACATGTTTGAGAATTTATTTGCTGCAATTAATGTTTGTCCCAGGCTTGGGGATGCTACGCTTGATGAAGATGATATTTTTAGTACCCCAAGTTTTGGTGAGCAAAGTTATTATGATGAAAGCATGCCTCCTATTTATGATGATTATTGTGATGACACTTATGCCACAGAAAGTAGTGATGATTATATTTATCAAACTTGTCATGATTATGATTACCCTTTTTCTGAACATTACTCTTTTAATGTGTAAACAATCTATAGTATTCAAGTCTCTTATGATACTCCCACTTTTCAGAATGAGAAGAATTTTGCTTATGTGGAGAGTAATAAAATTTATATGCTTGGGGATCATGACAAGAATGCTTTATGTGATTGTTATATTGTTGAATTCATTCATGATGCTACTGAAAATTATTATGAGAGAGGACCATATGCTTGTAGGAATTGCAATAGTATCAAGTTTCCTCTCTATATGCTTAAAATCTTGAAGCTATGCTTGTTTTGCTTTCCTATGCTAGTTGATTATTGTTCCCATAAGTTGTTTGCTCACAAAATCTCTATGCATAGGAAGTGGGTGTCGGTGTACTAAAGTAGGGGTACCTTAGTATCCCGACTTGTGCACGGGCAGTAGCAGCGTCCCGTGGTCGGGCTTACCACGCGCCCGCCAAGGCCCGCTCTGGATCCTTTAGAACCATTCAAGAACAAAGTATACAAATCAGAAGAAACAAGACCCCGGCAAGAGGAGCTTGCCGGGAAGGCCGCACTAGGCTCAAGGTTATCATTCCAGCACAAGACCCTGGCAAGAGGAGCTTGCCAGGGAGGCCAGGGAACAGCGCCTCAGAAGATATATCGCGGCGCATCCTGCGCCCCGGCAGGACCCGGAGAGCGACAAGCTTCCGGGCCCGGCAAGATAGCAACCCCGGCAAGGTGCTTGCCGGGGAAGGCTTACACTGTGTGCCTGCGCTTCAGCTCATCTGGCCACGCGTCGCCCTGGGGCCCTTCCAGGAGCATGTGGCGGATGGCTGTGCAGCCTGGGGTACACGGTGGCGAGCCGCGGTGACGAGGCCATCGTCGTGGCGAACGGAGACGCCCGGGCGGACGCTTTTGGGGTGACGGCGACGGGCATTCAATGCCCTTGTCCCCCACCGTCAGGGTTAGGTATAGACCACTGTACATCCACTGCACATACACTGTTCACGCACTGTTACAACTACCACCAATTTTACGCTTTTACCCTCATCTACGTTGACACCTGTCGGTGACCCCTTTGAGCTATAAAAGGAGGCCCATGCACAACGTAGAGGAGGGGGGATTCCAGAAACTTGACCACTCCCACGCTCGGTGTAGCTAGCACTGTAGATCTTCAAGCTCCCGAGCTCAAGAACTCAATACAACCAAAGGCAGGAGTAGGGTTTTACGCATCCGTGCGGCCCGAACCTGGGTAAACTGCCCGCGTGTGCCCCTCGATCTGCTCTTCGTGCTCCCTCCGCTCCCTTGCCGTACCGTAGAAGGGGCTCCGGTCCCATAGGTGTTCGTGGGCGACCAGTTTCCCGACATCTTTGGCGCGCCAGGTAGGGGGAAGCGTCGAGGTTGTGCGAACCTGATCCGGCGCTCACGCGGGCGCAACCTCCAGCAACTTCACTAGCTTCAATAACTTCATCGACTACATCAACATGCCTCCGAAGAAGAAGGCTTCGGAGGTCGGAGGCCCGTCCGCGTCGATCCCACCACCACCAGAACCGACGATTGGTGGGGGAGACGCCGGCGGAAGGGTGGACGCCGGTGGGGAGACTCACGGTGCCACCAAGTCCAAGGACAAGACGGACAACCGGGCGAACTCCAAAGCCTCGGCGTCCGTGCACGCACCCCGTCCCTCTCAGGAGGTGCCGGGCCAGCAGCGACGTAGTACCCACGGTACCATCCGCCTGCTGGGACAAGGCCAAACTGGCAGGTCGCGGGACGCTCAAGGCCAGCGTGCTGGCACGAGCAAGGCGCGGTCGCCGGGGCGAGAACCTGCTCCTTCTAACGCTGTTAGAAGTCCGAGCATGTCTCGCTCCTCGCACCGCTCGCCACCGCTTCCCTCCTCTCCAACAGAAGCTCTAGCTAGAGCCCAGCTGCTCCTCGACTTCCCTCCAGCGGCGGACAAGGCCGAAGACTGGAGGGCTACGATCCAGAGCCTCATCGCCTTCGCCAACAACGACACGCCGCAGCAGTCGGCAACATCACGGCCGCGGCAAGTCGACCAAGCGAAGGCCGATGGAGACAAGACCGCCGGGGGTGCAACTACCGTGCACTCCCCGCCGCGGAAGCAGAAATCGCCAGCTCGCCGGATCAACGTCGACGATGACTCCACGGCGTCGTCGGATCCGCGGGCTCGTCGCGATCAGCGCCAAGTCCTTGACGACAGGCGACAAGAGGACACTCGAACTCGTATCGAGCGTCAAAGAGAAGCCCGAAGACAGCCCGACCAGCACGCAGGGATTGCTGTCGACATGAACGCGCCCGGTGAACCAGGCGACTTGCCGTACGCGGCAGGCTGCCCTGCGTTCACCCGAAAGCTGCGTCAAGTCCAGTGGCCCAGCATGAAGAACTTTAAGCCCGACGTACCCGAGAAGTACGACGGCAAGACACACCCCTCGGAGTTCCTCAGCATCTACACCATTGCGGTGCAGGCTGCCGGGGGACGCGACGAGAAGATCTTAGCAAACTACTTCCCGCTCGTGCTTAAACCAAACGTCAGGTCTTGGCTTATGCACTTGCCGGAGAACTCCATCTCTTCTTGGGCAGATCTGTGCCACCAGTTTGTCGGCGCCTTCACGGGCGGCCACAAACCCCACGGCCAGGAGAGCGATCTCCACATTCTTGCCCAGAAGGAGGGAGAGTCCCTGCGCAAATACATCCAGAGGTTCAGCCGCGTTCAACACAACATCCCCGATGTCCACCCTGCCGCGGTTATCAGCGCGTTCCACCAGAACGTGCGTAACCGCCGGATGAGGGAGGAGATGGCGATGACCAAGATCCGGGACGTCAGCGAGCTTTATGCTCTGGCTGACAAGTGTGCCCGTGCTGAAGAGGGGAGGAGACTCCCCGGAGAGGATACTGGAGCAGGAGGAAGTGACAGCGAGGATGCCGCCCCGGCAAGGAAAAACCGGCGGCGGAACAATAAGAAGAAGAAGAACAAGGAGGTACTGGTTGTCGAGCAGTCCGGCAAGGAGGCTGCCGCCAAGAAGACACGGGCTGGTGGCTCCGGCAAGGAGGCCACCCCTGTAGCAGCAGCCGACAAGCAGGACGGTTCCGACAAGCAGTACTGCAAGATCCACCGCACCAAGGGCCACGATCTCCAGAACTGCAAGAGAGTAGAGTACCTCGTAGAACAGCAGAAGGCTGAATACGAGCGTCGCGACAAGGAGAATACCCAAGGAGGCGGAGGAGAGCCCAGCAAGAAGCGGCCGTTCAATGGCCGGGGAGGACGCCGCGGCAAGGCCAAGCAGCGGCAAGGAGACAGACCTCCCCGGGGCCGCGACAAGGATGAAGATGAAGAGGATGACGAGGACATGGATGACGGAGATAACAGCGAGCAGGAGTTCCAGAAGGCCACAGAAGTTCTGTGTGTCGATGGAGGTGCCTCTCTGCACACTTCCCGACGCCAACTCAAACAATGGGTGCGGGAAGTGAATGCAGCCGAGCCACCCGTCGAGTCGCGCAGGCTGCTGAAATGGTCCGGCACGCCCATCATCTTCGACCTTGAGGACCACCCTGACCGCACAACTGCGGTCGGGTGTTTGCCGATGTTGGTTTCACCAACTATCCGCAACCTCAAGGTCACCAAGATGTTGGTAGACGGCGGGGCCGGCCTCAACTTGATCTCCTCTGCTGTGATCAAGAAGCTGCAGATCCCCGACAGCGAGCTCGAGGAAACCGGGACTTTTCAAGGAATCAACCCGGGAAGGAGCAAGCCGAAGAGGAAGATCACGCTGTCGGTGACCTTTGGCAGAGAGCTTAATTTCAGGACGGAGAGGATCACATTCGACGTTGCCGATATCCCATTACCATACAATGGGATACTTTGTCGTCCTGTGCTCGCCAAGTTCATGGCAGCCTCCCACTATGCTTACAACATGCTCAAGATGCCAGGGCCAATAAGCGTCATCTCTGTCCCTGGCGACAAGAAGGACGCGCTCATTTGCGTCGACAAGATCTACCGGGATGCAGCAGCCGCGGCAGACAGCAAGACACTTGCCGCTGAAGCTCCCGGGGCGAAGACCAAGACCAAGTCCGGCAAGAGCTCTGGGGCCCACTCCGGCAAACGCACCTCTTCGGAGTGCTGCGCTGCCGTCGAGGACGCACCATCGAGCTCCACCGGCAAGTGCAAGAAGGGAATGGCAGCTCCACCGGCAACCAAGAAGGTGTCCGCCAACGAGGACGGCACTGGTGGTACCTTCGCCATCAGTGCTACACTCGACCCCAAATAGGAAAGCGCGCTCGTTGCCTTCCTGCGGGCGAATGTCGACGTGTTCGCATGGCAACCGTCTGACATCCCCGGCGTTCCCAGGAAGGTAATTGAGCACAAGCTTGCTGTTTGTCCTCATGCGCGGCCCGTCAAGCAGAAGGTCAGGAAGCAAACGGTGGAGCGCCAAGAGTTCATTGCCGAAGAGATTAAGAAGTTGGAAGCAGCAGGCCTTGTTAGAGGTGTACTTCATCCCATGTGGCTGGCCAATCCAGTTGTCGTGAGCAAAGCCAATGGGAAGTGGAGACTTTGTATAGACTTCACCGATGTGAATAAAGCATGTCCCAAGGATCCATTTCCCTTGCCACGCATTGACCAGATTGTGGACTCCACGGCTTGATGTGAGTTGCTTTCATTTCTCGATGCATACTCAGGTTACCATCAGATATTCATGGCTGAGGAAGACGAAGAGAAGACCGCATTCATTACTCCATGTGGCACATATTGCTTTATACGCATGCCCTTTGGATTGAAGAATGCGGGCTCAACATTCGCAAGGGTGGTCCACACCGCTTTTGAGCCACAGATACACAGGAATGTAGAAGCCTACATGGATGATATAGTGGTCAAGAGCAAGGACAAAGATACCCTGATACAAGACCTAGAAGAAACTTTTGAGAATCTGCGCAAGATACAACTCAAGTTGAACCCCGAGAAGTGCGTTTTCGGAGTCCCCTCCGGCAAGCTTCTCGGGTTCTTTGTGTCCCAGAGGGGGATTGAAGCCAATCCCGACAAGATCAAGGCCATCGAGCAGATCGAAGCCCCAAAGCGCATCAAGGATGTACGGAGGCTTGCGGGTTGTGTGGCTGTCCTCAGCAGGTTCATTTCAAAGTCTGCAGAACGCGCCCTGCCTTTCTTCAAAATCTTGAAAAAGGCAGGTCCTATGAAATGGACTCCGGAAGCGGAGGCAGCGCTGCAAGACTTGAAAGGATACCTGTCCTCTACTCCAATACTTGTCGCACCTAAGCCACAAGAGAAGTTGTTGCTATACTTAGCAGCAACCAATCAAGTGGTTAGTGCTGCGTTGGTAGCGGAGAGGGAGGTAGAGGAAGAGCCCACAGCCCCGGCAAGCACTTCCAGCAACAAGCAGGCGGCTTCCCCGACAAGCTCTGGCCCCGACAAGGACAAGTCTGCGCAGGAACAAGGAGAAGTGCGAAAGAAGATGGTGCAGCGCCCGGTTTATTTTGTAAGTTCCCTCTTGCAGGGGGCTAGATCAAGATACTCTGGGGTGCAGAAGTTACTTTTCGGCCTCCTCATGGCCTCAAGAAAGCTGCACCACTACTTCCAAGCACACGAGATAACGGTGGTCACTCGCTTTCCGTTGAAAAGGATATTGCAAAATCCAGAAGCGACAGGCAGGATCGTCGAGTGGGCACTAGAGCTATCAAGCTTTGGTCTCAAGTTTGAGAGTACTTCAACTATACAGAGCAGAGCTTTGGCAGAATTCATAGCAGAATGGACACCAACACCAGACGAAGAAGTCCCAGAGACAAACATCCCCGTCCAGGAAGCAAGCAAGGAATGGATAATGTACTTCGATGGTGCCTTCTCGCTGCAAGGCGCCGGTGCTGGTGTGCTGCTTGTCGCATCCACCGGGGAGCACCTCAAGTATGTTATCCAAATGCACTTTCCCAAGGAGCAATCGACAAACAATACTGCTGAGTATGAAGGTTTGCTTGCCGGCCTCAGAATTGCGGCCGAACTTGGGATTAAGAAGCTGATTGTGCGGGGAGATTCACAGTTGGTGGTCCGACAAGTAAACAAGAACTACCAGAGTCCTTTGATGGAAGCTTATGTCGATGAAGTGAGGAAGCTTGAAGAACACTTTGAAGGCCTACAGATGGAGCACGTTCCAAGAGCTCAAAATGATATCGCAGATGGCCTCTCAAAGTGTGCTGCAATGAAGTTACCTGTGGAACCAGGGACCTTCCTGCTCAAGTTAACTCAACCATCTGTTACACCATCAGTTGGGCAGAACAACAAAAGAAAGTCGGTCTCCGGCGACTACTTGCCGGCGGATCTTCCTGAAGCCGCCGCCAAGATCCCCAAGATCGACGAAGTTGCTGAGGAACAGACTGCTCCTGCGGGCCCAAGGGTTCGTGCAGTTGAAGCAGATGTTCCCGGCAAGACTTGCCCCGGCAGGCTTGCCGGGGAACGTGAAGCTCCGGCAGAACCTCAAGTCTTTGCCGTAGAAGCTGACGTTCCCGCAGCAGCACTGGTGCCTTTAGTCTTTGTTGTTGAGCCCCAGGCTCCAGCATGGGCGCAGCAAATCGTCCGTTTTCTTCAAACTGGAGAACTTCCCGAAGAACCAGAAGAGATAGAGAGGATAACCAGGCAGTCAAGTATGTACCAGTTCGTCGGCAATGAACTGTACAGAAGAAGACTCAATGGTGTCAGATTGAAATGCATTTCCCGGGAAGATGGACAGAAGCTGTTGGCAGAACTCCATGGAGGCATATGTGGCCACCACATTGGCGCAAGAGCACTTGTCGGGAAGGCGTTCCGGCAAGGTTTCTTTTGGCCAGAAGCCCTCCAAGATGCAACTGCACAAGTAACCAAGTGTGAAGCGTGCCAGTTCCATGCCAAGCAAATACACCAGCCAGCCCAGGCTCTCCAGACGATCCCTTTGTCCTGGCCCTTCTCGGTCTGGGGGCTCGACATCCTCGGCCCCTTTCCCCGTGCCGTCGGGGGCTTTGAGTACTTGTACGTTGCTATCGACAAGTTCACAAAGTGGCCGGAAGTGAAACCAGTGAGAAAGGTGATCGCACAGTCAGCAGTGAAGTTCTTCAGGTCAATTGTTTGTCGTTTCGGAATCCCTAACAGGATCATCACCGACAACGGCACACAGTTCACAAGTCGCACCTTCATGCAGTACGTCCAAGACCTTGGCGCCAAGGTCTGCTTCGCTTCTGTTGCTCACCCGAGGAGCAATGGTCAAGCGGAGAGGGCAAATGCTGAAGTGTTGCGCGGACTCAAGACGAGGACCTTCGACAGGCTGCACAAGTGTGGAAGAAACTGGATAGAGGAGTTGCCGGCGGCTCTTTGGTCAATCAGGACGACACAAAATAGAGCCATCGGACAGACACCCTTTGCTCTTGTCTATGGAGCAGAGGCAGTTCTCCCACGGAACTCGTATACGGGTCTCCTCGAGTACTCGCTTACGATGAGCTCGAGCAAGAGCAGCTGCGGCAAGATGATGCACTGCTCCTCGAGGAGGACCGTCTCCAGGCTGCTGTACGAGCTGCTCGATACCAGCAAGCCTTGCGTCGCTATCACAGCCGCAAGGTCAAGGCCAGGAGTCTCGAGGAAGGCGACCTTGTTCTTCGGCGCGTTCAGTCCGCCAAGAACTCCAACAAGTTGACGCCGAAGTGGGAAGGCCCTTATCGGGTGAGGCAAGTCACAAGGCCCGACGCTGTCCGCCTTGAGACCGAAGAAGGCTTACCGGTGAGCAACTCCTGGAACATTGAGCATCTTCGCAAGTTTCACCCATGAGGCGCGGTTGCCGTGATCCGCTCCGGCAACCACCTTTTGTACATGTCTTGTCGCTGTTGCATGTAAACCTTTGTACAAAGCCGGGCGCAGACCCCGTGCATCAGTAAAACTTTCGTGCTTCGCACCATTTGTCATTTCATACCTTTCTTTTTTACTTGCATGCATCATTTGACACTTTGTGCAGCACACATCCCCGGTAAGCAGTAACAAGCCGCAAGGCTCCATACCCGTGTTTCCTCCTCTTTTCCTTTCCCTCTTAAACAGAAGAAGTGTTCCTCGCACACAAGTTTGCCGGGGGGAAGGAGATAGTGGTATGGACCAAGCGATGTTCAAGGAAGGAAAGCCTTGTCAAGAAGCAAACAGAATACATAAGATAAGTTGACAAAGTTTGAACATTCAAAATTTCAAATTTTTTGTTATCTTCCTTGAACGACCACACTTTGTATGGAAAACCTATGCGCGGAGGAACCTACCCGTGGCTAGCCGCACCCTTACTTTGTTTCGAGCACGCTCAACGGCTTAAGTGAGCTGCGACAAGTGTCGCGCCCTTACTCCGTTTTCGAGTTTGCTCAACAATCTAAGTGTGCTGCGACTAGCTGCGGCAAGGTTTCTTGCCGACAAGGGCATTGCCAGCAGGCTACTAAGAGTCCCGCACTCAGCGCTCGCGGCAAGGGTCCCTTTACCGGCGAGTTCCCTAAAAGCGTAGGGTGGAAGGCATACAAAGTGAAGGGACTAAGCAAGGGAGATAACACTGCATTGACTATCCAAAATAAAGTTATATTACAAGATAACTCGCCGCTGTTCTAACCAACTACTATCCATGACTTGATCGACAGCGGCAAGGAAAGCAGGAAGAAAGGAGCCTAGTCTACACGGTCTCCGTCAACCCTCTTGATCTTGCCCGCCTTGGCCACGATATGGGCAACTTGTGCCTTCGGCGCCTCCTGGTCAGCTTCGGGCGGCAGGGTCCGGAGGACGTTGTTGAGATTGATCCCGGGGTTGCGGTAGACAATCTTCGACAACACCCGCTCCATAGTACCCATGCAAAGCCGGCGCGCCTCGTCAGCCAGCTGCGTGGGGATCTTCTCCCGTAGCTGCGCGAGAGCCGACGCCACTCCTCTGAAGAACAGGCTCAGCTTGGCGTTGTGGGGGAGGCTCTCGTCGGGGGAGTACACGAGGTGCTCCGCCCTCAGCGCCACCATCTCCTTGTCGATGTTGGCGGCGGAGGCGACGAGCTCCTCGGTCCACTGCTCCACCGTCCGCTGGAAGTTGTTCTGCGACAGGGCAGCACTGTCCAACAGCGCCCTTTCAGACCGGAGGTCTTCTTTCAGTTTCGTTTCACGGTCCCGGGCAGCGTCAAGTGAGTCGTTGAGGGTGGAAACCTTCAGCTCCAAGTCTACGATGGAGTCCTTGGCGTCGTTGAGCTCTTTGCCCTTCTCGGAGAGATGGACTTGCAGCTCCGAATTGGTGTGGGCGTCCTTCTCCCGCGCCACGTTGAGTGCGGCAACCCTCTCCTCGCTCGTCTTCAAGTTCAGCTCCATCTGCGCCACCCTTGCCTCCAGGTCCCTCTTGGCGGTCTCTGCGGCAGCAGTGGCATCCCTCGCCTCCTGCAGAGCCCCGCCAATGGCCTGCTCACGAGCGGTGAGGTCGTCCTCGTGGCTATCGAGGTCGACCTTCCGCTGGTTGAGCTCTCCCTCCCGCCGAGACAGATCCTCGGCGGCCAGTCGCTGCTGCTCCTCCACCTCGGCCTTCTCGAGGAGGAACGCTTGGTGTGCTCCGGCAAGCTCTTCACGTTCCTCCGCCAAGTTCCGGAGGGCCGCCTGGTTGGCGGCACGGAGCTCCGTGGCACGCTTCTCCAGATCAGCACCAGCCTTGGTAGCCAGAGCCTCCCGGGACTCCAACTTAGCCTGCCTGGCCCGGTACAAGGCCAGAAGCCGGCGTAGGAGTTGCTCCTCTTCGGCCTCGTTGCTGCTGCCGGGCGCGTCAACAACCCTCAGCCCGGCGGAGGCGAGAACTTCTTCGTCGAAGCTCTCCCCTTCCGCGGGTGCCCTTGATGAAGACGCCCACGGGACTTGGATGAAGACCCCGTTGGCGGCCTCCAGATAGACGCCCGACCCAGCCGCAGGGGCGGAGGGGTTGGCGGCCGGTGCAGCGTCCGGCGCTCCTGCGGCCTCAGGGCCAGTAGTACGGTCGTCGGTCCCTTCCCCAGCTGCCGCGTCAGCGGTCGGGGCAGTCTCCTCGGCGGCTGGCTCGTCGGCGCCGGCCATTCCTTCAGCGATGGTGGCATCGCCAGCATCGCCACGCACTTCCTCCCCGGCAATGGTCTCCGTCTCCATCGACTCCGGGGCAGGCGGATCTAACAGAAGAAAAAGAAAAGAAAGAATCATCAAGCAAATATCCAAAAAAGATGAATTCAAGAAAAGAAGAGTACAAGGGCTACCTGCGCGGGCCTCTTCAACGACGGGGTCCCTCGCCGGGGAGTTCTCCCTTGGCGGCGTAATAGTGGCCCCCGCCAGCGGAGGGCTGCCGGCGCCTTCCCTTGTTGGGGTGCCCTCCCTTGTCGGGGTGCCCTCCCTCGCCGGGGAGCTTCTCCTTGGCGGGGATGGCGGGACGAGCGGCTCGTCGGGAGCGGTCTCCTGGTGCTCCTGCGGCTGCGGCTCCACTTCTGCACAAGGCAACAAGCAAACAAGACATCAATAAGGATAAGAAGCTCAAGCGCGCCCGATAAGCAGAAAAGTGAACACAAGGCTTACGCTGGGGGCTGCGCTGGGGGCTGCTCTCCGGAGCAGCAGGCTGGTCCGGCAAGTTTGTCGCTGACGCATCCCCCGTCGCTGCGGCAGGCTCGTCGTCCTCGAGGTCAACCACAGGGATCTTGGCCCTCTTCGCCATCCTCTGGGTCAAGGTCCTGGAACCCAAGCAAGATCAGAGTTAGACAAAAAGAAATCAAGACAAGAAAAACAAGAATTAGAAGAAATGAAAGATGCAAGTGCTTACTCTTCCTCCTCCTCGTCAGAGCTAAGGGCGGAGAAATCAAATTCCGCCTCGCGCGCCCCTGCGCGAGGAGCTGGAGGAGTAGGCTCCCTCGGGCGCTTGGCGGGCTCCGGAGCTGTGGGCTGCGAAGACCCCGCGCCGGTCGTCACCGAGGACCGAGGGGCAGAAGGAACACCAGAGCCGCTTCGGGAGGATCCCCCTTCGCTTGCCGCTGGGACACGGGGCGCCTCCTTGACGACATTGCTCGTCGTGGTGGCACGCGTCGCACGGCGCTTCGGCTGTTGTCGGGGCGCCGGTGGCCTCGCCGTCTCAGCGGTCTTGCGGAGGCGCTTCTTCTACGGCGGTGGAGGACTCGGTGGTGGCGGAGAGTTTTCCGAGGATGAGGAGGCGTCGTCGAGGTTCAGTAACCCGCCCGAGTCTTCGTCGGAATCGCCCAACTCGGCGTCCTCCTCGGCGGGCTCACTGGACTCAGTGCCTTGCCCGGCAGCCTCGCCCACCCCGGCAGGCTCCCCGGCAGGCTCCCCGGCGAACTCCTCGGGCGCAATCTTCAACAGCTTGAGGATCTCTTCCTCCTCGGCTTGGGTCACCGCGTCCGCCGCTTCCGCTTCCTCCACGGTGTACCCAAACTCACCCGCGGCCGCCGCTGCGGCGGCCTCCTCCATCCTGTTGGCTATATATGCCACATCCCGGTCGGTGGTCGCCCAGGTGAGGCCCTTTTTCTCCTCGGGGTTGCGTGGCCGTTCAACCAGGGTGTCGAAGAAGGCCTGCGCGGTCTCCTCTGAAGGCGTCAGCCAAGTGGGAACAACCCCGTGGGAGTCGCACTCGGGCATTGCCGCGCGGATGGCACTAAGAGCAGTATTATTGCACAACGGAACTACTCCCCGGGACGGGGTGAACCACTCCTTGTGCTTGGGGTCATGTTTGAACAGCTCCCGGACCATCCCTTTGAGTTCCAAGACGGTGAAATTATAATTCATCCCGGGGCGCAGCCTCATGCGGTCTGCCGCGTTGCCGAACTCCCAGGCAGGTCTCTTCCTTTCCTGCAGAGGAGCAATGCGGCGGCGGAGGAAATCAGCCCCGACTTCACCTACAGTAAGGTTGGCGGCCCGGAGACGAAGGATCCTAGTAAGGGCAATCTGCAGCTTGTCGTCCTCCGGGGCCAAGTCACTCCAATCCTTGCCGCGCACTATTGCAGTCCGGCGCGGCGAGGTGAACTGCTCGGGTTCATCTTCCATGACCCAGCACCAATCAGCCCTCCACTCTTCCCACTTGCCGCGGAGCTCTCCAATCAAATACGCCTCCTTCTTGTTGAGCCTGAAGATCCAGGAGATGCCGCCGGAAAGTGGGGATCCAGACTCTACTCTAGGTGTGAAGAAGTGGCGGAAGAGAGCTACGTTTGGATGGACCCCGACGTAGTTTTCGCACAGATGTGCGAAAACGGCCAAAGTGAGGACGGCGTTCGGGGTAAAATCTAAGAGGTGGAATCCATATGTGTTCATCACATCACAGAAAAACTCTGAATACGGAGGACAGAGACCGCAATGGAAGAACAAAGCAAAGAAGTGGTAACCTCCCGGGTACAGGTCGATGGCTTCGGCGGGGAGGACCCTGGTGCGCGGGTGAGCTTTCGTCTCCCTCGCCCAGAACAGGTAATACTTGTCCCGCAGCTCCCTCGCGCCAAGCCTCGGCGGAAAGACCACCATCCTCCTCCGCATGGCTGCCAGCTTCGCCGCCTTGTCGGACTTCTCTTTCTTCGCCTTGTCGCTCTTCGCCTTGTCGCTCTTCGAGGCCATGGCGGGGGCGGCGAGGGAGGTCGACGGCGCTGCGGATGCTGGAGACGGCGGAGGAAGGGCGGAGCTCGGCTCTCTATCGACCTTTGGGGAGGCGGAGAGCGGCGGGGGTTTCTGGAGATTGAAGACACAATGAAGGCAATGGGGGGAAACTGCCCCTGCTTCCTCTGCTTTTAAGGGGGAAGTGGGGGACGTTCCGCATTTTCCCATTAAAGAAACAGGCCACGATCTCTCCCACGACGCTGCAATCGACGTGTGCCGTTAGGGAGGGATGCGGCTGATGCGGAGTGGGAAACGGCGCGCCGTTGGCCGCGTGTGCCCGTGCACTGTTTTGGGCCTGGCCCAACAGCGCTCGGCACCGTGTGTGGCCCAGGCCCGGGGGCTCTTGTCGGTGTACTAAAGTAGGGGTACCTTAGTATCCCGACTTGTGCACGGGCAGTAGCAGCGTCCCGTGGTCGGGCTTACCACGCGCCCGCCAAGGCCCGCTCTGGATCCTTTAGAACCATTCAAGAACAAAGTATACAAATCAGAAGAAACAAGACCCCGACAAGAGGAGCTTGCCGGGAAGGCCGCACTAGGCTCAAGGTTATCATTCCAGCACAAGACCCTGGCAAGAGGAGCTTGCCAGGGAGGCCAGGGAACAGCGCCTCAGAAGATATATCGCGGCGCATCCTGCGCCCCGGCAGGACCCGGAGAGCGACAAGCTTCCGGGCCCGGTAAGATAGCAACCCCGGCAAGGTGCTTGCCAGGGAAGGCTTACACTGTGTGCCTGCGCTTCAGCTCATCTGGCCACGCGTTGCCCTGGGGCCCTTCCAGGAGCACGTGGCGGATGGCTGTGCAGCCTGGGGTACACGGTGGCGAGCCGCGGTGACGAGGCCATCGTCGTGGCGAACGGAGACGCCCGGGCGGACGCTTTTGGGGTGACGGCGACGGGCATTCAATGCCCTTGTCCCCCACCGTCAGGGTTAGGTATAGACCACTGTACATACACTGTTCACGCACTGTTACAACTACCACCAATTTTACGCTTTTACCCTCATCTACGTTGACACCTGTCGGTGACCCCTTTGAGCTATAAAAGGAGGCCCATGCACAACGTAGAGGAGGGGGGATTCCAGAAACTTGACCACTCCCACGCTCGGTGTAGCTAGCACTGTAGATCTTCAAGCTCCCGAGCTCAAGAACTCAATACAACCAAAGGCAGGAGTAGGGTTTTACGCATCCGTGCGACCCGAACCTGGGTAAACTACCCGCGTGTGCCCCTCGATCTGCTCTTCGTGCTCCCTCCGCACCCTTGCCGTACCGTAGAAGGGGCTCCGGTCCCATAGGTGTTCGTGGGCGACCAGTTTCCCCGACAGTGGGTTAGACTTAAATGTGCTAGTTATATGCTTTATGATGCTCTCTTTCTATTTGAATTATTATCTTTTATGCGAGCATCATTGAAATTATCATGCCTATCTAAAAGACATTAAACAATAGCGCTTGTTGGGAGGCAACCCAATTTTATTTTATTTGCTTTTGCTTCTGTTTAGGAATAAATATTGGATCTAGCTTCTGTTTAGATGTGGTATTGTGTTTTAATTAGTGTTTGTGCCAAGTAGAACCTTTGGGAAGACTTGTGTGAAGTTTATGCAATCATGCTGTAAAAAATAGAAACGTTAGCGCTCTCGAGATTAGCTACCATTTTTTACTGGAGAGTGATTTTTAGTTGATTCTTTTTGCAGAAGATTAATAGAAAAATTCCTCACGTCCACCAATTTATTTCAGAATTTTTAGAGTTACAGAAGTATTCGAAAGTTACAGATTTCTATAGACTGTTCTGTTTTAAATTTACTATCATGGTAGTTGAAACATCATTGAGAAGATAGAAATCCTCTCAACCCGAAATTAATAAATCACCATTAAACCCAACAATATTAATTAGAGTAACATGATGAGATTCACATGATATCCAAGTACTAGATACTCAAGACGTCCATAACCAGGGACACGGCTAATCATGATCAGTTTGTACACTCTACGGAGGTTTGTGCACTTTTCCCCACAAGACTCGATCGCCTCTGTTTAATTTCTTGCACTTCATGATGTTTGAGAAACGGATGACCGAGACACAGTCTTTCGGAAGTACTCGCACCTTACAAACGGGTGGACCGTACCAACCTACATCCCCTACATCTGCTAGTCCACCACTGTAAGAGTTCGCACAACTTAGTCAACTATGCTAGAGCCCATAATAGCATTTTGGCTGCACACGGAAGTTTCTAGTATGAATAATCTCATGATCCCTTTGAGCCTGGGTGGCGGTCCAAAGAAAAACAGGCAATCGCTGGAATACCCAGGTGCCTCAATCCACCCAGATGTGTGGTAATGTTGCCACCTTAATTTGAACCATTAATTAACAAACTCACATATGTCATGGATACACTCACCCATTCCACGTCTATGAGCATAGCATGTCCTAACAGCAAACGTAGAAGTAACTCCCAAAGGTTTGAATGTAATGCAGGTAATAGGTACTACCTCAATCTAATTCCCAGTCCCACAAGTTAATTGATCCTGCTCATGCAATGTGTGAGGGTTTGACTAATGCAATGAAAACTGGGTAATTGGAAAGTATGATCAAGTGTTACTTGCCTTGCTGATAATCCGCAAAACCTAGAGATTCAAAGTAGCAAGCGGCGCACTCCGGGTACTCTATCGCAAACAAACAAGCACACAATAAGTACTTAACTAAATGCACGGGTAAAACTCAAATAAGAGATCTAACCAGAAAGTTCAACTTAAGAACTCCGGTTTGCAAAAGAAAAGCAACGAAAGACAAACGGCGAAAGAGAAACAACTACCGAACCAATCTGTACCAAAGTCCAAACTTAGCAGAGGCAAATGCTTGAGTGACTAGGTTAAACGAAAATAGAATTTCGATATGAAACTCCAGGCGCTTGAATCACCTGATTCTGTTAAACGAGCGAAAAGATAAACTAAAACAAAGATCGGATCAAAGATTGCGATCAGAAAATAAACTAGAAAAAGAAAACTAATACAGCATAACGAACGAACGTTCGTCAGCTGAGACTAAACGATGAACTCGTTTGTTAGAACGAACGAACGGGTGAACGTTTACTAATTAACTAAACCGAAAAAAACAACAGAAAACCGATCTAAAGAAAAACCGACTAGGGTTCTAAAAAAACCAACGGTCTTCTAAAAGAAAACCGGGCGGCTACCTCGTCGACGACCGGCAGGCGGTGGCTGCGACGGTGCGCAGCAGCAGCGGCGGCGGCGGCGTGCGGCGGTGGCTGACGACGGCGAGGGGCGGCGAGGCGACATGTGGCGGGGCGGCGGTTGCGACGTCGCGGCGGCGGGGTGCGGCGGCAAGGCGGTGGGGCGGCGGCTTGCGACGGCGACTGCGGCTTGCGGCGGGGCGGTGTGCGGCGGAGGGGGGGTGCTACATTTATATAGGGGGGAGGGGTAGAAGGCTTGGGGAAGGGGGCAGCAACGGCGGCGGCGGAGGAGTCCGACTCGGCCACAGTCGGCCCTGGCGGGGAAGGCGGTGCGGGCGGCGGCTGGGCCTGGCTCGGCTGGGCTTCGGCCCAGTCGGGTCGGATCCCCTTATTTTTTTTCTAATTAACGACGGCGCTACGAAAAGGAAATCTAGAAAAAAAAATCTAAAATTGCCAAAACAAATTTTCACCGTCTAAATGGAATATTTAGAACAGGATGAACATTTTCTTGGCACTAAAATGCATTTTTGAAAAGATGCAATTTTTCCTAATTCAAATAAAACTTGTTTGATTTTTTATTAAATCTTCCGTATTTCTTTATTTTTGGGAGAGTCATTTTACTCCCTCTCTCATATTTTATGATATAAATACTTGAAGATAAAATAAATAAAATCAAATGATCCTATTTTCAAAATTTGAGAAACCTCAAATATGAAAATGTTGAAATCCCCAACTCTCTCCGAGGGTCCTTGAGTTGCTTAGGATTATCTTGGATCACCAAAAGCAAGAAAATATGATATGCATAATGATCTAATGTATAACATTCCAAATTGAAAATTTGGGATGTTACAAACCTACCCCCCTTAAGATGAATCTCGCCCTCGAGATTCAGGTTGGCTAGAAAATAGGTGAGGGTGGTCCTTCCGTAGGTCTTCCTCTCTTTCCCAGGTGGCTTCCTCCTCGGTGTGGTGACTCCACTGAACTTTGCAAAACCTGATAACCTTGCTGCGGGTGACTCGGCTCGCATACTCAAGAATCTTGACTGGTTTCTCTTCATAGGTCAAGTCGCTGTCCGACTAAATAGCTTCCAATGGCACTTTATCCCTCAGCGGTATCTCGGTCATCTATGCGTGGCATTTCTTCAACTGGGAAACGTGGAATACGTCGTGAACTCCTCACAATCCTTCGGACAGTTCCAACTTGTAGGCTACTTCCCCCATACGTTCCATAATCTTATAGGGTCCTACAAAACGGGGCGCTAGTTTTCCCTTAACTCCAAAACATTTAACTCCTCGAAGTGGAGATACTCGAAGATAAACTCTGTCTCCGACCTCGTAAACGATCTCCTTGCGTTTTGAATCTGCGTAGCTCTTCTGCCTGGACTGGGCTATCTTGAGCCTATCGCGAATCAACTTCACCTTCTGCTCCGATTCCTTGATCAAATCTGGCTCGAACAGCTTGCGGTCTCCAACTTCGTCCCACGACAACGGAGTCCTACATCTCCTTGCGTATAACGCTTCGAAAGGGGCCATCTTCAAACTGGATTGATAACTATTGTTGTAAGAAAATTTGGCATACGGCAAATTGTCGTCCCAACTAGATCCATAATCTAGTGCACAGGCCCTCAGCATATCCTCCAAAATCTGATTGACTCTTTCAGTCTGTCCATCTGTCTGCGGGTGGAAAGCTGTGCTAAACTCTAGTATGGTACCCAAGGTTTCATGTAACTGATTCCAGAACTTTGAGGTAAACTGAGTTCCTCTATCTGATATGATGCTCCTCGGAACTCCATGCAAACATACAATTCGGGTCATGTATATCTTTGCCAACTTTGCACTGGTATAGGTAGTCTTTACGGGGATGAGATGAGCTACCTTTGTTAAACGATCGACTACGACCCAAATCGAGTGATAGCCAGAACGAGTTTTGGGTAATCCCGTAATAAAATCCATACCTAGCTTATCCCACTTCCATTCGGGTATTGGCAATGGTTGTAACAATCCTGCCGGCTTCTGATGTTCTGCCTTCACTCTCTGACATACATCACAAACTGCTACATACTCCACAATATATTTCTTCATACCGGTCCACCAGAAAATATCCTTCAAATCCAAATACATCTTAGTATTTCCTGCGTGAATCGAGTAGGGTGAATCATGGGCCTCCTGTAGAATCAACTTCCTGATCCCCGGGTCGTTAGGCACATAAATGCGGTCCTCAAACCATAAGGTGTCGTGTTCATCCTCACGAAATCCTTTAGCTTTTCCTTCGCTCATCCTCTCCTTTATAGAGGCAACCTCCTCGTCAGTTTTCTAAGCTTCTCTGATTTTATCCATCAGGGTGGACTGGATCTCTAGTGTTGCTACGTAGCCTCTCGGAACTATCTCCAAACGTAGTTCTCGTAAGTCCTCGGCTAACTCCTTTGGAAATTCCTCATCATTAGGGTATTGACATGGCTCTTACGGCTTAGCGCATCGGCTACTACGTTAGCCTTTCTGGGATGATAATGCAATCTCATGTCATAGTCCTTAATGAGTTCCAGCCATCTCCTTTGCCTGAGATTCAGCTCCTTCTGAGTGAATATATACTTCAAACTCTTGTGATCCGTATATACTTCACAATGGTTTCCGATGAGAAAATGTCTCCACGTCTTCAATGCATGTACTACGGCTGCTAACTCCAAATCATGAGTGGCGTAGTTCAACTCATGAGGTTTCAGTTGTCGTGAAGCATACGAAACAACTCTTCCTTCCTGCATAAGAACTGCTCCAAGTCCTCGACGTGAAGCGTCGCAGTACACCTCATAACCCTTATGTTGATCTGGCAGAATCAACACAGGGGATGAGACCAACCTTTTCTTTAATTCCTGGAAACTGTCCTCACATTCTTCTGTCCAACTGAACTTGGTGTCCTTCTTTAACAACTCCGTCATTGGCTTTGCAATCCTCGAGAAATTCTCAATAAATCTCCGGTAGTATCCTGCAAGTCCAAGAAAACTCCGGATCTCTCCAACTGTTGTTGGTGCTTCCCAATTTGTCACAGTGTCCACCTTGGCGGGATCTACTGCTATTCCTTCTCCGGATATAACGTGTCCGAGGAATCTGACTTCCTTCAACCAAAACTCACATTTGCTAAACTTGGCATATAACTGATGTTCTCTGAGCTTCTCCAATACCAAACGCAAATGCTCTGCATGCTCCTCTTCATCCTTCGATAAAATCAATATATCATCTATGAACACCACGACGAACTTATCCAAATACTCCAATCAATATATCATCTATGAACACCACGACGAACTTATCCAAATACTCCATAAATATTTTGTTCATCAGGTTCATAAAGTATGCTGGGGCGTTAGTCAGACCAAAAGACATAACGGTATACTCGTACAACCCGTACCTGGTGGTAAAGGTCGTCTTAGGTATATCCTGCTCTCGAATCTTCAATTGATGGTACCCTGATCGCATATCGATCTTGGAAAATACCTTAGCTCCTTGCAATCTATCAAACAGGTCATTGATCATCGGTAGTGGGTACTTGTTCTTGATCGTTACTTCGTTCAATCCTCGATAATCAACAACCATTCTTAACGATCCATCCTTCTTCTCCACTAGAAGTACTGGCGAACCCCAAGGCGAAGAACTTGGGCGTATGAATCCTTTATCCAGTAACTCCTTAATCTGTTTCTTAATCTCCTCCAAATCCTTTGCGGGCATCCTATATGGTCTCTTAGAAATTGGCCCGGTGCCTGGCAAAAGCTCAATAAAAAACTCAATATCTTTGTCAGGTGGCATTCCTGGCAGTTCTTCTGGGAACACGTCAGGGAAATCTTTCACCACTGGTACTTCCTCCTGAACAACTCCTGATAAGGAATTTAATCTGTTCCTTTTCGGCTCATGCCGGGATACATACTTGATCCTTCTTCCTTCTGGTGTAGTAAGCAAAATGGACTCACTGGCGCATTCAATATTCCCTTCATACTTAGATAACCAATCCATGCCTAATATCACATCCAATCCTTGAGATTCCAATACTATTAGGTCCGAAGGGAAAATGTAGTTACCAATCCTTAATGGTAACTGATCACACCATAACTTAGCCATATACTCAGCTCCTGGTGAGGTTACTAACATGGGCGACCTAAGGGCTTGGGTTGGCAGCTTATACTTATCCACAAATCCCCTTGAAATGTATGAATGCGATGCACCAGTATCGAAAAGAACGAATGCAGTAAAGGACTTAACTAAAAACTTACCTATTACTACATCTGGCTGAGCTTCAACCTCCTCCACGCTAACGTGATTCACTTGTCCTTTGTTGAAGGGGTTGGGCTTCTTCGCAGCGCTTCCATTGTCGTTCCCATTCTTAGCTTCTGGGCAGTCATTGCCATAATGCCCATTCTTCCCGCACTTGTAACAGGTGACATGGCTGAAATCCTTGTTGGTGGGTGTGGACGGGGTAGGGCGGCTCTGGTTACTACTTGCTCCATTCCCATTTCCATTCTTAGGGCCATTATGATTGTGCGAGCTACCTCCTCCATGGGTATGTTGAAACTGTCCTACCGTTTTAGGGGTAAAACGGGGCTTCTGCTGTGCTCCAGAATTGTACTTTTCTTGTCCGTACTTCCTCTTGCGACTTTCAATCTGTTGATGCTTCCTTTCAATCATTAAGGCGCGATCAACCAGCTCCTGGTAGTTATTGAAAGTTGCCACCATCAACTATACACTCATCTCATCATTCAGCCCTTCCATGAATCTCTCCTACTTAGCGGCATCTATGGCCACATCATCTGGGGCATAACGAGATAGGGTACTAAACTCATCCACGTACTGAGCCACAGTACGATTGCCTTGGCACAAATTGCGAAACTCCTGCTTCTTCATACTCATAGCTCCAGTTGAGACATGGGCGGTACGAAAAGCTTGCTGAAACTGATCCCAAGTCACATTGGCTATGGGAAAAGTGGCTGTGTAATTCTCCCACCATGTTGCGGCTGGTCCAGACAACTGATGTGCGGAAAAACGCACCTTCTTAGCATCTGAGCAGTTAGTAGTGGTCAAATCCCTTCCAATTTTGCGCAGCCAGTCGTCAGCGACTATTGGTTCAATGCTGCTAGCAAACACCGGCGGTTGTAACCTTAAGAAACGTGTCAGGTTGTCCATGGGTGGTGGTGGTGGAGGGTTATTGTTGTTGTTCTGGTTGTTCTGAGTATTCTGGACAAGTAGTTGCATCAGGGTGTTCTGCTGCTGGATCAACTGTGGGAGCTCAGGGGGAAACTCAAATCCGGGCTCACGTCTTGGAGGCATCTGATGGGTGTAGAGGGAAGAGATTAGAATAGAAAAGAGGTCTAGGGGAAATCACTACCCAATGCACATGAGGCAAACACACAATTCATCACACCAAAATCAATTTCAAACAAGGGCTTACACGGATCTAATCGTTACAAAAGTGTTCTAAATCTACTAAGTGGAAAAACTACTAGTCAAGGGAAGCTCTTCTAGGAATTTTGATCGACAGAGGATTCCATGATATCTGCTCCAGCTTCATCTTCATAGTCTTCGTCTTTGCTATCATCGGGTTCCGAATCCGTGTCGTCAATGATGATGTAGTCTTCCGGTGGAATCTCCTTGGGTTCTTCTTCCTCTTCTTCTTCTCCCATGAGTATCCCTAGCTTCCGTGTCAAATCATCATTCTTCTCCACAAGTATTAGCATCTCCTCCTCGTATCCATCGCGTGTAGACTTGAGTTCTTCCTCTAGCTCCAAATTCCTATTTAGTGCTTTCTTCAAATCTATCATCCCTGCACACATCTGGTGCTCCTCGCGACGAATGTGATGGTTCAACTCCTGGATGAAGGCTGCAATGGATCTATCCTTCCGGGTGCTGATCATATCCCAATTCTCATCTCGGCGTCCACAAATATGGTAGATGGTGTCCTTTAGCTCCTGCTTATAGACTTCTCCAATCCTTCCCATAGCGACGTGGGCTGCCATGCTCCTGCCTAGGCTCCATGTAGGCGCATTAAAAGAAAATGCTATGAGTGCGGTGACGGGCTTGAACGTCCTTCCTGGAACTTGAGCTTGAATCAACCAACGCTCCTCCTCAGGTAGAGTGGCATTGTAGGTTCCGGTGAAGCTTGGTAGTCCAATGTTTAGATATCTGGTGACTTCCTTCAGGTGTCGTCCAAATGGTGTATCTTCATCTGGTTGAGTGAATTTGTTCTTTGCATCCACCATCCTAAAAGAGTAGAAAATATGAGGAGTCAGAAAAGAGAAGAGTGAATAGTGCTCTAGGGCTTTAACTTAGTGGTTGTGTCCTACAGTCAGCGTGTGCTCTGATACCATCTTGTAGCGACCATACCTCAAACAGTCTGATCTCTGTGCATCAGTGTCATCCCTGGATCAGTAATGCTGACACGCACAGTACTTGAAGGATTTATAACAGAGTAGCAATCACACACTTATTACATCGATAGTTCCAGCGATGAACTTATTACAATAAAAATGGCTTAAGGCCATCTAACACGATAACAGCGGAAGGCTTGGAAGATAAGTGAGTCCATCAACTTCAGCGGCATCACTGAGTATAGAACCACGACCTATAAGGCACCTTACTCATCGTCTGAAAAGTCTGCAACATGAACGTTGCAGCCCGAAAACGGGTCAGCACATGGAATATGCTGGCAAAGTAACACATAGAGAGTAACAAAAGTAAAGCTATACTATATGCAATATGGCTGGTGGAAAGCTCTATGGTTACAGTTTTTGCGTAAAGCCAATTTTTCCCTACTTCAAAGGAATAGATTTTAAATTTACTATCATGGTAGTTGAAACATCGTTGAGAAGATAGACATCCTCTCAACGCCAAATTAATAAATCATCATTAAACCAAACAATATTAATTAGAGTAACATGATGAGATTCACATGATATCCCAGTACTAGATACTCAAGACGTCCATAACCGGGGACACGGCTAATCATGATCAGTTTGTACACTCTGCAGAGGTTTGTGCACTTTTCCCCACAAGACTCGGTCGCCTCCGTTTAATTTCTCGCACTTCATGATGTTTGAGAAACGGATGACCGAGACACAGTCTTTTGGAAGTACTCGCACCTTACAAACGGGTGGACCGTACCAACCTACATCCCCTACATCTGCTAGTCCACCACTGTAAGAGTTCGCACAACTTAGTCAACTATGCTAGAGCCCATAATAGCATTGTGGCTGCACACGGAAGTTTCTAGTATGAATAATCTCATGATCCCTTTGAGCCTGGGTGGCGGTCCAAAGAAAAACAGGCAATCGCTGGAATACCCAGGTGCCTCAATCCACCCAGATGTGTGTTAATGTTGCCACCTTAAGTTGAACCATTAATTAACAAACTTACATCTGTCATGCATACACTCACCCAATCCACGTCTACGAGCATAGCATGTCCTAACAGCAAACATAGAAGTAACTCCCAAAGGTTTGAATGTAATGCAGGTAATAGGTACTACCTCAATCTACTTCCCAGTCCCACAAGTTAATTGATCCTACTCATGCAATGTGTGAGGGTTTGACTAATGCAATGAAAACTGGGTAATTGGAAAGTATGATCAAGTGTTACTTGCCTTGCTGATGATCCGCAAAACCTAGAGATTCAAAGTAGCAAGCGGCGCACTCCGGGTACTCTATCACAAACAAACAAGCACACAATAAGTACTTAACTAAATGCACGGGTAAAACTCAAATAAGAGATCTAACCAGAAAGTTCAACTTAAGAACTCTGGTTTGCAAAAGAAACGACAAAAGAAAAGCAACGAAAGACAAACGGTGAAAGAGAAACAACTACCGAACCAATCTGGACCAAAGTCCAAATTTAGCAGAGGCAAACGCTTGAGTGACTAGGTTAAACGGAAAGAGAATTTCGATATGAAACTCAAGGCGCTTGAATCACCTGATTCCGATAAACGAGCGAAAAGATAAACTAAAACAAAGATCGGATCAAAGATCGCGATCAGAAAATAAACTAGAAAAAGAAAACTAATACAGCTTAACAAACGAACGTTCGTCAGCTGAGACTAAACGACGAACTCGTTCGTTAGAACGAACGAACGGGTGAACGTTTACTAATTAACTAAACCGAAAAAATAGAAAATCGATTTAAAGAAAAACCGACTAGGGTTCTAAAAAAACCAACGGTCTTCTAAAAGAAAACCGGGCGGTTACCTCGTCGACGACAGGCGGGCGGCGGCTGCGGCGGGCGGTGGCTGCGGCGGTGGGCAGCAGCAGCGGCGGCGTGCGGCGGTGGCTGGCGGCGGCGAGGGGCGGTGAGGCGGCGTGCGGCGGGGCGGGAGCTTGCAGCGTCGCGGCGGCGGGGTGCGGCGGCAAGACGGTAGGGCGGCGGCTTGCGGCGGCGACTGCGGCTTGCGGTGGGGCGGTGTGCGGCAGAGGTGGGGTGCTGCATTTATATAGGGGGGGAGGGGGTAGAAGGCTTGGGGAAGGGGGCAGCAACGGCGGCAGCGGAGGAGTCCGACTCGGCCACAGCCGACGCTGGCGGGGAAGGCGGTGCGGGCGGCGGCTGGGCCTGGCTCGACTGGGCTTCGACCCAGTCGGGTCGGGTTCCCCTATTTTTTTTCTAATTAACGCCGGCGCTACGAAAAGGAAATCTAAAAAAAATCTAAAATTGCCAAAACAAATTTTCACAATCTAAATATATTTAGAACAGGATGAACATTTTCTTGGCACTAAAATGCATTTTTGAAAACATGCAATTTTTCCTAATTCAAATAAAACTCCAAATAAAACTTGTTTGATTTTTTATTAAATCTTCCGTATTTCTTTACTTTTGGGAGAGTCATTTTACTCCCTCTCTCATATTTTATGATAGAAATACTTGAATATAAAATAAATAAAATCAAATGATCCTATTTTCAAAATTTGAGAAACCTTAAATATGAAAATGTTGAAATCCCCAACTCTCTCCGAGGGTCCTTGAGTTGCTTAGGATTTTCTTGGATCACCAAAAGCAAGAAAATATGATATGCATAATGATCTAATGTATAACATTCCAAATTGAAAATTTGGGATGTTACACAGAAGAAGCCCAGGAAGTGCCGGAGGGGGACCAGAAGGTTCCCGGGCTGCCCCCGAGGGTAGGGGGCGCGCCCCCCTACCTCGTGGACAGCCCAGAGGTCCCCTTTACTTGTCCCCGACTCCAACACCTCCTATATATACAGAAACCTCCAGAAAATAACCTAGATCGGGAGTTCCGCCACCAAAAACCAATCTAGACCCTGTTCTGGCACCCTTTCGGAGGGGGAATCCCTCTCCGGTGGCCATTTTCATCATCCCGGCGCTCTCCATGACGAGGAGGGAGTAGTTCACCCTCGGGCTGAGGGTATGGACCAATAGCTATGTGTTTGATATATCTCTCTCTCTCTCTCATATTCTTGAGATGGCACGATCTTGATGTATCACGAGCTTTGCTATTATAGTTGGACCTTATGATGTTTCTCCCCCTCTACTCTCTTGTGATGAATTGAGTTTTCCCTTTGAAGTTATCTTATCGGATTGAGTCTTTAAGGATTTGAGAACACTTGATGTATGTCTTGCATGTGCTTATCTGTGGTGACAATGGGATATCACGTGATCCACTTGATGTATGTTTTGGTGATCAACTTGCAGGTTCAGTGACCTTGTGAACTTATGCATAGGGGTTGGCACACGTTTTCGTGTTGACTCTCCGGTACAAACTTTGGGGCACTCTTTGAAGTTCTTTGTGTTGGTTGACCAGATGAATCTGAGATTGTGTGATGCATATCGTATAATCATGCCCACGGATACTTGATGTGACAATGGAGTATCTAGGTGACATTAGGGTTTTGGTTGATTTGTGTCTTAAGGTGTTATTCTAGTACGAACTCTATGATAGATCGAACGAAAAGAATAGCTTCGTGTTGTTTTACTACGGACTCTTGAATAGATCAATCAGAAAGAATAACTTTGAGGTGGTTTCGTACCCTACAATAATCTCTTCGTTTGTTCTCCGCTATTAGTGACTTTGGAGTGACTCTTTATTGCATGTTGAGGGATAGTTATATGATCCAGTTATGTTATTATTGTTGAGAGAACTTCCACTAGTTAAAGTATAAACCCTAGGCCTTGTTTCAAAGCATTGCAATACCGTTTATGCTCACTTTTATCATTACTTACCTTGCTTTTTTTATATTTTCATATTACAAAACCTATATCTACCATCCATATTGCACTTGTATCACCATCTCTTCGCTGAACTAGTGCACCTATACAATTTACTATTGTATTGGGTGTGTTGGGGGACAGAAGATACTCTTTGTTATTTGGTTGCAGGGTTGTTTGAGAGAGACCATCTTCATCCTACGCCTCCCATGGATTGATAAACCTTAGGTCATCCACTTGAGGGAAATTTTCTACTGTCCTACAAACCTCTGCCCTTGGAGGCCCAACAACGTCTACAAGAAGAAGGTTGTGTAGTAGACATCACCATCCATGTGTCTTTTTTTCTTAGTACCAATAAATAGATTACCTTACTTTCCTTGATTGAATATAAAAACATCGTCTATATGGGTTTTGCTTTGTGCGCGTACTACAGCCAAGCAGAGCAATCCCTGGTTTGAATCCTACCAAAGTGCATATTTCTTTCTTTCAATCGGTACTTTCACAATGCTACTTGCAGGACAAGGGCGAGGCCCGACGTGACGTATGAAACTGGGCCATCTGTGGGCTTGAGGTAACCGTGTTTGAATAAAATCATACAGGCAAAAAAAGGAACCCGTCGCTCGCGTCTCCTCCGGGGGTGGGGCGGGAGAACCCTAGCCGCCATCCTTGCCCCTCCCTCCTGCTTCGCCACCACTGTCGGAGGAGGCCGAGGAGCAAAGCTCGCCCGGCGGACGGCAGTCTCTCCTCCTCCCCTCGCATAGGGGCCTCTGGCGTGGCGGCATAGATGGAACGCTAGGGCAGTGGCCCATGGGCTCTGGTGGTGGTTGTTCCACCACGGCTGCGACATCAGCGTAGGGCCGGCCATGGTGTCCAGTTGCGGAGGATCAAGGTATCCCTCCCTAGATCTGTACCCCTCGATGGCGGTCCTAGGGTTCTTCTAGCACCAAAATGGTGTTCTGCTTGATGTTGACCCTCATTGATCTGGCCATTGAAGAGTTCCGGAAACCTTTGCCGGAAATCTCCACTGGGTTCTTGACGCCTCTAGATTGCTGGATCAGATGGGATTCGGTCGTGTGCGCCCCTATTTCATCTTGTGTGGCTCCAGGAGGGTGTGACACGAAATTTCATTGTATATTGACATTACGGGTGATGTCGGTATTTAAACTTTCATGGTAATGACCGGGGCAGAGAATGTCATGGTGGCTGCGGTCTAAGGCCTAGTAATGGCGGATCGAGTCCTCCAGGCGATGATGACTGTGTTTGGTGATTCATAACTTGTAGCAGCGGCATCGGCAAGTGGGCATGACAGCACGGGAGGAGTACATAGTCTTAGCTTTCAGGGTGTAAGCCCAAGGTCTGGCATTAATTGGTTGTGCCCGACAATGGCCTTATTGAAGGCATTGTTCTGAGAGCGCGATTTTTTTCCAGGCTTGTTGGTGCAATATCTGCCTTCCTATGTTTTGGAGATTGTTGATAGAAACAGGTTTGGACTGACTTGTTTACTAGTGCATATTGGGAGAAAAAGTCCATACAGATCCGGAGAGAATGATGTCTCCAGTGCTAAGTTTGAGGAACTTCACCGAAGTATATTTGCGTTGCAGAGAAGAAGGAGCTACATATGTTGAAGACTTGTAGACGAGAAGTTTGATGTGAAGGAGTTAGCCCCTTCGAAATCTATTGTTGGCGTAAAGCAATCTGTTCGGAGCTATGTCCGAAAGAAAATGACTGCAGCGAGTGGAAGTCGAAGACAAAGTGAAGACGTAATATTCATCTTGTTGTTCTTCTTTCATTTATTTGAGTCATAGGACCTCCATACTATTAAGAGGGGTATAGGTTCTTGAAGCTTAGATCCGTTGTGATGCTTAACCCAAAACCTATGAAAGGTGCGAGAGAAATCTCTTTATGCTTTGAATGATTACCTATCAGCAGTAGACGATGTTGTTCGTGTTGTAGGAGATATCTTTCGAACTGAGGAGTTAGCATTACTTGCTTCGCAAGTAATGTTACCGTTGTGCTCAAAATTCGACCGTTTGACTCGTGTCATTCGGCCATTGGCTGCTCCACACGTCCAATTTGGGCATTTCCCTTCAGGGAATGTTGCCGCTATAAATAGACACCCCGCTCCAAAATCGTTCGCTGGCTGCTCCGCTTAAGATTTCTGAGAAGATTGATTGAGCATCCCCTCTCCGAGTGATTTGAGTTTAAGATCCACCAAGAGAAGAATCAAGAGCCCAAACTTAGACGGTGGTTTAGCATCACAGCTATTTTGAGCGAGAGTTCTTGTACCTATTACTCTTGAGAGTTGCGCACTCTCTAGATGGATAGGTTTCAGCTTGAGTGTGAAAGAGTTGTTGCCTTCATTGAGCTAGGTCTTCAGCAACCAAGAGTGATTGTGGTTCGCGTAGATCGACTGAAGGTTTGGAGATAGCCGACAAGTATCTACCACGAGAGTAATCAACTGGAGTCTGGTCAGCTCCGAGATGAAGGAGAATAGGGTGAAGATAGTTTATCTTAAGTGTTAAGTCACAACCCCTCCAACCAGACGCAGTCCTTCGACAGAAGGGCGAACTGGTCTACCAAATCTCTCTACCGCAATCGAGCACCACTGGTCCAATCTACTTCACTACATTACTTTTGGCAGTGTACTTTCGTGCTTTGTGATGATAGTTTACCTGGTTATTATATGCTTGTTACAAATCTTTAAGTCTTATATTGTCTCTCGTCCCAACTGTGTTGTGTGTTGTTTACTCAATATCTTTCTCTTCACTTAGTTGGTGGCACTTGTATCTCACATTATTCCTCGCTCGTATCCTATTTAGACTGTCTACCTATCACTGTGTTGTTCTTCATAACTTAGTCACAGTTATTCCTTGTGCATTTCTTTCGTGTTTCTTCCCTTGTGTTATTTCAATGCTTTTGTTCCTGTTAGCATGCTGCATTACCATCATCATTGTCAAGCCTTTGATATATATTATACTCAAGTTGTTATTGCATCTTACATCGATAGTTTTGTCCCTCAATTGTATGCTTATCTGAGTTAATATCTACCGAATCTTGTTTCCGCTGCCGTGTTTGGTATCAGTTCAAAACATTCGCATGAATTTTTGAATCTCCCTTTCACCCCCTCTGGTCGATATACTCTCAGTCCTAACAAGGGTGATAACCTAAGATCTATGGTCGGGCAATGATGATGCTTGTGCGCTGTTTTCTTCTTAGAGGTGTCACTTTTGGAGAATTTGGAATCTGGATGTTTTCGTGGTGGCGGTTCATGTTCCAATTACAAGGAATCGATCACTATAGCTGAATCTTTTTTTTTCTTTTTTTCTTTTTGGGCTATGCACATCCATAATGTCTTTAGGAGATCCGTTGTTGCAAATGCTAGGTATAATTGGTATCTCGGTGATACGTCTTCGTCGTATCTATAATTTTTTATTGTTCCATGGCATTATTATACAACTTTCACATATTTTTGTCCACGTTTTATATGATTTATTGGACTAACATATTGATCCAGTGCCCAATGCCAGTCCTTATTTGTTGCATGTTTTTTCCGCAGAATATCCATATAAAACGAAGTCCAAACGCGATAAAAATTTACGGAGATTTATTTTGGAATATATGTGATTTTTGGGAGGTGGAATCAACGCAAACGGAGGCCCACAGCCTCCACGAGACACCTGGGCGCGCCAACACCCCCTGGTGCGCAGTGGTGGTTAGTGGCCACCTCGTAAGTTGGTTGGGGATCTTCTTCAGGCGCAAGAAAGATAATTTATGGAAAAAATCATGCTAAAATTTTCAACCAGTCAGAGGTATGGATCTCCGAGAATTTAACAAATGATGAAGGGCCAGATCCGGGGGTCGCGAAACAGAAGAAAAATAGAGAGACAGATCCAATCTCGGAGGGGCTCTCGCCCCTCCGCCGTCATGGAGGCCATGGATCATAGGGGAAACCCTCCTTCCATCTAGGGGAGGCCAAGGAAGAAGAAGACAGAGGGGGGCTCTCTTCCAATCTCTCGCGGTGGCGCCGGAGTGCCGCCGGGGCAAGGATCGTGACGGCAATCTATATCAACAATCTTGCTACCATCAACACCAAGTTTCTCCTCCTCTATGCAGCGGTGTAACCTCTCTATTCCCGCTGTAATTCTCTACTTAAACTGCTAAACACTATATATTATTATCCAATATATGTGGTTATCCTATGATGTTTGAGTAGATCTGTTTTGTCCTATGGGCTAATCGACGACTGTGGTTGGTTTGAGTGTATATTTTATTATGGTGTTGTCCTACTGTGCCCTCCCTGTCGCGCAAACATGAGGGGTCCCCGCTGTAGGGTGTTACAATATATTCATGATTCTCTTATAGTGGGTGGCTAAAGTGATAGAAACTTACGCCCGAGTAAGGGGTTTGTTGCGTGTGGGAGTAAAGCGGACTTTATACTTAAGGCTATGGTTGAGTTTTACCTTAATGATCTTTAGTAGTTGCGGATGCTTGCTAGAGTTCTAATCATAAGTGCATATGATCCAAGTACGGAAAGTATGTTAGCTCATGCCTCTCCCTCATATAAAATTGTAAGAATGATTACCGGTCTAGTTATCGATTGCCTCGGACAAATCCTTCTCTTTCGCTACAAAAGCTTGCTTCTACATTACTAAGTTTATTATCTTGTAATTTTTTATTCTTGCTAAGTACTTTTAATTTTATTATCGTTTTAGATAAATCAAATGTTAAGTATGCATAGAGTTGTATCGGTGGTTGATAGAACTTGAGGAAATATTTGTTTTACCTTTAGCTCCCCGTTGGGATTCGACTTTTACTTATCAAAAAGGCTACAAACGACCCACTACATTTGTGGGTTATCACTCGGCGATATTAATATATTTCCTTTGTTTGAAAAAATACAAGCAAAAATGATTGATTTTCTAGTTCTAGTCCTAATTTGCTATGACATACATGTACATGGGCTGGCCAAACGGGAACGACTGGGATAAAATCTATTTTGTGGCCCATAGAACAAAAACATCGCTAGTTTGATACTCCATCTATTCTGAAATAGTATTTCTCAAAAAAAAAATTCTGAATTAATTGCCTTAGACTATTCTAAATAGTAAATATGGGTGTTAGAATATCGAACTCATAGATCTGTTTAGATACGAATATATGTAGACATGTTTTAGTTTTAGATATATTCATATCTAGGAAAAAATGAAAGAAAATTAGTTTAAAATGGAGGTAATACAATTAGTACCACTTTGAATAGATTTAGAGAACTTTTTTTGCGCGGGACAGAATAATCATTTTATATGTAGAAGGATGGACAAAAGAAAAACAAATCAGAGTAACAGACCTCTCTTTATTTATTTTTATTAATTTCTTTAATACATTACAGATGCAGATATTCATAAATGCACACATACACTCATTTTGTGAACACACGCACCCACATCCTGCCCTTATGGGACCTTGTCGTGACTGAGTCGACATATCATATTGAGATTAATAAAGTCGCCAAAGATTTCTTAGTCGACAGGATTGGATGCACGTATATTTATTGGTAGGTATATATATATAAAAATAAAAGTAAAAAAATTAGGTAGAGATTGTGACACATTGCGTTCTTGTGCACGTTAGCAGCCGGAGCATTTTGGCCGTTCGACCCTTCGTGGACCGCAGCGAACGAACCCCTCTCAACGATCCTGGGCCTGATCCCAAGCAGTGGAAGTGTTGTACCGTCGGCACCGACCGGCCGTGCGCCCTCCTCCTTCCGTGTCCGCGACCGCGCGTCGCATTGGCAGTCACACAACACGTAAAAACCAAACCCCACACGGCAGCCGCGAGCCCACGTTCCCCTACCTTCGATCGCTGCCTTCCTCCACACACAGCCCTAGCCGGCCGGCCACCAACCATGGAGATCTCAGCCGCCACGGCCACCGCCGGCTCTTCCCCGCCAGCCAAGCCGGTGCTCCTCCGCCCCCACGCTACCTCTTCCGCTACCACCACCATCAGCCGCCGCGCCTCCCCCTCGGCCTCGGCCACCGTCCGCCGCCGCGCGCGCACCCGCCGTTCCAAGACCATCTCCGGCGCGGGCGACTCTTTCTCCGGCGATGACGGGGAGGGCCCTTTCGGACCCGGCAGTGGCGGGAGCGGCGGCGGCGGGTGGAACCATGGTTTCGGGTCCGGATCTGGTCAAGGCTGGGACTCATCGGAGCCCGACGTCCCCGCGCCCCGCCGATCGGCGGCGGAGGTGGCGCTCGGCGTGATCTACGAGCTCATGTGCCTCATCGCCCTCTCCAACTGCACACAGTTTGCTGTGCGGAGGCTCGCGGGGCTTCTCGCCGCTCGCGTCGCGGCGCTGCGCTTCGTCGTCCCAAGAGTCTGCTGAGGTGGGGATCCGGTCGGACGGTTCAGTCTCGTACTGCCCCGTCTCTCTCCTGATGTAGGATCTGCTTCCTCTACCCCAATTCTGCTTGTGTATATATGTGCGTGCCTGTGAATTTAGGGGTTGGGGGGCTAGGATCCTTGCTCCTTGCTAATTGCATGTGGCGATCCGTGGTAACAAATTTGTCGAATTGAAATGGAAGAACATATGAACAAGACCTATTTTCTTGGACTAACACCGATTGCTTAAGGGCTTGTTCGGTTGGAGGGGATTCGAAGGGGATTGGAGTGGATTGGGGGAGGATTGGACCCCCTACAAGTCAAAATCCCCCTCAATCCCCTCCAAACCTCTCCAGGAGAGGTTTAACCAAACAAGGCCTAATGCAAATTATGTAAAAAGTACTCCCTCCGCCCCTTATATTATGGGATAAAGGGAGTGGTTTGGTGCAAGCCATCATATTTGTGTGCAAAATATTTGTGTGCAAAAAATGTTTGTGGCTATATCTGATCACTTGCATAGTCGAAACTGTAAAACGGTGCAGTAAGTGGAAGTAAGGTATAATGTCTACTGCACTAAAAAAATATACTCCCTCCGTTCCAGAATATAAGGTGTATTGGTTTCCGTGCAAGTCAACCATATGAAAGTTTGACCAAGATTATAGAGCAAAATAGATACATCTATAATACCTAATAGAAAAAATATGAAACTACCTTTCATGCTCGATCAAATGATATAAATTTCATATTGTGAATATTGATATATTTTTCTAAAAACTTGGTCAAACTTGCACTCGTTTGACTTTTGAAAAAACAAATACACCTTATATAAAGGAACGGAGGGAGTAATGTCTAAGGGGTAAACCAAGAATTATAGTGCGCGCTTGGTTGCTCGCATTGTCAGTAAGGCTCGCGCCGGACGAAAATAAGTTGTTTGGTTGCGTGTGCTGAATTGGCAGTTTTATGGCAGCGGCTGAGCGCAGCCACACGTGGCTTCTCGTTGCACGCCTCGGGAAGCGCGAGAGACGGATGCGACATCTTATAACTCTCTCTTTAGCCCATTCTCTTTCACATCATGCTTTCTCACTTTCCTCTCATCGCCTGTTATTCTCGTCTCTTCTTCGATGAGTCGCCCGCCGTCCGCTAACTCCCATCAGCGCCGGCAACAACCGCATCCACGAGCGGTTGGTTGCCGGCTTGGCGAACTTCGGGGTCGATCTCATGCGAGCTCTACATGCGCTGTCTCCTATCTACACCAGGCCGCCTTGTCCGGTCAATGTGGTGTCGGCCGCTCCGACTCCATCGTCGATGTCGAACCTCGTGGTCATGGGTTCGGTGGCGTCGTCGGAGGGGGCGGCCATTGCGCTGCTGCAAGGAACCCATGTGGGTGGAGGTGTTTCTTTACCCCCATCCAAGGGTTTTCTTCGGGCATCGCGGCAGGCCCATGGATGACGGCGCCCTCCACCTCAACCGCGCGAGTGGCCACGAGCACCGAGCCAATGCCGACGGATGTCGGCTTTGGCGGCTCCTCATCCTCTTCGCCCGCCATCTCCTTCTCGTCGGGGTTTTCTCCTCGGCCGTCGTACGCTCAAGCTACAACCGCTTCGGTAAGAACCAAATCTCCTTTGCTCGTAGATTTGTAGATTAGGGTTTTCATCATTAGCATGTCAATGAATCGATTGGATTCGATCCCTTCTTGTGTGGTATTGTTCATAAGCATGGCAGTGTTCATGCTTGATATGTATTTGATGTGCATGTCTAGTAGTTTTCATAGGCATGCAAGACTAGAGTGTGCTTAGTGCTCATGATGTACAATGTGTTCATGGGCATGGTAGATAGGTGTTTGTGTTTGATGTTCATGCTTAGTAGTGTTCATAGGCATGCAAGACTGGTGTGTGCTTAGTGCTCATGAGGTACAATGTGTTCATGGGTATGGTAGATTATGTTTGATTTTCATGATTAGTGCTCATGTGCAACAATGTGTTCATGATGCTAGCCATATTGTTGTTATCTTTCATGTTCCTCCTAAGTGTTCATGTGCATGTTATCTAGATCGATGCATATTTCATGTTCATGCTTAGGGTTCATGGGCATGCTAGCTACATCGGTGTCGTCTTTGATGTTCCTGCTTAGGTTTCTAGTACAAATGTGCATGCTAGCTTTACGTACATGGTTCTCATGGTATCTAGGACCAATGTGTTCGCTACTTCAGTTACTAGTACAAATATAGCATGCTGCCAATGCCCTGTTACTATTCCATGTCATCTTACCTGACAAGGTGATGCAGACGGAATAGGATAGGGCCAGTGGAGGACCCATGTCATCGCAGGTGCCGAGGCCGCCGTGGACTTCATCCCCACGAACCACTGGCTCAAGAGTGTGAACCTACCTAGCAGGATTGCCTTTACCATGAGCCAACCACGTTCAAGGGGACGAGCTCCTCGGACCGGCCACGAGGAGGGGTCCCGAGAGCCACTTCGGTTTTACATGCAAATCAGGGACGAGGAGGATCTGCTATGCTCGTCATCCCTCCTAAGTTCAAGGAGGTGATGGAGCAGTGGCTCGTGATCAAGACCAACCGTGTCGTCAGTCAGTCTGCCAATAAGTGGTGCAAATTCTGGGTGCAGGTTCAGAGCTTTGAGGGGCAGATGGTGCTTGGCCGGGGCTGGCAGTACTTCTGCCGCCGCCACAGGATCGTCCCTGATAACCTTGTCATGTTGCGCTTCTCCGACCTAGGACTCAAGGTCCAAATCTACAACCACGACAGCTACATCGGGTGCATGGTGCGCTACAGCAGGCACAGCTGCATCGCTCGCCTTGAATTCGCTCTCTGGACTTGTTAGTATGAACTTGTAGTTAGTTTGCTGCAGTGATGTGAGAACTTTCTATGAACCTTTTAATATTTTGTCCAGGGTTCAGCACCCTGTGGTGAAGCAAGGGGTTGTTTAGCTACTAGTTTATGTGCTCTTAGTGCTTTGCCTGGTATTATGCCTAATGTGGTGGTAAGGTCACCACATTGAATGGGGTGAGCAGAACACAAACGTGTATGCAACCAAACAACCCTGGTTTGCATCTGCTCACCCCTTAAGCACAAATGCAGGCGACCAAACAGCCGACACTAAAGTGACCATTGATGCAATGTATGCAACTAGACAACATGCAAAATGTTGGTTTGTTGCCTGTTTTTGCTGAACCGGGCTTTCGTGAGATATGGCGGAAATGCAGGCACTACTTACCCGGGGCAACCAAACACGTCCATAGTGGTGCCATTGGATTCCTTTTTCTTTTCGGTGGCCGAGTAGATGAGTATTTTCTCCTAAATTATTGACTTCCATGACACTACTCTTGTTAATAATATGCACCCTCACCTTTCACGACACTAAATTTGCGACTTCCAGGATACTAAATTTGTGACTCGGTACTTTTTTTCAGCGGTCCGGTAGATGATGTCTGCTTTTCCAGGACATATTGGCTTGTTAATATTTACTAAAAAAAACTGCCTTGTTAATAATATGCACCCCAACCTTTTAAAAACAATAATAGTATGCCGCTATGCGCCCCATGGACGGGAATTTCGGCCCTTGGCCTGGCGCCCCCTTCGTCTGACCCACAATGTACTAAGAGCATCTCTAATCCCTCAAAAGAAAAAGAAAAAAAAAGTGTCTCTAGAAAACCGAGTCTTGTAAAAACAATATACAAGACCTCCTAAAACAAATTTACAGTACCACGCGGTGTCAGGTAGAACAAATCTCGTAAACTCATACCGTAAATGTTTTTTCTTCTCCTTTTCTTCCCAAGTTCCCTTTCGGGGACGCACGCATGCACAAACTCAAACTCCGGCCGACCAAAACAGTGCCACTCTGTCCTGCTGCCTACTCCGGCGCCAATCCGTCTCATCGCCTGCTTTGGCAAACGCTGAAGCATGCCACGTGCCGGATGATGCTCCGACCAGTTGCCGCTGAGCTCCTTCGACTGCTCGTTGCTCATGCACGGCTTCGCTACCCCCTCATGAAAGGATCGATATGGCTGACAAGAGGGGGGTGAATAGGCAACTAACAATTTTAGCTTTTCTTTACCAAATTAAACTTAGCATAAAAATAGGTTGTCTAGATATGCAACTAGGTGAGCAACCTATATGATGCAACAACAACTAGCACACAAACAAGCAAGGGATAAAACACAATAAAAGCTTGCACAAGTAAAGGTAAGAAATAACCAAGAGTGGAACCGGTGGAGAAGAGGATGTGTTACCGAAGTTCCTTCCCTTTGAGAGGAAGTACGTCTCCGTTAGAGTGGTATGTAGGCACAATGCTCCCCAAGAAACCACTAGGGCCACCGTATTCTCCTCACGCCCTCACACAATGCGAGATGTCGTGATTCCACTATTGGTGCCCTTGAAGGCGACAACCGAACCTTTACAAACAAGGTTGGGGCTATCTCCGCAACTTAATTGGAGGCTCCCAACGACACCACGAAGCTTTACCACAATGGAATATGGCTCCGAGGTGACCTCAACCGTCTAGGGTGCTCAAACACCCAAGAGTAACAAGATCCGCAAGGGATTAGTGGGGGAATCAAATTTCTCTTGGTGGAAGTGTAGATCGGGGCCTTCTCAACCAATTCCTAGAAAATCAACAAGTTTGATTGGCTAGGGAGAGAGATCGGGCGAAAATGGAGCTTTGAGCAACAATGTAGCTTAGAGATGGAATAGGTGGTCTTCTTGGGGAAGAAGACCCCCTTTATATAGTGGGGGAAAAGATCCACCCACTACCCCCTCACTCAGCCTGCGAGACGCGGTACTACCGCACAACCACGTGGTACTACCGCAAGGGGTTGCGGTACTACCGCTGCGCGGTGATGCACTACCGTTCACGCGGTAGAGGCCACATGAGGTCCTGTTGCACTGGGCAACGAGTGGTAGAACCGCCGGAGCGATACTACCACGCCCCCTATGGTACTACCGCAAGGCAGGTCTCAACTAGCATTGGGAAGTGCGCGGAAGTAATAAATTTCTTCCGTAGCAACTTCCGCTGAGGTTAGAGCTCTACAAAAATCCGGCATGGGACTAGCGCTTACAGGGAGCGGTACTACCGTGTATGGGCGGAAGTAAAAAATTACGTCCCCCTACTTCCGCATGCGCTAGCATCTTGGGCTTGGAGGCAGCGATACTACCGCTCGTGAGGAGCGGTACTACCGCAAGCCCCTGCGGTACTACTGCTCCCTTGAGCAGTACTAGCACACGCCACAGAGGCTATAGGACTTGGCTGCCTTCATATTGCAGAGACAGGGATAAATGGATGGTGCTCCATCGAAGCGAAGGAAAGGTGGTGCAAAGGAACAAATGTATACGTGTTGATTCCACCCTAACCTTTCTGGAGCGGACCCCCTCTTAATAGTACGGGTTTCCTATGACTCAAATCCACCGAAATGAAACGTAGAGAACCGCCATCTTCGATAGGCTCAGAGGGGCACCGAATCGTCTTGTGCCTAGACATGAGATATCTGAAATGCTCAACGCACAAGATTAGTCCCGAAATGCACTGTCATCAATCACCAAAACCACATAGGGAGAAATATGCCCTTACAATCTCCCCCTTTTTGGTGGATTGATGACAATACTGGATTTGCACATAGGGATAAAAAAGGTCAAAAGCAAACCTAAAATCTATAAAATATAGACAGACTCCTCCTAGATTTGTGCATTATATAGATATGCTTTGGACTGCACAACATACACATTAGGATCAACACTCGCCCTATATTTTATAGACAAGGCAATCCTTGCAAGAATATAAGTGACACTAAGCATTGAAGCAAGGTATATAAAGTGAGCATGAAGTAAAGGGTAGAAGATAAGATAAGCTCACAAGCTACTAAACATACTAGACAATAAAGGATAAGCTTGAGGGCATATGTCTCACACCATATGATACAATAAGTCTCCTGGTCTCACACGCACATAAACACAAACCAAAGCAACAAAATCAAAGAGACACAATTGAAAATCCTACACTCTCTCCCCCTTTGGCATCCAGACACCAAAAAGGCATAGAGGACACCTAAAACACAGGTGGTAGTAGAACTCCATGGCATCACCAGTCGTGTTCCTGCTCCTCAGACTCCTCTGCAGCACAGGATGAAGAGATAACTCTAGTATCCTCCTTAGACTCAGTCCACTGGCAGTGACGTCTGGTCCATGATTCCTCATCCGTGATCCTCTCCTCGGAGCCACTCACAAATTCAAGACCAACCTGCCTCATAATTGCCTTGTCGCGACGACGAGCCATCTTGGCGTTCACATGAGCCTTGTATTGTCCCTTGGCCTGCATGCAGAACAGAGCATTCATCTTGGTCTTGAGCTTCTTAGCCCAAAATGGCTCAGCAGAGGGAGGTGCATACCCCTCAAAACTGTCCTCCGCCTCCTCCTCAAACTCATCATCATCAATATCCATACGGGCAGCTTCTGCCTCAGCCCGGGTGGTGGTGTTAGCCCACTTGTTCTTCTGGCCCAGCCTAATGGGCTCATGGCGAATCCAGTTGGGAGCATGAAAATCTTCACGGGGAAAGAGCTTCTCCCAAGTCATCGAGATCAAAAGGTGCAAATAAGGCTCATAGATGGGAACCTTGCGATGGAACACCACAAACTGAAGCTCACACCACATGATATGAGAGACATAAAGTGGTCCAGGTTGTTGAAGACGCGCTTCCTCGCAGATAAGCATCATGTACACAAGATAGGAATGCACCCTGTCCTTGTCGCCTATGCGAGGGAAAAGAGAGTTACGGAAGATCCGGTGCATGATGTCAAGAAACTGGTTCAGCGCATAAGTCTTCCTTCCATTGGGTGAAGACTTCTCAACAAGATAGGGTTGAAGCTTGTTCTTGGAAGCAGACTTAGGGTTGGCATGCGGGCGGACACCAACGGGCACATCCAGCCCCTCATCACGAACGTGCAACAAATCGATGTACTCCTTCCACTCAGAAGACATCCTCTTTCCATTTGTCATCCAAGTCTTGGTCCGCTTCTCATCCGTGTGGAAGTGGACAGACGCAAAGAACTGAGCCACAATCTCCGGGTCAAAGTCAAGGTGGAATGTGATGACCTCCTCAATACCAAACTACTCCACCAAATCCAGAGGCTAACCAAAATATGCCTGGTGCTTCTTCAGATGGTCCATGTCAATCCACTGAACGGGTAGATAGATGTTGTGCTTGGCCTTGATCACATCTAGATAGATGAGAAATTGTTGCTTTGTCTAAAAGAAGCCATTGCTCCTGTTGAGTTCTCTAGGATTGACGTAGGGGTTAAGCTTACTTCGAATCATAAACTCTGCTTGAGGCATCTCATCCATGCCGACAACTGCTCCTTGATCTTGGTAGCTGAGGTCTTGACGTTGCGTTGTGGGCCATTGGACCCCTCAGGAGCTTCTTGGTTGCGAAGACGCTTCGAGCTCGTGTCACGGCTGGGCTTCGAGCGCCTAGCACCGGTACTGGAGCCACCACCTATGACAAACAACGCAAAAACACGAAAAGAGCGAGAAGGATTATTGCAAATACCAAGGCCAAAATTGAAAGAAACAAATAGAAACAAGATTAGGTGTGACAAAACAACGCAATTGTGAGTCAAGCGGTAGTACTGTGATAGGATACGGAAGATTTTTTTTTACTTCTGCTCTGACCACGATAGTACAGCGCCGGGTTGGCGCGCTAGTACCGCTCTCAGGGCGGAAGTATTTTTTTACTTTCGCGCACCGAGCGGTAGTACCGCACGGGGCAGATTTGGCAAGAACACATCTGAGAACATCCGTGAAGATGGATCGGTACTATAGTTGATCAAAACTACGTAGTTGTGTTACACCAAATAGCATATCTACTGCACAAGCACTCTCCAACAATCTCCTCTTGCAAAGATTTAGCCAAAAATCACTAGACCTACACATGCATCTCCCAAAATCTAGAAGCACAAGAACGAGGCAAAGAGAGAGGGACTAGGGGATATACCGGGCTCCATGGCAAGAGGGCGAGGTGGGGAACAATCCCACCGGTCGAAAGGAGAGGAGAGTGGACGGAGACGGAGATCCGGCGAGGTCCTCCGGTGCCGTTCTTGGGCAGGACAGAGAGAGACGCAGTGAGGGGAAAGAGATGAATGGGTATGGGGGACTTGGAACTCCCCCTGCTCGCACTTAACCCCCACGCGTCCTCGACAGCGTGGTAGTACCGTAGGTCATTGCGGTAGTACCGCCCGGGCGGAACTACCGCACACTGGGCGGTAGTACTGCTCTTCCAGCGGCAGTAACAATTTACTACCATGATGGAAGCGGTAGTACCATACCGTGGGCGTAGCTGTGCAAGCACAGGAGCCACCTACCTCCAACGGTAGTACCACAAACCCAAGAAAGTGTATGTTTCGACAAAACCGAAAAAAACACGGCCTTTGCAATGCACACTTCGAGCAACCGGACACGCAAAAGGGAACAAAAAGAAACAACTAAACAAGAACAAGGTCCAAAAAGAAAGCAAAGATATAACGAGGACCAAAAGACAAACTAAAACCTCTCATGAAGAGAGGGCGCTGGCCGGAGCCACCTATGTTTGAGTCAATTGGTATGGCACCGCGAAGAATTATCCTTGGGCCCATGACCAAACTCGTCTTTGAAGCACAAATACCATCAACAATGGCGAATGTGAAAGAGTTGATCAATTTATGCATAATGGGGGGATGGATAGTTCATTGAGAAAACAACACTCCCCCTATGTCCATGCCTACATCTAAGCATGACAACAAGATGCGTATGGTGGGGTGTGCACGGGTTCAAGCCACATTGCTCAAATCGATGATATTTAGCTCATGCCTTAACTCGTGAAATCTTGCTTCATCCAAAGGCTTCGTGAAAAATATCTGCAAGGTTATCATGAGTGTTGACATAGTGAAGATCAATCTCCCCTCGCCTAATGTGATCCCGGATGAAGTGATACTGAATCTCAATATGCTTCGTCTTGAAGTGTTGCACCGAGTTGAGAGAAATCTTGATGGCACTTTCATTGTCACACCAAAGAGGCACTTTGTCACAAATGACACCGTAATCCTTTAAAGTTTGCCTCATCCATAGAAGTTGAGCACAACAACTATCGGTGGCCACATACTCGGCTTCGACGGAGGAGAGAGACACACAACTTTGCTTCTTAGAAGACCAACTCACCAAAGAGCAACCAAGAAATTGGCACCCTCCAGAAGTTGACTTCGTATCCACATTGTCTCCCGTCAGTCTGAATCCGAAAAGCCCACGAGATTGAAGTTTGCTCCTCTAGGGTACCATAAGCCAAAGTTTGGGGTATGAGCCAAATATCGAAAGATTTGCTTGACCGCCACAAAGTGGCTTTCCTTAGGTGAGGCTTGAAATCATGCACACATTCCCACACTCAACATGATATCCGGTCTAGATGCACAAAGGTAAAGCCAGGAGCCAATCATAGAACGATATATCTTTTGATCCACCGCTTTACCATTGGGATCAATGTGAAGTTGACATTTGGTAGGCATTGGAGTAGTAGCCAGCTTGACATCACTTAGATTGAATCTCTTGAGCATGTCTTGAGTGTATTTGGCTTGATTGATGATGATTCCTTCTCTTCTTTGTTTGACTTCGAACCCGAGAAAGAACTTCAACTCTCCCATTGATGTCGCTTAAAGTTAAAGCTACGTCGGTTTTTCCCCCAAAGAGGAAGGAATGATGCAGCACATCGGCGGTAGGTATTTCCCTCAGATGTGAAACCAAGGTTATCGAACCAGTAGGAGAACCAAGCAACACAACATAACAACACCTGCACACAAATAACAACTTCTCGCAACCCCACGTGTTAAAGGGGTTGTCAATCACTTTCGGGGTACGGCACCTCAAGATAGGCAAAACGGTCGTAGAAATTATAGTAGATTGATAGATAGAACGCCAAATAAAATAAATAAGAATAAATTGCAGCAAGGTATTTTTGTATTTTTGGTTTAATATATCTGAAAATAAAAGCAAAGAAAATAGATCGCAAAGGAAATATATGAGAAAGAAGACCCGGGGGCCGTAGGTTTCACCAGTGGCTTCTCTCGAGAAAAAAGCAAACGGTGGGTAAACAAATTACTGTTGGGTAATTGATAGAACTTCAAATAATCATGACGATATCCAGGCAATGATCATCACATAGGCATCACGTCCAAGATTAGTAGACCGACTCCTGCCTGCATCTACTACTATTACTCCACACATCGACCGCTATCCAGCATGCATCTAGTGTATTAAGTTCATGGAAAAACGGAGTAATGCATTAAGAACGATGACATGATGTAGACAAGATCTGTTTATCTATGGCGTTAGATATGGATATCGCCGTTTTATCCTTAGTGGCAACGATACATACGTGTCGGTTCCCCTTCCGTCACTGGGATCAAGCACCGTAAGATCGAACCCACTACCGGGCACCTCTTCCCATTGCAAGATAAATAGATCAAGTTGGCCAAACAAAAACCAATATCAGAGAAGAAATACGAGGCTATAAGCAATCATGCATATAAGAGATCAAATAAACTCAAATAACTTTCATGGATATAAAAAGATAGATCCGATCATAAACTCAAAGTTCATCGGATCCCAACAAACACACCGCAAAAAGAGTTACATCATATGGATCTCCAAGAGACCATTGTATTGAGCATCAAAGGAGAGAGACAGAGGAAGCCATCTAGCTACTAACTACGGACCTGTAGGTCTACAAAGAACTATGCACGCATCATCAGAGAGGCACCATGGAAGTGGTGAACCCCTCCATGATGGTGTCTAGATTGGATCTGGTGTTTCTGGACTCTGCGGCGGCTAGATGAATATTTTGTTGACTCCCCTAGGGTTTCTGGAATATTGGGGGTATTTATAGAGCAAAGAGGCGGTCCGGGGGGCACCCGAGGTGGGCACAACCCACCAGGGCGTGCCTGGGCCTCCTAGCGCGCCCTGATGGTTTGTCCCCTCCTCGGGACTCCCCCAGGTGCCACAAAGGCCCATAGTGTTCCTTTTGGCCCAAAAAAAATCTCCAAAAAGTTTCGCGGTGTTTGGACTCCATTTGATATTGATTTCCTGCGATGTAAAAAACATGCAAAAAACAACAACTGGCACTTGGCACTATGTCAATAGGTTAGTACCAAAAAAATGATATAAAATGATTATAAAACATCCATGATTGATAATATAACAACATGGAACAATAAAAAATTATAGATACATTGGAGACGTATCAGCATCCCCAAGCTTAACTCATGCTCGTCCTCGAGTAGGTAAGTAGTAAAAACAGAATTTTTGATGTGGAATGCTGCCTATCAAGTCATATCATATTCTTTTCTTTATAGCATGGACATTTGGACTTTTATATGGTTCAAAGCAATAGTTTAGTTTTGACATAATAATTTAGATACTCAAGCATGTCAACAAGCAACCATGTCTTTCAAAATATCAATGTTAAAATAAGTTATCCCTAGCCCATTATGCTCAACCATTGATCCATTCATGAAACACATTCGCATATTAGTTACATCCAATGCTCAAGTACGATCATAGTGTTTCCTAGTTGCTGCTTGTAACACAAGATGGAGACTCAAATTCAAAAATAAAAATTGCATAAGTAAAAGAAAGGCCCTTCGCAGACGGAAGTAGGGATTTGTAGAGTTGCCAGACCTCAAAGCTTAAATTGAGAGATATTTTTTTGGGAGGTATACTTTTCCCACCAACGAGAACGACTTGAGGTTCCCAACACTTTCCATTCTAGATATATCATAGGCGGTTCCCAAAACAGAAAATAAAGTTTATTCCTTTTCCACCAAACTTTCACAAGCAATGGCTAGCCGAATCCATGGTTGCCTTCCGTACCAACACTTTCCAAGGAATTTATTATTTGACAACATAAAGTAAATTTGTTTTTCATTTCGAGACTGGGCATCCCTAATACCTTTGTCGTACTCTCGTGCAATGACAAGTGAATAAACACTCATCGTGATAATAACACATCTAGCATGGAAAATATTGGCCACCCCTCAGCGCCTTGCGAGCGGTACGGGCACACAAAAGGGAAATTTATTTTGAAAATTAGAGAGGGCACATACAAATTTGCTTAGAACGGCAAGTAAATACCACATATAGGTAGGTATGGTGGACTCATGTGGCAAAACTAGGATAAAACATTTTGGATGCACAAGTAGAGATCATACTTAGTGCAAAATGAAGGCTAGCAAAAGACTGGGAATAGACCAACCATGAAACAAATAGTCTCGTAAGCGAACATTGAGCATAAATAACACCGAATAATGCACCACAAGTAGGATATAATTACATTGCATAGTTATTGACTTTCGTGCTTGCATAGGGAATCACAAACTTTAACACTGATATTCTTACTAAAGCACAATTACTCATCAATATGACTCACATATTATATCATCATGTCTCAAAACTGTTACAAGGAATCAAGTTTATTTTGTCCAATGATCTTCATGAGATTTTTTTACTTTATCCTTCTTGAATATCTATCACTTTGGGACTAATTTTCTTGTGTTGCTTTTGATAAGCTCAAGCAAATATAAGTGAAGATTGCTACCTCTTGAGCTTGCGTTGTTTTTCTCTTGAAGAGGAAAGGGTGATGTAGCACAATAGCGTAAGTATTTCCCTCAGTTTTTGAGAACCAAGGTATCAATCCAGTAGGAGACTACGTGCGAGTCCCTCGTACCTACACAAACAAATAAGAACCTTGCAACCAACGCGATAAAGGGGTTGTCAATCCCTTCTCGGCCACTTGCAAAAGTGAGATTTGATAGAGATAATAAGATAAATATTTTTGGTATATAGATTGAAAGTAAAGATTGCAAAGTAAAAGTAAAGTAAAGATAAATAGTTGATGGAAGATTTATGTGATAGAAGATAGACCCGGGGGCCATAGGTTTCACTAGTGGCTTCTCTCAAGATAGCAGATTTCTACGGTGGGTGAACAAATTACTGCCGAGCAATTGATAGAAAAGCGCATAGTTATGAGAATATCTAGGCATGATCATTGTATATAGGCATCACGTCCGTGACAAGTAGACCGAAACGATTCTGCATCTACTACTATTAATCCAAACATCGACCGCTATCCAACATGCATCTAGAGTATTAAGTTTATAAGAACAGAGTAACGCTTTAAGCAAGATGACATGATGTAGAGGAATAAACTCATGCAATATGATATAAACCCCATCTTCTTATCCTCGATGGCAACAATACAATATGTGCCTTGCTGCCCCTGCTGTCACTAGGAAAGGACATCGCAAGATTGAACCCAAAGCAAAGCACTTCTCCCATTGCAAGAAAGATCAATCTAGTAGGCCAAAGCAAACTGATAATTCAAAGAGACTTGCAAAGATATTTAAATCATGCATAAAATATTTCAGAGAAGAATCAAATATTGTTCATAGATAATCTTGATCATAAACCCACAATTCATCGGATCTCGACAAACACACCGCAAAAAGAATTACATCAAATAGATCTCCAAGAAGATCGAGGAGAACTTTGTATTGAGATCCAAAGTGAGAGAAGAAGCCATCTAGATAATAACTATGGACCCGAAGTTCTGTGGTAAACTACTCACAACTCATCGGAGAGGCTATGGTGTTGATGTAGAAGCCCTCCGTGATCGATTCCCCCTCCGGTGGAGCTCTGGAACAGGCCCCAAGATGGGATCTCATGGGTACAGAAGGTTGCGGCGGTGGAATTAGAGTTTCGTGGTGCTCTCGGATGTTTTCAGGGTACATTGATATATATAGGAGGAAGAGGCACGTCGGTGGAGCACCGAGGGGCTCACGAGGGTGGGGGGTGCGCCAACCCTCCTGGGCGCGCCCTCCCCCCTCGTGGCCGCCTCGTTTCTTCCCTGGCGTGTACTCCAAGTCTTTTGTGTTTCATTTCTTCCAAAAACGACTCTCCCGAAAGTTTCATTCCGTTTGGACTCCGTTTGGTATTCCTTTTTTGTGAAACACTAAAACAGGCAAAAAACAACAATTTGCACTGGGCCTTGGGTTAGTAGGTTAGTCCCAAAAATAATATAAAAGTGTATAATAAAGCCCATTAAACATCCAAAAAACATAATATAATAGCATGGAACAATCAAAAATTATAGATACGTTGGAGACGTATCAAGCATCTCCGAGCTTAATTCCTGCTCGTCCTCGAGTAGGTAAATGATAAAAACAGAATTTTTGATGTGGAATGCTACCCAACATAATTCTCAAAGTAATTTTCTTTATTGTGGCATGAATGTTCAGATCCGAAAGATTCAAGACAAAAGTTTAATATTAACATAAGAATAATAATACTTCAAGCATACTAACAAAGCAATTATGTCTTCTCAAAATAACATGGCCAAAGAAAGTTCATCCCTACAAAATCATATAGTTTGGCTATGTTCCATCTTCGTCACACAAAATACTCAAATCATGCACAACACCGGTTTCAGCCAAGCAATTGTTTCATACTTAATTTTTTTCAAACTTTTTCCACTTTCGCGCAATACATGAGCGTGAGCCATGGATATAGCACTATAGGTGGAATAGAGTGGTGGTTGTGGAGAATACAAAAGCGGAATATGGTATCACATCAACTAGGCGTGTTAATGGGCTATGGAGATGCCCATCAATAGATATCAATGTGAGTGAGTAGGGATTGTCATGCAATAGATGCACTAGAGCTATAAATGTATGAAAGCTCAACAAAAGAAACTAAGTGGGTGTGCATCCAACTTGCTTGTTCACGAAGACCTAGAGCATTTGAGGAAGCCCTTCGTTGGAATATACAAGCCAAGTTCTATAATGAAAATTTCCCACTAGTATATAAAAGTGACAAAACAAGAGACTCTCTATCATGAAGATCATGGTGCTACTTTGTAACATCCAAAAATTCTAAATTTTGGAATGTTAAATTAAATAGATAGTTTTGATTGCTGGTGTGATGTGCTGTGTGAAATTGAATGAAATTTCAAACTTTGAAAGTTAAATTAGAGGGAATGAAATGAATTTCCCAAACTTTCACTTTGCATTTATGATCTCCGTGAATTCCAATTATTTTCAACACAAAACCCCAGAGTGAAGATGACATGACTTCTTCCATTTAAATAAATGAAAAGGGTTTTGAAAATATTTCAAATTCAGAAACTTTATGCAACTCAATGATTTTCCCGACGGAAGATAAAATGACTTCTTCAAATTATAAGAAATATGAGTTGGAAGTTCTTTTGAAATATTCTGAAACTCATTTTCAAAATTTGAGGTATTTGGTTTTATTCGAATTATTTTTCTCCAAAAATAAAATATATTGAAAGTAGGGTAAAATGATTCCCTACAGTAGAAAATTGGAGAGGAAAATTTGAAGTCATTTTGGCAATTTTTAAATGATTTTTATTGGATTTTATTGCAACAGTAGCACGATTTTCTTTATTTAAATTTTTGTGGATTTTATTTGACTGTAGAAAAATGTTCACTTTGTAGGAAATCTTTTTTTGAAAATTTTGATATAATATTTTTGTTGTATTAGGTTTTCTTTTATTTTTGTCTGTTTTTTAAAACTCTTCTGGACCGGGCCGGCCTAGCTAGCCAGGCCGCGGCCCAGTCACGGCCACCGCCCCCGTCTTCCTCCCGAACGGGAGTCCGCCTACATCTCACCGGCCGCCGCCGTGGCCGCCCCGGCCACCTCCTGCCCCCTCCTCCAAGTTGCTCCATGATACGTCCATTTTGCATCATGCTTATATGTTGATATTTATTGCATTATGGGTTGTTATTACATGTTTTGTCACAATACTTATGCCTTTTCTCTCTTATTTTACAAGGTTTACAAGAAGAGGGAGAATGCCTGCAGCTGGAATTCTGGGCTGGAAAAGGAGCAAACTCTGGAAACCTATTGTGCACAACTCCAAAAGCCCCGAAACTCAACAGAACGTATTTTCAGAAAATATAAAAAATATCTGGTGAAAGAAGTTCACGAGGGGGGCCACCGGCTGTCCACGAGGGTGGGGGGCACCCCCTTCCCAGGGCGCGCCCCCCTATCTCGTGGGCCCCCCGAAGACCCCTCGATGCCCATCTTCTCCTATATGAGGTGTTTTGACCTGGAAAAAATCGTAAGGAGGCTTTCGGGAGCAGACGCCACCATCTCGAGGTGGAAACCAATCTAGGGCTCCAGCAGAACCGTTCTGCTGGGGATACTTCCCTCCGGGAGGGGGAAATCGTCTCCGCCGTCATCACCAACAACACTCCCATCTTGGGGAGAGCTATCTTCATCAACATATTCACCAACACCATCTCCTCTCAAACCCTAGCTCATCTCTTGTATCCAATCTTTGTACCCAAACCTCAGATTGGTACCTGTGGGTTGCTAGTAGTGTTGATTACTCCTTGTAGTTGATTCTAGTTGGTTTATTTGGTGGAAGATCATATGTTCAGATCTATTATGCATATTAATACCCCTCTGATCATGAACCATATTATGTCTTGTGAGTAGTTACTTTTGTTCCCGAGGACATGGGAGAAGTCTTGCTATTAGTAGTCATGTGAATTTGGTCTTCGTTCGATATTTTGATGAGATGTATGTTGTCTCTCCTCTAGTGGTGTCATGTGAACGTCGACTACATGACATTTCACCATTATTTGGGCCTAGAGGAAGGCATTGGGAAGTAATAAGTAGATGATGGGTTGCTAGAGTGACAGAAGCTTAAACCCTAGTTTATGCGTTGCTTCGTAAGGGGCTGATTTGGATCCATATGTTTTAGGCTATGGTTAGGTTTACCTTAATACTTCTTTTGTAGTTGCGGATGCTTGCATTAGAGGTTAATCATAAGTGGGAGACTTTTCCAAGTAAGGACAGCACCCAAGCACCGGTCCACCCACATACCAAATTATCAAAGTACCGAACGTGAATCAGATGACCGTGATGAAAACTAGCTTGACGATAATTCCCATGTGTCCTCGGGAGCGTTTTCCTTTATATAAGAGTTTGTCCAGGATTATCCTTTGCTACAAAAAGGATTGGGCCACCTTTTTGCACCTTATTTACTTTTGCCTTTTGTCACTTGCTACCAATTACCTTATCACAAAACTATCTGTTACCTATAATTTCAGTGCTTGCAGAAAATACCTTACTGAAAGTTGCCTATCATTTCCTTCTGCTCCTCGTTGGGTTCGACACTCTTACTTATAGAAAGGACTATGATAGATCCCCTACACTTGTGGGTCATCAAGACTCTTTTCTGGCGCCGTTGCCAGGGAGTGAAGCGCCTTTGGTAAGAAAAAATTTATATAGTTTGCTGAAATTTATTGTCACTTGTTACTATGGCTCAAAATCCTTTGAGGGGCTTGTTTGTGGTATCTTCACCCCGACCAGAAGAGCAAAGGGTTGCTCCTCAACCTACTACACCTACTAAAAATGTTTGCTTTGAAATTCCTTCGGGTATGATAGAGAAACTGCTTGAAAATCCTTTTACAGGAGACGGAACACTGCATCCTGATTTACATCTAATCTATGTGGATGAAGTTTGTGGATGATTTAAGCTTGCAGGTATGCCCGAGGATGTTATCAAGAAGAAGGTCTTCCCTTTATCTTTGAAAGGAGATGCATTGACATGGTTTAGGCCATGTGATGATATGGGATCATGGAACTATAATCGTCTGAAGTTGGAATTTCATCAAAAGTTCTACCCCATGCACCAGGTTCATCATGATCGTAATTATATTTATAATTTATGGCCTCGCGAAGGAGAAATCATTGCTCAAGCTTGGGGAGGCTTAAGTCAATGTTATATTCATGCCCCAATCATGAGCTCTCAAAAAAATGATCATTCAAAATTTTTATGCTCGACTTTCTCTCAATAATCGCACCATGCTCGATAATTCTTGGTCTGGCTCTTATATGATGAAGACTATCGAATTCAAATGGGATTTATTGGAAAGAATCAAATGCAACTATGAAGATTGGGATATCGACGAAGGTAAGGAGTCAGGTATGACCCCTAAGTTCGATTGTGTTAAAGCTTTTATGGATACCGATGTTTTCCGTGAGTTTTGCACTAAATATGGACTGACTCTGAGATAGTAGCTTCTTTCTGTGAATCTTTGGCTACTCATGTTGATCTCCCCAAGGAGAAGTGGTTTAAATACCATCCCCCTATTGAACTAAAAGTAGTTGAACCTGCTAAAGTTGAAGAAAAGACTATCACTTATAATGCTGATCCTATTATTCCTACTGCTTATATTCAGAAACAACTTTCCCTGTTAGGATAAGGGATCATGCTCAAGCTTCAACTGTAGTTCGTAAGAGTAATACTAGAACACCTACACCCTCTGAGCAAATTAAAGTTAAACCTAGTGTTGCTATGGTTAAAGATCTCTTGGTAGAAGATTTAGATGGACATGTTATTTACCTCCAAGAAGAGTCTACTAGAATAGCCAAACCCAATGCTAGGAGTAAACATAGACCTAGTGTAGGCTTGCCTGTTATCTCTGTTAAGTTAGGAGATCATTGCTATCATGGTTTATGTGACGTAGGTGCTAGTGCGAGTATTATCCCTCTTGATTTATATCGAGAAATTATGCATGATATTGCACATGTTGAGTTAGAAGGGATTGATGTTACTATTAAGCTAGCTAATAGAGACACTATTTCACGAGTTGGGATTGTTAGAGATGTTGAAGTCTTGTGTGGGAAGGTTAAATACCCTGCTAATTTTCTTATTCTTAGTTCTCCACAAGATGAATTTTGTCCCATTATATTCGGTAGACCCTTCTTGAATAATGTTAATGCCAAGATAGACTGCGTGTTGTTACTGTTGGATTAGGGGATATGTCTCATGATTTTAACTTTGCTAAATTTCATAGACAACCCCTTGAAAAGGAACCACCTAGTAAGGATGAAATTATTGGTCTTGCTTCTATTGCCGTGCATCCTAATGATCCTTTAGAACAATACTTGCTAGACCATGAAAATGATATGCATATGAATGAGAGAAGGGAAATAGATGAAATATTCTTTAAACAGGGACCCGTATTGAAAAACAACTTGCCTGTTGAAATCCTAGGGGATCCTCCTCCACCCAAGGGTGATCCCGTGTTTGAACTTAAACCTTTGCCTAATAATCTTAAGTATGTTTATCTTGATGAAAAGAAAATATATCCTGTTATTATTAGTGCTAACCTTTCAGAGCAGGAAGAAGAAAAACAATTGAAAACTCTGAAGAAGCACCGTGCTGCTATTGGATATACTCTGGATGATCTTAAGGGCATTAGTCCCACTATATGCCAGCACAAGATAAACTTGGAAGAAAATGCCAAACCAGTTATTGATCATCAGCGACGGTTAAATCCTAAAATGAAAGAAGTGGTAAGGAAGGAAATATTAAAGCTTCTAGAGGCAGGTATTATCTATCCAGTTGCTGATAGCCAGTGGGTAAGTCATGTCCATTGTGTCCCTAAGAAAGGAGGTATGACTGTCGTTCCTAACGATAAAGATGAATTGACCCCGCAAATAATAGTTACAGGTTATAGGATGGTAATTGATTTCCATAAGTTAAATAAAGCTCCTAAGAAAGGTCATTACCCCTTGACATTTATTGATCAAATGCTAGAAAGGTTATCCAAATATACTCATTTTTGCTTTCTAGATGGTTATTCTGGTTTCTCTGAAATAACTGTGTCAAAAGGGGATGAAGAAAAAGACCACTTTTACTTATCCTTTTGGTACCTTTGCTTATAGACGTATGCCTTTTGGTTTATGTAATGCACCTGCTACCTTTCAAAGATGCATGATGGCTATATTCTCTGATTTTTGTGAAAAGATTGTTGAGGTTTTCATGGATGATTTTTCCGTTTACGGAACTTCTTTTGATGATTGCTTAAGCAACCTTGATCGAGTTTTGCAGAGATGTGAAGACACTAATCTTGTCTTGAATTGGGAGAAGTGCCACTTTATGGTTAATGAAGGCATTGTCTTGGGACATAAAATTTCTGAAAGAGGTATTGAAGTTGAAAAAGCTAAAGTGGATGCTATTGAAAAGATGCCATGCCCTAAGGACATCAAAGGTATATGAAGTTTTCTTGGTCATGCCGGGTTTTATAGGAGGTTCATTAAGGACTTCTCCAAAATCTCCAGGCCTCTGACTAATCTCTTACAAAAATATATTCCTTTTGTCTTTGATGATGATTGTCTAGAAGCATTTGAAATACTTAAGAAAGCATTGATCTCTGCACCTATTGTCCAGCCTCCTGACTGAAATTTACCCTTTGAGATTATGTGCGATGCTAGCGATTATGCTGTAGGTGTTGTCTTAGGACAAAGAGTTGATAAGAAATTGAATGTTATCCAATATGCTAGTAAAACTCTAGATAGTGTCCAAAGAAATTATGCTACTACCGAGAAAGAATTTTTAGCAGTTGTATTTGTTTGTGATAAGTTTAGACCCTATATTGTTGATTCTAAAGTCACTATTCACACTGATCATGCTGCTATCAAATACCTTATGGAAAAGAAAGATGCTAAACCTATACTTATTAGATGGGTTATCTTGCTGCAAGGGTTTGACTTGCATATTATTGATAGAAAGGGAGCTGAGAACCCCGCTGCAGACAACTTGTCTAGGTTAGAGAATATAGTTGATGACCCACAACCTATTAATGATTGCTTTACCGATGAACAATTAGCTGTCATAGATACTTCTCGTATTGCTCCATGGTATGCTGATTATGCTAATTATATTGTTGCTAAGTTTATACCTCCTAGCTTCACATACCTGCAAAAGAAAAAGTTCTTCTATGATTTGAGGCATTACTTCTGGGATGACCCACATCTTTATAAAGAAGGAGTAGATGGTATTATTAGATGTTGTGTACCTGAGCATGAACAGTAACAGATCCTATGCAAGTTCCACTCCGAAGCTTATGGAGGACACCATGCGGGAGATAGAACTGCACACAAGGTATTGCAATCCAGTTTTAATTGGCCTACTCTCTTCAAGGATGCCCGTAAGTTTGTCTTATCTTGTGATGAATGTCAAAGAATTGGTAATATTAGTAGACATCAAGAAATGCCTATGAATTATTCACTTGTTATTGAACCATTTGATGTTTGGGGCTTTGATTATATGGGACCGTTTCCTGCCTCTAATGGGTACACACATATTCTAGTTGACGTTGATTACGTTACTAAGTGGGTAGAAGCTATTCCAACTAGTTGTGCTGATCATAACACCTCTATTAAGATGCTTAAATAAGTTATATTTCCGAGTTTTGGAGTCCCTAGATATCTAATGACTGATGGTGGTTCACACTTTATTCATGGCAATATATCTCGGAATGGCTATGGAAATGCCATGATAGGTAGGTATGGTGGCTGTTTTGAGGAAGGTATATGGTGGGTGTATGGTACCGGCGAAGGTTGCGCGGTACAAGAGAGGCTAGCAATGGTGGATGGGTGAGAGTGTGTATAATCCATGGACTTAACATTAGTCATAAAGAACTCATATACTTATTGCAAAAATCTACAAGTCCAAAACAAAGTATTTAAGGCATGCTCCTAGGGAAGGGTTGGTAAGAGTTAACCATCGCGCGATCCCGACCTCCACACAAAGGATGACAATCAATAAATAAATCATGCTCCAACTTCATCACATAACGGTTCACCATACGTGCATGCTACGGGAATCACAAACTTTAACACAAGTGTTTCTCAAATTCACAATTATTCCACTAGCATGACTCTATTATCACCATCCTCATATCTCGAAACAATCATCAAGTATCAAACTTCTCATGATATTCAATGCACTTTTTATGAAAGGTTTTATTATACCTATCTTGGATGCCTATCATATTGGGACTAATTTTATAACCAAAGCAAATTACCATGCTGTTCTAAAAGACTCTCAAAATAATATAAGTGAAGCATGAGATATCAATAATTTCTATAAAAGAAACCCACCACAGTGCTCTAAAAAGATATAAGTGAAGCACTAGAGCAAAACTATCAAGCTCAAAAGATATAAGTGAAGCACATAGAGTATTCTAATAAATTCCGATTCATGTGTATCTCTCTCAAAATGTGTGTACATCAACGATGATTGTGGTAAACTAAAAAGCAAAGACTCAAATCATACATGACTCTCCAAGCAAAACACGAATAAAAAATAGACTCAAGTAAACTAAAAAGAAGCACATAGACGAAGACGAAAGAGGGGATGCCTTCCCGGGGCATCCCCAAGCTTAGGCTTTTGGTTGTCCTTGAATTTTATCTTGGGGTGCCTTGGGCATCCCCAAGCTTAGGCTCTTGCCACTCTTTGTTCTGTAGTCCATCGAATCCTTACCCAGAAACTTCAAAACTTCACAAAACAAAACTTAGCAAAAATATTGTGAGCTCCGTTAGTATAAGAAAACAAACCACCACTTTAAGCTACTGTAATGAACTCATTCTTTATTTATATTGGTGTTAAACCTACTGTATTCCAACTACTCTATGATTCATACCCCCCGATACTACTCATAGTTCATCAAAATAAGCAATCAACACACGAAAAGCAAAATCTGTCAAAAACAGAACAGTATGTAGCAATCTGTAACTTTCGAATACTTCTGTAACTCTAAAAAAATTGAAATAAATTGGTGGACGTGAGTAATTTGTATATTAATCATCTGCAAAAAGAATCAACTTAACATAACTCTCTAGTAAAATATGGCAGCAGATCTCGTGAGTGTAAAAGTTTTTGTTTTTTACACCAAGATCGCAAAAACTTCACCCAAGTCTTCCCAAAGGTTCTACTTGGCACAAACACTAATTAAAACACAAAACCACATCTAAACAGAAGCTAGATGCATTATTTATTACTAAACATAAGTAAAAGCAAAGAAAATAAAATTGGGTTGCCTCCCAACAAGTGCTATCGTTTAACGCCCCTAGCTAGGCATGATACAAGAATAGATCTAGGTATTGCCATCTTTGGTAGGCAATCCATAAGTGTCTCTCATAATGGATTCATAAGGTGATTTGATTTTTTGTCTAGGAAAGTGTTCCATGCCTTTCCTTATCGGAAATTGGAATCTAAGATTTCCTTCCTTCATATCAATAATTACACCAATCGTTTTAAGTAAAGGTCAACCAAGAATAATAGGACATGTAGGATTGCAATCTATATCAAGAACAATGAAATCTACGGGCACATAATTCCTATTTGCAACAATAGGAACATCAATAATCCTTCCCATAGGTTTCTTAATGGTAGAATCCGCAAGATGCAAATTTAAAGAAAAATCATCAAGTTCATGGAAACATAACATATCACACAAAGTTTTTGGAATTGTGGAAACACTAGCACCCGAATCACACAAAGCATAGCATTCATGATCTTTAATCTTAATTTTAATAGTAGGTTCCCACTCATCATAATGTTTTCTAAGGATAGAAACTTCTAATTCAAGTTTTTATTCATAAGATTGCATTAAAGCATCAACTATGTGTTTGGTAAAGGCTTTATTTTGACTATAAACATGAGGAGAATTTAACACGGATTGCAACAAGGAAATACAATCTATCAAAGAGAAATTATCATAATTAAATTCCTTGAAATCCAAAATAGTGGGTTCATTGCTATGTAAAGTTTTGACCTCTTCAATCCCACTTTTAACAGTTTTTGCATCAAGATCTTAAAACTCTGAATCATTGGGACGCCTTTTAACTAAAGTTGACTCATCTCTAGTCCCATATTTATCAAGATTCATATTAGAAAACAAGGATTTAATAGGAGACACATCAATCTCTTTTTGATCTTCATCTTTATTATCATGAAAACTAGAAGAACACGCTTTCACAAAGCAATCTCTTTTAGCACGCATCCTAGCAGTTCTTTCTTTGCATCATCAATGGAAATTCTCATGGATTTGAGAGACTCATTGAGATCATGCTTAGGTGGAATAGATTTAAGTTTCAAAGAATCAACATCAAGAGAAATTATATCCATGTTCCTAGCCAACTCATCAATCTTAAGCAATTTTTCTTCAAGTAAAGCATTGAAATTCTTTTGCGAATTCATAAATTCTTTAACACTAGTGTCAAAATCAGCGGGCATCTTATTAAAATTTCCATAAGAGTTGTTGTAGGAATTACCATAATTATTAGAGGAATTACTAGGGAAAGGCCTAGAATTAAAGTTTCCTCTATAAGCGTCGTTACCAAAATTATTCCTACTAACAAAATTCACATCCAAAGATTCATTATTATTCTCAATCAACGTGGACAAAGGCATATCATTAGGATCAGAAGACACACTCTTAGTAGCAAATAATTTCATAAGTTCATCCATCTTTCCACTCAAAACACTAATCTCTTCAATAGCATGTACTTTTTACTAGTAGATCTTTCGGTGTGCCATTGAGAGTAATTAACCATAATATTATCTAGGAGTTTAGTAGCTTCTCCTAAAGTGATTTCCATGAAAGTGCCACC
>LR738709.1:510466769-510480220 GCA_902687465.1 Secale cereale | reverse complement strand
CCCCCCCCCCCCCCCCCCCCCGCGGCCGAATCTAAAATATTTCTAGAAGCAAAATTCAATCCAGCATAAAAGTTTTGTATAATCATCCATAAGTTCAAACCATGTGTAGGGCAATTACGTATCATTAATTTCATCCTCTCCCAAGCTTGTGCAACATGCTCATGATCAAGTTGCTTAAAATTCATAATATCATTTCTAAGAGAAATAATCTTAGTAGGAGGAAAATACTTTGATATAAAGGCATCTTTGCACTTATTCCATGAATCAATACTATTTCTAGGCAAAGAAGAAAACCAAGTTTTAGCACGATCTCTAAGCGAAAAGGGAAATAGCTTCAATTTAACAATATCATTGTCCATATCTCTCTTCTTTTGCATATCGCACAAATCAACAAAGTTGTTTAGATGGGTAGTGGCATCTTCACTAGGAAGGCTAGAAAATTGATCTTTCATAACAACGTTTAACAGAGCATCATTAAATTCACAAGATTCAACATCGGTAATAGTAGCAATCAGAGTGCTAATAAAATCATTATTGTTGGTATTGGAAAAGTCTGACAATTTGGTATTGTCTTGAGCCATAGTGACGAACAAGCAATCCAACACACAAGCAAACAAGAAGCAAGCGAAAAGAGGGGAACGGAAAAAGGGCGAATAAAATGGCAAAGGTGAAGTGGGGGAGAGGAAAACGAGAGGCAAATGGCAAATAATGTAATGTGAGGGATAACAGTTTGTGATGGGTACTTGGTATATGACTTTTGCGTAGATCTCTCCGGCAACGGCGCCAGAAATTCTTCTTGCTACCTCTTGAGCTTGCGTTGTTTTTCCCTTGAAGAGGAAAGGGTGATGCAGCACAGTAGCGTAAGTATTTCCCTTAGTTTTTGAGAACCAAGGTGTCAATCCAGTAGGAGACTACGCGCGAGTCCCTCGTACCTAAACAAACAAATAAGAACCTTGCAACCAACGCGATAAAGGGGTTGTCAATCCCTTCTCGACCACTTGCAAAAGTGAGATCTGATAGAGATAATAAGATATATATTTTTGGTATTTTTGGTATATAGATTGAAAGTAAAGATTGAAAAGTAAAAATAAAGTAAAGATAAATAGTTGATGGAAGATTTATATGTAGAAGATATACCCGGGGGCCATAGGTTTCACTAGTGGCTTCTCTCAAGATAGCAGATTTCTATGGTAGGTGAACAAATTACTGTCGAGCAACTGACAGAAAAGCGCATAGTTATGAGAATATCTAGGCATGATCATTGTATATAGTTATCACGTCTGTGACAAGTAGACCGAAACAATTCTACATCGACTACTATTACTCCACACATCGACCGCTATCCAACATGCATCTATAGTATTAAGTTCATAAGAATAGAGTAACGCTTTAAGAAATATGACATGATGTAGAGGGATAAACTCATGCAATATGATATAAACCCCATCTTTTTATCCTTGATGGCAACAATACAATACGTGCCTTGCTGCCCCTGCTGTCACTGGGAAAGGACACCGCAAGATTGAACCCAAAGCTAAGAACTTCTCCCAGTGCAAGAAAGATCAATCTAGTAGGCCAAACCAAATTGATAATTCGAAGAGACTTGCAAAGATATTTAAATCATGCATAAAAGATTTCAGAGAAGAGTCAAATATTGTTCATAGATAATCTTGATCATAAACCCACAATTCATCGGATCTTGACAAACACACCGCAAAAAGAATTACATTGAATAGATCTCCAAGAAGATCGAGGAGAACTTTGTATTGAGATCCAAAGAGAGAGAAGAAGCCATCTAGCTAATAACTATGGACCCAAAGGTCTGTGGTAAACTACTCACAACTCATCGGAGAGGCTATGGTGTTGATGTAGAAGCCCTCCGTGATCGATTCCCCCTCCGGTGGAGCTCCGGAATAGGCCCCAAGATGGGATCTCACGGGTACAAAAGGTTGCAGCAGTGGCATTAGGGTTTTTAATGGTGCTCTCGGATGTTTTTAGGGTACATGGATATATATAGGAGGAAGAGGCACGTCGATGGAGCAACGAGGAGCCCACGAGGGTGGGGGCGCGCCTACCCCCCTGGGTGCACCCTCCCCCCTCGAGGCCGCCTTGTTTCTTCCCTGGAATGTACTCCAAGTCTTCTATGTTGCATTTGTTCCAAAAACGACTCTCCCGAAGGTTTCATTCCGTTTGGACTCCGTTTGATATTCCTTTTATGTGAAAGACTGAAATTGGCAAAAAAACATCAATTTGCACTGGGCCTTGGGTTAGTAGGTTAGTCCCAAAAATAATATAAAAGTGTAAAATAAAGCCCATTAAACATCCAAAGAAGATAATATAATAGCATGGAACAATCAAATTATAGATACGTTGGAGACGTATCAAAGATCATGATCATAATTTTTCTTTCTTTCTCTCAAAATAATATAAGTGAAGCAAGAGAAAATTTCTTTAAAATTTTACTAACTTTCAAATTAATCTAAGTGAAGTAAGATAGTATTTATTCAAAAATAACTAAGCACACCGTGCTCAAAAAGATATAAGTGAAGTACTAGAGCAAGTCCTAGCTCATAAAGAATTTAAGTGAAGCATAGAGATCTATTCTAGCAAGTCATGGCATAATTTTGGCTCTCGCAAATAGGTGTGTACAGCAAGGATTGATGACTTAAAAAGAAAAAGAAAAGAAGCAAAGACTCATATCATACAATACACTCCAAGCAAAACACATATCATGTGATGAATAAAAATATAGTTTCGAGTGAAATACCGATAGTTGTTGGAAGAAAGCGGGGATGCCACTCGGGGGCATCCCCAAGCTTACTTGGTTGCTCATTTTTTGATTAATATCTTGGGATGCCGGGGCATCCCCAAGCTTAGGCTCTTCCATCCTTCCTTCATCCATCATAAGATAGCCCAAAACTTGAAAACTTCAATCACACAAAACTTCAACAAAACCTTCGTGAGATCCGTTAGTGTAAGAAAGCAAACCACTACTATAAATACTGTAGTAAACCAATTCATATTTTTTTGTATTATATCTACTGTATTCCAACTTTTCTATGGAAAAAACTCATCAAAGAAAACCATAGAGCCATCAAAATAAGCACACAACACAAAGAAAACGGAATCTGTCAAAATAGAACAGTTTGTAGTAAGCTGGAAGTTTCAAAAACTTCTAGAACTCTAAAAATCTTGAAACAAATAGGGCCACATGAGAAATTCGTATATTAATCTTCTGCAAAAAGAATCAACTAAAACACACTTTTCTTTTAAAAATGAGAATTTTTCTCATGAGCGCAAAGTTTCTATCTTTTTCAGCAAGATCAAACAACTATCACCCAAGAAGATCCTATCGGTTGTACTTGGCACAAACACTAATTAAATCCCAAAAACACAATTATACCAGTAGCATAATTGTGTAAACACTCAAGAACAGAAAGCAAAAAGCAAAAAATATTTTATTCATTGGGTTGCCTCCCAACAAGCGCTATCGTTTTACACCCTTAGCTAGGCATAATGCAAGGATCTAAGTTTTGTCATCCTTGTCTTCAAGTTCCTCAACCACACAATTTTTCAAATATTGGGCATATAATTCTTCAATAAAAACAGTTCTAGCCTTCTAGGGATAAGATCAAGGAATTTTATTTTGTAAAGGGGGTCTTTTTTATTACTTCAATGAAGTTGGGATGAATACTAATCATTTTAAGATCCCCATTATTATTACTAGAAGTAGCCACTTTGTTCTTACATCTTTTTCTTGGAGTTTTTTCAATAGAATTAGTGGAAGAAAAATCGGTGCCCAAGTTACTAAGAATTTCTTCCAATTTATCAATCCTAGAAGGGCTTTCTTCGACTCTTTCATTAACTATGGGTTCCTTCTCTTTTAGCACTTTAAGAACATTACCCGCTTTAGCCCCAAATTTATTAGCAAGCTCATGCATCTTTGTATCTAAATTTTCAATATGTTCTTTAGTGAGCATTCCCTTTTCAATAGCATCTAATCTTTGCATAACATGCTCAAGAGTAAGAGTAGTTTCATTGACAATTATAGGTGGGGAACCCATCAAACTTCCCATATAATTCAAGTCATCAAGAATAGGACAACTTAAGAAATTTCCCCCGGTAATGGTATCAAGAACGAATCTAAACGAAGTAGTAATTCCCACATAAAAATTTCGAAGAAGAACAATAGTGGATTGCTTACGGATAGATCTATTATTAGCATCGCAAATCCCATACCAAGCATCTTTTAGGCTTTCTCCTCCTCTTTGCTTAAAGTTGAGAACTTCGTTCTCGGGGGTGCAAATGATGAGGGTAGGATTAGCCATGATGACAATAACTAAAATAGATTCGGCAAGAAAACGGCGAACGAAAAAGAGAGGCGAATAAAACGGCAATTTTTTGTGAAGTGGGGGGATGGAAACGAGAGGCAAATGGGAAATAATGTAATTGCGAGGAGATGAGATTTGTGATTAGGAACCTGGTTATGTTGGAGATGCTCCCCGGCGATGGCGCCAGAAATTCCTTTTGATGTCGCTTAAAGCTACGCGGGTTTTTTTTTCAAAAGAGGAAGGAATGATGTAGCACAGTGGCGGTAGGTATTTCCCTCAGTTGTGAAATGTCGGGGGATATACCCCATGGCGTAACCCGGGTATCAAGTAAACTGCCAAGTCCGGCTGGGTTGGCGCCCACCGTGGGGCCTGCGCACGGCGGTGTTGAGTTCTTGGAGGGATCTCTCCCAAGGATCGAGAAGTTCGTGATATACCGGAAAAAGAAGAGAACTCACAGAAGGATCTGCGGGCTCGATGGACAGTCGTATTGGCGTGTACGAAATTGAGATCAAGAGTTAGGGTTGCATCTGTTATCCGTTTAATCCGACAGCAATTGATATTCGCTGCTGCGCCACCTACGAAGCGCCAGGTTGAAGATTCTCTATGACTTGGTCCGAGACTAAGTGAAATCAGTTTTTAATTAAATTCGCTCGGTCTGCTAGTCGCTGTTTACGCGTATATACGCAGTGTATCGCACGCCTGACCGCTGCTGCATAGTCCACGAGTAATCTGCTGGATCAGGTACCGAGGTGTGTGGGTCCTAACGCAACAAGGATTCGCCGCAATGAGTATTGCCGCTACTTCATGTCAATTGATTCAAGCAGGAGTACTTCTCATGCGAAGAAAAGGACAGGGTTATTGATTGGACTTGATGGCTATTGCTTACGTGAAGGACAGAAGACACGTACTAAATAAGCATTAGATCGGATTTGTTTTTCTACATCCAGCCAAAGCATATTACCAGCGGTTGAAAGTTACTATGAATAGCAACTGGAAGGATTGGTCTCCGCCTCTGTCTTTGTTTTCGTGCCGGTCGCAAGTCATCTAGCCTTACCCTCCGACCCGCTGCTACGACCCGGCACCGCTGCTGGATTCGCCTCTACTGCTTTGGCCGTAGCCGCCCGCCTGCCGCAGTGGCGATCTTGTTTACGGCTGATCAAGCCTCACCTGACCCGGCTTCCCATCTATTGATGTGCCGCCCGGTTTGCCTCGGCCGTCGACCCGCCACTATGCCTTTGCTGCTGTACTCCGGCGCCGGCTCGTTTCTGCTGTCCGAGCCGTCGTTTCTACAATCGGACTCTGCACGGCTTCTGCTACGACCCGGACTCTGTCGTCCAGGCAAACTTACCGCTGTAGACTCAAGCAGGACTCGCTTCTGTTGTGAACCGCCTACCGTCTCAATTCGAGTCGCCGCCCATGGTCACCATCGCGGTGCTCGGTTCGTCTAGGCTATCCACTGCAGAAACCCGCTGACACGTCTGAAGCCGCGACGCCCCTGATGCAACAGTTCGCCAAGGAAGAAAAAACAAGCAGGAAAAGCGTTGAACACACAATGGATCACAAGAACGCATGCATTGGGGTCATGCCGAGTCACAACGGTGTCAGATATTATTGCTTATGGAGAACTGACATCCAGAGAAGAAGACCAGTATTGATGCATGAGGTCATCTGGAAAAAGTATTTGTTAAGGATCAGCAAGATATAAAGGAGAAGAGCTACGACGGCATCTCGCGAGATCCTCAAGGGGATCAACGAAAAATCCTTTGGATAAATATAAGGACCAAAGCAATAGTACTGAAAGGTTATCTACGGATGTCACATGCGGATCGTCTGCCATACCGACAAATCAGGTAATATCCATCTAAATCCATGTTAATTAACACGTTATTTTCATCAAGCAACAATGATGGACACCTGATGCTATGGTCAAATATGGAGAGTCTCAAGACAACTCCTTGAGTCGTCTTAAGACTCAGGGGCTACAATGACATGACTCAGCAAATCTTGCCAGTTTCAGCAAATTTAAGTACCCCAGGACGATGGAGGGAAAGATAACCCGGTCCCAAAGGCAACTGCTATATTGATGAACATTATAAAGGCCACCAGAAAAATTTCCAGCTTAAAAAGTATATGACAGATACAAAATCCCGGCTCAATGAAGAAGTTCCTGGGTCATCAGAAAGGAATCCGGTTTAAAATCCGGCTCAAAGGACATCAGTCTTACTGAAGCTCTCAAATATCCGGTTCACAATCCGGTTCAAGGGAAATGTGTCCCCTACAAAGCTCTGAAGCTCTCAAATCCGGTTTAAGAATTTCCGGTTCAAAAAGAATTAATCTCTCGCAAGTTCGAGTTTAAAGGCCGTCAGAAAAATTCTGGCTGAAAATGAAGATTCTGGTTTAATATCTGGTTCAAGGGAAAGATGTCTCCCACAAAGCTTTGAAGCTCTCAATATCCTATTTAAGAATTTCCGGTTCAAAAGAATAATCTCTCGCAAGTTTGAGTTCTCGGGGAAAATTAAAGGGACCAAAGAGAGTTTTTTGCACATCACAACTCAAACATAGGCACCCGGCGAGCACATCTCAGAAATATATCACATGGAGGCTTCTGTTTATAAAGCGGAGTTCTAACTAACCTATTGATCCGGCTATCAAGCCAATGCTATCATAAGAGCATAGCTCTGGTTACTTCAGTAATCCGGCTATCAAGCCAACATTATCATAAGGGGCAAAAGAGAGTTTGATGCACAACACAACTCAAACATAGGCACCCGCTGAGCACATCTCAAAATGTTTCTTGGGGGCTCTTGTTGCACAACAACAAAGAGCTTTTAAGGCCCTTGTAATAGGCTATCAAGCCACGGCTAGGAAGCCTGGTGTATACACCTAAAACCCCGGGTTAACCTGCCTGCATCAAGTAAGTCACTCCGTCCAGGTAAACCTGGTATGACCCATTGAACGATTGACAAGTCAATCTTATAACAGACCCTGAACTTGTCAACGCTAAAACGACGATTGGTTAATGTGAGGTCCATCTTAACAGGCTTTCTAAAATGGTTTAACTCAGCGGCCTGGCAGCCCATGAAAAGCCTCGAATTTGGGGCCTGGCAGCGTGTGAAAAGCCTCGACTACAAGTTATCATATGCTTTTATTTGCCAAGTTTTTTCTCCTTTGATGAGCTTTATAATGTTTTGATAAACCGGTGTTCATTAACCCGACTCGGCTTTCAACTACAAGTTGTCAGTACATGATCAGTTATTATACGGTGTTATTAACCCGGCCTGGCTTTTGACTATAAGCCGCCAGTATGAGATAAGATAATGACCGGTGTTTATTAACCCAGCCTGGCTTTTGACTATAAGTCGCCAGTATGAGATAAGATAATGACCGATGTTTATTAACCCGGCCTGGCTTTTGACTATAAGTCGCCAGATAAGATAATGACCGATGTTTATTAACCCGGCCTGGTTTTGTTTATAAACCGACAATCTATGATAATTACCAATGTTCAAATTTTGGGTTATCACCCTTACTACACTGGCTTGGTAAAACCAACAGTGTGATCAAATATCACTGGAACCAGTTTTCAAACCGGGTTATATTATTCAAATCTTTAAATAGCTAACATGGCTGAATTTTTATCAATAACCAATATTATGATTGAGGTTTTCAAAGTCGCTTCAGCGCAATGGATATTATTATATCAATGGGTATGATTTATTTTACAAAGAAATAGTCCCGAGTCGCTGCAGGCTTACGACCCGACACTTGTGGGTTAGATTATTCAAATTGAGATTACATCAAATATTCAAGTCCCATGTCACTGCCAGCATGCACCATGGCACTTGGGGGCTAATGCAAAGTCATTTTTACTGGCCTTATTGAAGACCCGACTCATCACATCATAATGAGCCGGCCCTTGGGGGCTACCAATTGCTCCTGTCAAAATTCAAGGTACACAAGCCATAATCCATTATATTAAAGGGTTCATTGCTCAGTTGGTAAAGCACAAAGCTCTTAACCTTGTGGACGTGGGTTCAAGCCCTACGATGGAGGCTACATTATAAGATGTTATTTTCAAAGAAGTATATATAAAAAATCCCAGCTCAATATTGTTTTACTGAGCCGGCCCTTGGGGGCTACATGTTGTTGTTCAAGACTACATGATCATATTTATAAAGTCCCTGCTCATTATTGCATAATGACCCGGCCCTTGGGGGCTACACTGGTTGAAGTTTTTATGAGCATCAGGTAATTACAAGTCCCAGGTTGCTGCAAGCATGAAAACCCGGCACTTGGGGGCTACATAATATGGAGTATTCAGTTTTTACTAGTGATTGGGATGAACAATCTGGATTTCTTCAAGGTTGCAACATTTATATTGAAACAAGTCTTAAGCTATAACTATGTTCTCCTCTTAAGACTTGGGGGTGATAACCCACAAGTGTAGGGGATCGCAACAGTTTTCGAGGGTGAAGTATTCAACCCAAATTTGTTGATTCGACACAAGGGGAGCCAAAGAATACTCTTAAGTATTAGCAGCTGAGTTGTCAATTCAACGACACCTGGAAACTTAGTATCTGCAGCAAGATAGTTTAGTAGCAAAGTAATATGATAGTGGTGGTAGCGGCAATAAAAGTAACGATAGTGTTTTTGTAGTTTTTGTAATAGTAGCAACGGAAAAGTAAATAAGCAACAAGCAATATAGGTAAAGCTCATAGGCATTGGATCGGTGATGGAAAATTACGTCGGATGCAATTCATCATGTAGAAGTTATAACCTAGGGTGACACAGAACTAGCTCCAGTTCATCAATACAATGTAGGCATGTATACCGAATATAGTCATACATTCATATGGAAAAGAACTTGCATGACATCTTTGTCCTACCCTCCCGTGGCAGCGGGGTTCTATTGGAAACTAAGGGATATTAAGGCCTCCTTTTAATAGAGTACCGGACCAAAGCATTAACACATAGTGAATACATGAACTCCTCAAACTATGGTCATCACCGGGAGTGGTCCCGATTATTGTCACTTCGGGGTTGCCAGATCATAACACATAGTAGGTGACTATAGACTTGCAAGATAGGATCAAGAACACACATATATTCATGGAAACATAATAGGTTCAGATCTGAAATCATGGCACTCGGGCCCTAGTGACAAGCATTAAGCATAGCAAAGTCATAGCAACATCAATCTCTGAACATAGTGGATACTAGGGATCAAACCCTAACAAAACTAACTCGATTACATGATAGATCCCATCCAACCCATCACCGTCCAGCAAGCCTATGATAGAATTACTCACGCACGGCGGTGAGCATCATGGAATTGGTGATGGAGGAAGGTTGATGATGATGATGGCGACGATCTCCACTCCCCGGAGCCCCGAACGGACTCCAGATCAACCCTCCCGAGAGGGATTAGGGCTTGGCGGCGGCTCCGTCTCGTGAAACGTGAAAATTCCTTCTCCCTTATTTTTTCTCTCCCTGAAACGGAAGATATAGGATCTGGGGGTACGTCGGTAAGGCACCAGGGGGCCCACGAGGCAGGGGCGCGCCCTGGGCAGGGGGGCGAGCCCCCCACCCTCGTGGACTGGCCCAAGGCCCCCTGGTGTGGATCTTCTTGCAGATATTTTTTATATTTTCCGAAATAATTATCCGTTGATTTTCAGGCGATTCCGAGAACTTTTTATTCTGCACAAAAACAACACCATGGCAGTTCTGCTGAAAGCAGCGTCAGTCCGGGTTAGTTCCATTCAAATCATGCAAGTTAGAGTCCAAAACAAGGGCAAAAGGGTTTGGAAAAGTAGATACGTTGGAGACGTATCAACTCCCCCAAGCTTAAACCTTTGCTTGTACTCAAGCAATTCAGTTGATAAACTAAAAGTGATAAAGAAAAAACTTTGACAAACTCTGTTTGCTCTTGTTGTTGTAAATATGAAGCTAGCATTCAGGTTTTCAACAAGATCATGAACTAACCACATTCACAATTGTTGGGGATCGTAGCAGAAAATCAAAACATTTCCTACGCATCACCAAGATCTATCTATGGAGTAATCTAGCAACGAGGGGAAGGTGAGTGCATCTACATACCCTTGTAAATCGCGATGCGGAAGCGTTGCAAGAACGCGGATGAAGGAGTCGTACTCGCTGCGATTCAGATCGCGGTTGATTCCGATCTAAGCGCCGAACAACGGCGCCTCCGCGTTCAACACACGTGCAGCCCGATGACGTCTCCCACGCCTTGATCCAGCAAGGAGAGAGGGAGAGGTTGGGGAAGACTCCATCCAACAGCAGCACGACGGCATGGTGGTGGTGGAGGAGCGCGGGACTCCGGCAGGGCTTCGCCAAGCACTGCGAGAGACGAGGAGGGAGAGAGGTAGGGCTGCGCCAAGCGACAGAGGTCAAAACGTGTTATGGGCAGCCCCAAAACTCTCATATATATAGGGGGAAGGGGGGCAGCGCCCCCTTTAGGGTTTCCCACCCCTAGGGGTGCGGCCACCCTAGATCCCATCTAGGGGTGGCGGCCAGAGGGGGAGAGGGAGAGGGGGGCGCACCAGATTGGGCCCTAGGGCCCATCTGCCATAGGGTTTGCCCCCCTCCCCTCTTGGAGGCGCCTTGGGCCTTGGTGGGGGGGCGCACCAGCTCACCTGGGGCTGGTGCCCTCCCACACTTGGCCCATGCAGCCCTCTGGGGCCGGTGGCCCCACCCGGTGGACCCCCGGGACCCTCCCGGTGGTCCCGGTACACTACCGATAGCGCCCGAAACTTTTCCGGTGACCAAAACGGGACTTCCCATATATGAATCTTTACCTCCGGACCATTCCGGAACTGCTCATGACGTCCGGGATCTCATCCGGGACTCCGAACAACATTCGGTAACCGCGTACATACTTTCCCTATAACCCTAGCGTCATCGAACCTTAAGTGTGTAGACCCTACGGGCTCGGGAACCATGCATACATGACCGAGACAACTCTCCGGCCAATAACCAACAGCGGGATCTGGATACCCATGTTGGCTCCCACATGCTCCACGATGATCTCATCGGATGAACCACGATGTCAAGGATTCAATCAATCCCGTATACAATTCCCTTTGTCTATCGGTACAGTACTTGCCCGAGATTCGATCGTCGGTATACCGATACCTTGCTCAATCTCGTTACCGGCAAGTCTCTTTACTCGTTCTGTAACACATCATCCCGTGATCAACTCCTTGATCACATATTGTGCACATTATGATGATGTCCTACCGAGTGGGCCCAGAGATACCTCTCCGTCATACGGAGTGACAAATCCCAGTCTCGATTCGTGCCAACCCAACAGACACTTTCGGAGATACCTGTAGTGCACCTTTATAGCCACCCAGTTACGTTGTGACGTTTGGTACACCCAAAGCATTCCTACAGTATCCGGGAGTTGCACAATCTCATGGTCTAAGGAAAAGATACTTGACATATAGAAAAGCTTTAGCATACGAACTACACGATCTGTGCTAGGCTTAGGATTGGGTCTGGTCCATCACATCATTCTCCTAATGATGTGATCTCGTTATCAACGACATCCAATGTCCATGCTCAGGAAACCGTGACCATCTGTTGATCAACGAGCTAGTCAACTAGAGGCTTACTAGGGACATGGTGTTTGTCTATGTATCCACACATGTATCTGAGTTTCCTATCAATACAATTCTAGCATGGATAATAAACGATTATCATGAACAAAGAAATATAATAATAACCAATTTATTATTGCCTCTAGGGCATATTTCCAACAGTCTCCCACTTGCACTAGAGTCAATAATCTAGTTCACATCGCCATGTGATTAACACTCACAGGTCACATCGCCATGTGACCAACATCCAAAGAGTTTACTAGAGTCAGTAATCTAGTTCACATCAATATGTGATTAACACTCAATGAGTTCTGGGTTTGATCATATTATGCTTGTGAGAGAGGTTGTAGTGAACGGGTCTGCAACATTCAGATCCCTATGTACTTCGCAAAACTTTATGTCATATCGTAGATGCTGCTACCACGTTCCACTTGGAGCTATTCCAAACTATTGCTCCATTATACGTATCCGGTATCTCTACCCAGAGTAATCCGGATAGGTGTTAAGCTTGCTTTGACATAACTCTTTATGTCGAACTCTTTATCACCTCCATAACCGAGAAACATTTCCTTATTACTCTAAGGATAATTTTGACCACTATCCAGTGATCTACTCCTGGATCACCTTTGTACCCTCTTGCCAGACATGTGGCAAGGCACACATCAGGTGCGGTACTTTGCATGGCATTCCGTATAGAGCCTATGACAAAAGCATAGGGGACGACCTTCGTCCTTCCTCTTTCATCTGCCGTGGTCAAGCTTTGAGTCTTACTCAACTTCACACCTTACAACTCAGTTAAGAACTCCTTCTTTGACTGATCTCTATTGAACTCCTTCAAAATCATGTCAAAGGTGTGTGTTCTTTTGAAAGTATCATTAAGCGTCTTGATCTATCTCTATAGATCTTGATGCCCAATTATGTAAGCAGCTGTCTCCAGGTCTTCCTTTGAAAAACTCCTTTCAAACAACCCTTTACGCTTTCCAGAAATTCTACATCATTTCAGATCAACAATATGTCAATCACATATACTTATCAGAAATGTTGTAGTGCTCCCACTCACTTTATTGTAAATACAAGTTTCTAACAGACTTAGTATAAACCCAAAAACTTTGATCACTCCATCAAAGCGTATATTCCGACTCCGAGATGCTTGCTCTAGTCCATGGAAGGATCGCTGGAGCTAGCATACCTTTTAGCATCCTTAGGATCGACAAAACCTTTCTGATTGTATTGATACGTCCAAAACGTATCTATAATTTCTGCTTGCTCCATGCCTCTTTTGGGTGATATTGCTATGATATTTATACACTTCCATACACCTTTGATCATATTTGGACTAACCTATTAACTCAGTGCACCCCCAGTGCCAGTTTCTGTTTTCGGCTGTTTTTGTATTTCAGGTTTTCACATTACGAGAACTGCCAGGAAAAATCCAGAAAAATTATATAAAAAATCAGCGTTCCGGAAACTATCGTGCGCCCGAAGGACAGCCGGGGGGGGG
>LR738709.1:510420547-510466675 GCA_902687465.1 Secale cereale | reverse complement strand
CCCCCCCCTGGGCCGCGCCGGGGGGGCGCCTGGGCCCCCCGAGGCTCCTCCGATGCCCCCCTTTGGCATATATTTAAAGCGTCTCGAGAAACCCTCGGGACAGGAACTCTTTTCGCGATCTCATCTTTGTTCCGCCGCCGCCGCCGCTTCCAAGATCGGGAGCACCCGGAGAACTCTTCCCGGCACCCTGCCGGAGGGGAGGATCACCACCGGGAGCCTCTCCACCACCATGGACGCCTCCCAGATGAGTTGTGAGTAGTCTCCCTTGGACCATGAGTCCATGACCAGTAGCTATGTGATGTTCTCCTCCCGTTCTTGTGCTTCACTAATTAGTCCTCGTGAGCTGCCCTACATGATCGAGGCACATATGTAATCCTTATGCTGTTGCTATGATGAGTTTGCTGGGATCCGATGGATTATGAGATTATGTTCAGATTGTGCTTGAGTAATATATTTGATCTACCTCTTTTATATTTATGTTCATAAGTAATTCTTGCATGTTCTCCATTGTTATTTATTGCTTTGGCCAAGTAATAGGTAGTGACTCCAAGAGGGAACGTTATGCTCGATTGTGGGTTCATGCCCCTCGATGACTAGTTTGAGTGACAGAAACATGAGTCTAGGGGATGTGCTATTGCCACAAGGGGGAAAACAACGCTGCTTGTGCCCGCGGGTGCAAGGATTGTTTACTTTACGCAAAGTTCTTTTAATGCAGTTGTCTGTTGCTTTGAGTTTACACTATGGGTGGGGCTCGCAACTTAATACCAGCGAGATGTTCTGGATAGATATCTCAAGGTGGATGATTAGTAGTAGATATTGATGGATTTCGGTCTACTTACTTTGGCATACCGCCCATGCTTCGAACCTCAACCTTTCTTGCAATGTAGTCAGCATTGGTTTGCGCACATGGTCCTGTCAATTGCCCAGCTGTAATTCGTTTACCTCACATAGCTGTTTTATCGTCTTTTGGGAGAGAGACATCACTAGTGAATATCATGAGACTCCGGTCCATATTACCATCATTGATCACATCCGCTATTTACTTTTCGCTTTTATTTACTATTGCAAACATTATCTATCACTACTATCATTTGCTTTTAATCCTTTGTAAACTACAAGGCCGGAGGGATTGACAACCTCTCTGTACTCGTTGGGAGCAAAGTTATTTGTATCTGTGTGCAGGTCCACGTTGATTGCTAATATCTGGTGCCGTTAGCAGTTGACACCTTCTTGTTGAACCTAGGAGTCTCTGGGGATTCGATCCTTGGTATCTTTGCCAAGGGAAAAACTTCCGCAACACTACATCTCACACCTTCCACTTGGGGTAACCAACGAGGGGCGAGAAGCCTAGCAAGAGTTTTTCTGGCGCCGTTGCCGGGGACTCCACTCTTCAGGATAGGGGAGTTGCATGCTATCTTTTACCTTTGCTTTTTAGTCTTGTTAGTTTACCTTTCATTTTTTGCTTTAGTACCTTTTTATCGAAAATCACAAAAATAGTTATCTTGCTTGCTTGCTACTATGGGTTCCACCGAGAACACCAAGTTGTGTGACTTCACTAGTCACAACAACGATGACTTTATCAGCACACCTATCACTACACCTGCCACTTCAGCACCTTCATATGAAATTAAACCTGCTTTACTGAACTTAGTCATGAAAGATCAATTCTCCGGTGCTGGAGATGATGCTACTTTACACTTGAACAACTTTGTTGAACTTTGTGATATGCAAAAGTACCGAGAAATAGATGGTAATATTGTTAAGCTTAAGCTTTTTCCTTTCTCCTTGAGAGGAGGAGCTAAAATTTGGTTTCAATCTTTGCCTAGAAATAGCATAGATTCATGGGACAAGTGCAAAGATGCTTTTATTGGAAAATACTATCCCCCTGCTAAGATTATCCAACTAAGAAGTAACATAATGAATTTTAAATAATTGGATAATGAACACGTTGCCCAAGCTTGGGAACGTATGAAATCTCTTATCAAGAACTGCCCTACTCATGGTTTGACTACTTGGATGGTTATCCAAACTTTTTATGCAGGCTTGAACTTTACCTCGCGGAACTTGTTAGATTCGGCCGCGGGAGGAACCTTTATGTCAACTACACTTGGTGCTGCCACAAAACTTCTCGATGAGATGATGACAAATTATTCCCAATGGCACACCGAACGCGCTCCAACAGGTAGGAAGGTAAACTCTGTCGAGGAGATTTCCTCCTTAAATGAAAAAGTTGACTTAATCATGTCTCTACTTTCGAAGCAATCTTCTGTTGATCCTCGTGATGTTCCTTTAAATTCTTTGATTGCTCAAGAACAAGTAGATGTGAACTTTATCTCTAGAAACAATTTTAATAACAATGCTTATAGGAGTAATTTTGGTAACAATCCTAGACCGTTCCCCTCTAATTCTTATGGGAACAACAATGCTTATCCTAGCACCAAGAACTCCACTACTGAACTAGAGATTATGCTTAAAGATTTCATCACTACCCAAAAAGCCTTTAATAAGAGTGTAGAAGAAAAACTACATAAACTAGATGATCTCTCTTTGAAGGTAGACCACTTAGCCAATGAGATAGAATTGCTAAAAATTAAAACTTCTCCTCTTGAGGAGAGGAAGGTCACTCCTATTAATGCTACTCAAGTGCGAATTAATGAAAACATTAGGATGATGGCTAAACTTAAAGAAAGATGGGCTAGAGAAAGGGAGGAAGAGGATAGAATTAAGAACCTTCCTACCCACCACACTGTTGCTACTATCCAAGTTGTTGAGGATATCCAAACTCTTAGCACCCAATGTACTCCTGGTCCCGATGGACCTATTAATGGTGATGCTATGACTATAGAAACTACCAAACAAGTGAACCTTAAGGACACCACTACCACTTTACTTGATGCTAGTGACCTTGATTTTGATAATTGCACTCTTACCGAAGTTATTGATTTCCTTCACAAGATGTCTAGAGATCCCCGCACTAGCACGCTTAACCTTGCCTTCACAGAGCATATCACTAATGCTCTCATCAAAGCTAGGGAGGAGAAACTTAGAGTAGAAGCCTCCATACCTAGAAAGCTAGAAGATGGTTGGGATCCTATGATAAAAATTAAATTGAATGACTTCTCTTGCTATGCATTATGTGATGTTGGAGCTAGTACCTCTGTTATGCCCAAAAGAATATATGATATGCTTAAATTGAAACCTTTTGATTCTTGTTCTTTTGGTGTTCGTCTCGTTGATTCTTCCATAAAGAAACCTTTGGGGAGGATCGACGATGTTCTTATCGTTGTCAATGATAATTATGTTCCCGTTGATTTCACTATTATGGATATTGAATGTGATCCTTCTTGTCCAATTATTTTGGGACGTCCCTTCCTACGCACCGTTGGTGCCATCATTGACATGAAAGAGGGTAATATAAAATTTCAGTTTCCTCTCAAGAAAGGGATGGAACACTTCTCTCGAAAGAAGATCAAGTTACCTTTTGAGTCCGCTGTACGGGCTAGCTATTCTTTTACTCTTGATAAAACTTGATCTATATGCATTATGCCTAGCTTAAAGGCATAAAAGAAAGCGCTTTTGGGAGGCAGCCCACATGAATAAAAATTTTATTTTTGCTTTTGTTGTGTCTTGATGTTGTTTACTACAGTAGCATCATCATTGTATCTTTGCTTTTCAATTTTGTGCCAAGTATAGCCTCTGATTGCTAGAAAGTTCAAAAGTTGTGAGGTGCTGTCCAGGAAACAGATTCTGTCCTTGGATAGAAAAATTCGTATAAAATCACCAGATCATCTTTTTGGTCTGAATTTTTTTGACAGCGTTCTCTATATAATTGTCTTTCGTGCGTATGTTCTGAGTTTTTTGATTTGAGTTGCAGAAGTATCCCGAACAAATCAATTACTACCTGATGTTCTGTTTTTCACAGATTCTGTCCTGTTTTGCCTCTCCTTCATTTTGCAAACCAAGAGCTTGCTTTTTCTTTGCAAAAACCTTTTGGCAATCTTGAGAAACAGTAGAACTTCAAGAATATCTTTATTTCCAGCAAGGTGAAATTATTTTATTATGGGTACTAACCTCGCTAATCAGATTATGATGAGTTATGTATGAAGGGAGTTTTCAAGTGTGCGAGGGAAGATGATAAAAAGATTCAGGAGTGTCAAGCGCTCAAGCTTGGGGATGCCCCCGTGCACCCCCAAGAAATAATCAAGGAGACTCAAGCGTCTAAGCTTGGGGATGCCCCCGTGCATCCCCTTCTCCATCAACATTATCAGTTCGTCTTTCGTTCCACTATATTTTAATCACTTCATGTGTTATGTGCTATGCTTGGAGCATCTTGCTTTTAGTTTCCTTTTTAGTTTTCCATAACGAGTCGGAACTCAGCATTCTTTATGTGGGAGAGAAACACGCTCCACTTCTACCTAGAACATAACATAGATTTTCATGTCTATCTTTGCTGTGTGTGTTCTTTGTCTTTTAATAGCTACTATCATGTTCTGCTCTTAGTATTCATGCTTATCTTTTCAAAGAGATTTTTAGTTGGTTGCTTGAACTCTCTTTAATTACCATGCTTATCTTATTAAGAGAGTTTGCTTCCGTTGCATTGGTTAATATGTCTATGATAAAGATGCTACGTGCATGATGGCGCTTAGTAGTTCATGTTTTCTTATGGTTAGTCTCAAATAGCTGGGGGGTTCCCAATGTGTTATTGGAGCACCAACATGATTTGTTTGCCAATGATGTGGTATGGTTTAGTAATATCTTCCTTCGAGAATTTATTTTGATTGACTTGGTGTATGCTCACGCATATTTAAGACTGTAAAGAAAGTCTGTCAAGCCTTGATGATCTTTTATTTCTGAGTAGCGATATAACTTCCATGCCTGATTCAATGTTGCTTTGTCGCTCTGCATGATTATGACCGTCATTGCTCTCTTAGTTGGTCGCTCCCAGTCTTTTGCTAACCTCCACCTGTACTAAGCGGACTGACTGCTTGTGCATCCACATCCTTTTAAACCAGTTATGCCATATGAGTCCACCATACCTACCTATATGTGGTATTTCACCGCCACTCCAAGTAAATTTACATGTGCTACCTTTAAAACCTTCAAAATAATTCCTTGTCTTTGCAATACATAGCTCATGGGAAAATAGCTTAAAAACTATTGTGGTAAAGAATATGTCGCTTATGTATCTTATTCTTATAAGTTGCTTGCTGAGCGGTATCCATGTTTCTGGGGACGCCATCAATTGTTACACTTTCGTTGAATATCATGTGAGTTGCTATGCATGTTCGTCTTGTCTGAAGTAAGGGTGATTTGCCATGGGTTGAATGGTTTGAGTATGCATATTGTTAGAGAAGAACATTGGGCCGCCAACCAAAGCCATGTATCATGGTGGAAGTTTTAGCTTGGACATTAATCCTCAATCTCTTATGAGAATATGCTTAAGCATTAAAGAGGAGTCCATTATCTATTTTCTATGTTATCCCGGTATGGATGTCCTCAAGTTGAGATCTATCAAAAACGAGAAATCAAATGCGATCTATCTCCTTGGACCTTTGTACAGGTGACATAGAGGTACCCCTTTGTGACACTTGGTTGAAACATATGTAATGCAATGACAATCCATGGAAATCCGAGTTAATTAGGACAAGGTGCGAGCACTATTGGTATTCGATGCATGAGGCTTGCAACTTATAGGATGTCTTATGCATAACACATATGAAGTACTACTACCGTTGACAATATTGCTTCTATGTTTTCAAAATAAAAAGCTCTAGCACATGAGTAATCCCTGCTTCCCTTTGCGAAGGGCCATTCTTTTACTTTTATGTTGAGTCTCCACCTTCTTTCTTCAAAGCACCAACTACTGAGAGCATGATTGTCATTCTGAGTGTAATATGCATTGTCCCAAAGTAGCATTGTCTTTTGCATGATTGTGATATCGTTTATTTTGAAATCATTGTATCTAGTCATCACTTAAACCTTGGAGGTGCCCCTGCATTTACTTTTTGCTTCACTAAAGGGGGCAAGCTAGATATCACTTTATCATATTTGCACATCATGTTCATTGCAAATCTATTTGATGTTTCAATATCATATTGTAAAACTTTCAGTTCTTTGTGATTTTCTCATGAGGTAACTCAATTACTACAGATTCATTATCTCAGTAAGCTTTTGTCATATGACTATGAAAAAGTCCTATATGGTTAATAGCATGTCACCACAGAAATTATTCTTGTTATCATTTACCTACTCGAGGACGAGCAGGAATTAAGCTTGGGGATGTTGATACGTCCAAAACGTATCTATAATTTCTGCTTGCTCCATGCCTCTTTTGGGTGATATTGCTATGATATTTATACACTTCCATACACTTTTGATCATATTTGGACTAACCTATTAACTCAGTGCACCCCAGTGCCAGTTTCTGTTTTCGGCTGTTTTTGTATTTCTGGTTTTCACATTACGAGAACTGCCAGGAAAAATCCAGAAAAATTATATAAAAAATCAGCGTTCCGGAAACTACCGTGCGCCCGAAGGACAACTGGGGGGGGCACCAGGGCTCCAGGCGCCCTGGCGGTGCCCCCCTTGGGCCGCGCCGGGGGGGGGGGGCGCCTGGGCCCCCCGAGGCTCCTCCGATGCCCCCCTTTGGCATATATTTAAAGCGTCTCGAGAAACCCTCGGGACAGGAACTCTTTTCGCGATCTCATCTCTGTTCCGCCGCCGCCGCCGCTTCCAAGATTGGGAGCACCCGGAGAACTCTTCCCGGCACCCTGCCGGAGGGGAGGATCACCACCGGGAGCCTCTCCACCACCATGGACGCCTCCCGGATGAGTTGTGAGTAGTCTCCCTTGGACCATGAGTCCATGACCAGTAGCTATGTGATGTTCTCCTCCCGTTCTTGTGCTTCATTAGTCCTCGTGAGCTGCCCTACATGATCGAGGCACATACGTAATCCTTATGATGTTGCTATGATGAGTTTGCTGGGATCCGATGGATTATGAGATTATGTTCAGATTGTGCTTGAGTAATATATTTGATCTACCTCTTTTATATTTATGTTCATAAGTAATTCTTGCATGTTCTCCGTTGTTATTTATTGCTTTGGCCAAGTAATAGGTAGTGACTCCAAGAGGGAATGTTATGCTCGATTGTGGGTTCATGCCCCTCGATGACTAGTTTGAGTGACAGAAACATGAGTCTAGGGGATGTGCTGTTGCCACAAGGGGGAAAACAACGGTGCTTGTGCCCGCGGGTGCAAGGATTGTTTACTTTACGCAAAGTTCTTTTAATGCAGTTGTCTGTTGCTTTGAGTTTACACTATGGGTGGGGCTCGCAACTTAATACCAGCGAGATGTTCTGGATAGATATCTCAAGGTGGATAATTAGTAGTAGATATTGATGGATTTCGGTCTACTTACTTTGGCGTACCGCCCATGCTTCGAACCTCAACCTTTCTTGCAATGTAGTCAGCATTGGTTTGCGCACATGGTCCTGTCAATTGCCCAGCTGTAATTCGTTTACCTCACATAGCTGTTTTATCGTCTTTTGGGAGAGAGACATCACTAGTGAACATCATGAGACTCCGGTCCATATTACCATCATTGATCACATCCGCTATTTACTTTTCGCTTTTATTTACTATTGCAAACATTATCTATCACTACTATCATTTGCGTTTAATCCTTTGTAAACTACAAGGCCGGAGGGATTGACAACCTCTCTGTACTCGTTGGGAGCAAAGTTATTTGTATCTGTGTGCAGGTCCACGTTGATTGCTAATATCTGGCGCCGTTAGCAGTTGACACCTTCTTGTTGAACCTAGGAGTCTCTGGGGATTCGATCCTTGGTATCTTTGCCAAGGGAAAAACTTCCGCAACACTATATCTCACACCTTCCACTTGGGGTAACCAACGAGGGGTGAGAAGCCTAGCATGTATCACATACAACCTTTCCTTACGAAAACTGGTAAGGAAACTTGTTTTGACATCCATCTGCCAGATTTCATAAATGCAGCTAATGCTAACATGATTCCGACGGACTTAAGCATCGCTACGGGTGAGAAAATCTCATCGTAGTCAACTCCTTGAACTTGTGAAAAACTCTTTGCCACAAGTCGAGCTTCATACACGGTGACATTACCGTCCACGTCCGTCTTCTTCCTAAAGATCCATTTATCTCAATGGCTTGCCGGTCATCGGGCAAGTCCACCAAAGTCCATACTTTGTTTCGATACATGGATCCTATCTCGGATTTCTCGGCTTCTAACCATTTGTCGGAATATGGGCCCACCATCGCTTCTCCATAGTTCGTAGGTTCATTGTTGTCCAATAACATGACTTCTAAGATAGGATCACCGTACCACTCAGGAGTAGTACATATCCCTGTCGACCTACGAGGTTCGATAACAACTTGATCCAGAGCTTCATGATCACTATCATTAGTTTCCTCTTCAACAGTCGTAGGTTCCACAGAAACATTTTTCTGTGTTGCACTACTCTCCGGTTGAAGTGAAGGTTTGACAACCTCATCAAGTTCTATCTTCCTCCCACTCAATTCTTTCGAGAGAAACTCCTTCTCGAGAAAGGACCCGTTCTTAGCGACAAACATTTTTGTCCTTGGATCTGAGATAGAAGGTATACCCAACTGTTACCTTTGGGTATCCTATGAAGATGTATTTGTCCGCTTTGGGTTTGAGCTTTTTCCGGCTGAAGCCATAAGCATCGCAGCCCCAAACATTGAGAAAACGACAACTTTGGTTTCTTGCCAAACCAGACAGCGTCGTCTCAACGGACTTAGATGGTGCCCTATCTAAAGTGAATGCAGCTGTCTCTAATGCATAACCTCAAAATAACAGCGGTAGATCGGTAAGATACATCATAGATCGTACCATATCTCATAAGGTTCGATTACGACGTCCGGACACACCATTGCGCTGTGGTGTTCCAGGTGGCTTCAACTGTGAAACGTTTCCACAATGTCTTAAGTGATTGCCAAACTCATAATTCAGAAAATCTCCCCTTGATCAGATCGCAGGAACATGATCTTCTTGTTATGATGATTCTTAACTTCACTCTGAAATTTCTTGAACTTTTCAAATGTTTCAGACTTTTTCTTCATTAAGTAAATATACCCATATCCACTCAAATCGTCAGTGAAGATGAGAAAACAACGATATCCACCACACACCTTAATTCTCATTGGATCACACACATCAGCATGTATGATTTCCAACAAGTCACTTTCCCGTTTCATTGTACCTGAACACGGGATCTTAGTCATCCTGCCCATGAGGCATGGCTCGCATATGTCAAGCGATTCAAAATCAAGTGACTCCAAACATCCATCAGCATGGAGTTTCTTCATGCATTTTATGCCAAAATGACCTAAGCGGCAGTGCCACAAGAAAGTGGTACTATCATTATTAACTCTACATCTTTTGGCGTTAATATTATTATCATGTGTATTACTATGATCGAGATTCAATAAACCATTGGGTGCATGACCATAAAGGTATTATTCATATAAACAGAATAACTATTATTCTCTAACTTAAATGAATAACTGTATTGCAATGAACATGATCTAATCATATTCACACTCAACGTAGACACCTGATAACATTTATCTAGGTTCAACACTAATCCCGAAAATAGAGGGAGCGTGCGATGGTGATCTTATCAACCTTGGAAACACTTCCAACACACATCGTCACCTCGCCCTTAGCTAGTCTCCGTTCATTCCGTAGCTTTTGCTTCAAGTCACTAATAATAGCAACTGAACCGGTATCCAATACACAGGTGCTACAAGGAGTACTAGTAAGGTACACATCAATAACATGTATATCAAATATACTTTGTTGAAGTTTCCAGCTATCATATCTACCATGTATTTGGGGTAGTTCCGCTACCATGTGACCGTTCCCCTTACAATAGAAGCACTTAGTCTCGAGGTTTGGGTTCAACCATGGGTTCCTTCATCAGAGCGACAACTGGTTTGCCATTCATGAAGTTTCCCTTCTAGCCCTTGCCCTTTTGAAACCAGTGGTCTTGTTAAACCATCAACACTTGATGCTCCTTCTTGATTTCTACTTTTGCGGTCTTAAGAACCGCTAATAGCTCCGAGATCATCTCCATCCTTTGCATGTCATAGTTCATCACGAAGTTCTAGTAGCTTGGTGATAGTGTCTAGAGAATTCTGTCAACCACTATCTCATCTGGAAGATTAACTCCCACTTGGTTCAAGTGATTTTAGCACCCAGACATTCTGAGCACATGCTCACTAGTTGAGCTATTCTCCTCCATCCTTTTTGGCAAAAGAACTTGTCAGAGGTCTCATACCTCTCAACACGGGCATGAGCCTGAAATCCCAGTTTCAGCTCTTGGAACATCTCATATGTCCTATGGCGTTCAAAACGTCATTGGAATCCCGATTCTAAGCCATAAAGTATGGTGCACTTAACTATCAAGTAGTCATCAGGACGTGTTGTCAGGTGTTCACAACATCCACAGACAACGTTGTAGGGGTTTGCACATCGAGCGGTGCATCAAAGACGTAAGCTTTCTGTGCAGCAGTGAGGACACTCCTCGGACTACGGACCCAGTCCGCATCATTGCTTACAATATCTTTCAACTTAGTCTTTCTCTAGGATCGTATTAAACAGGGAGCTACAACGGAGTTATTGGTCTACAACATAATTTGCGAAGACAACTTAGACTATTGTTCATGACAATTAAGTTCATCTAATGAACTCCCACTCAGATAGACATCTCTCTAGTCATCTAAGTGATACATGATCCGAATCGACTAGGCCGTGTCCGATCATCACGTGAGACGGACTAGTCATCAACGGTGAACATCTTCATGTTGATCGTATCTTCTATACGACTCATGTTCGACCTTTCGGTCTTCCGTGTTCCGAGGCCATGTCTGTACATGCTAGGCTCGTCAAGTCAAACCTAAGTGTATCGCGTGTGTAAATCTGGCTTACACCCGTTGTATGCGAACGTTAGAACCTATCACACCCGATCATCACGTGGTGCTTCGGAACAACGAACCTTAGCAACGGTGCACAGTTAGGGGGAACACAATTTTTGAAATTTTAGTGAGAGATCATCTTATTCACTACCGTCGCTCTAAGCAAATAAGATGTAAAACATGATAAACATCACATGCAATCAAATAGTGACATGATATGGCCAATATCATCTTGCTCCTATGATCTTCATCTTCGGGGCTCCATGATCATCATCGTCACCGGCATGACACCATGATCTCCATCATCGTGTCTTCATGAAGTCGTCTCGCCAAACATTACTTCTACTACTATGGCTAACGTTTAGCAATAAAGTAAAGTAATTGCATGGCGTTATTCAGTGACACGCAGGTCATACAATAAATAAGACAACTCCTATGGCTCCTGCCGGTTGTCATTCTCATCGACATGCAAGTCGTGATTCCTATTACAAGAACATGATCAATCTCATACATCACATATATATCATTCATCACATCCTTTTGGCCATATCACATCACACGGCACATGCTGCAAGAACAAGTTAGACGTCCTCTAATTGTTGTTGCAAGTTTTTACGTGGCTGCTATAGGTTTCTAGCAAGAACGTTTCTTACCTACGCCAAAACCACAACGTGATATGCCAATTTCTATTTACCCTTCATAAGGACCCTTTTCATCGAATCCGATCCGACTAAAGTGGGAGAGACAGACACCCGCTAGCCACCTTATGCAACTAGTGCATGTCAGTCGGTGGAACCTGTCTCACGTAAGAGTACGTGTAAGGTCGGTCCGGGCCGCTTCATCCCACGATGCCGCCGAATCAAGATAAGACTAGTATCGGCAAGTAAATTGAAAAATCCACGCCCACAACTACTTTGTGTTCTACTCGTGCAAGATACTACGCATAGACCTAGCTCATGATGCCACTGTTGGGGATCGTAGCAGAAAATCAAAAAATTTCCTACGCATCACCAAGATCTATCTATGGAGTAATCTAGCAACGAGGGGAAGGTGAGTGCATCTACATACCCTTGTAGATCGCGATGCGGAAGCGTTGCAAGAACGCGGATGAAGGAGTCATACTCGCTGCGATTCAGATCGCGGTTGATTTCGATCTAAGCGCCGAACAACGGCGCCTCCGCGTTCAACACACGTGCAGCCCGATGACGTCTCCCACGCCTTGATCCAGCAAGGAGAGAGGGAGAGGTTGGGGAAGACTCCATCCAACAGCAGCACGACGGCGTGGTGGTGGTGGAGGAGCGCGGGACTCCAGCAGGGCTTCGCCAAGCACTGCGAGAGACGAGGAGGGAGAGAGGTAGGGCTGCGCCAAGCGACAGAGGTCAAAACGTGTTATGGGCAGCCCCAAAACTCTCATATATAGGGGGGGAAGGGGGGTTGCGCCCCCTTTAGGGTTTCCCACCCCTACGGGTGCGGCCACCCTAGATCCCATCTAGGGTTGGCGGCCAGAGGGGGAGAGGGAGAGGGGGGCGCACCAGATTGGGCCCTAGGGCCCATCTGCCCTAGGGTTTGCCCCCCTCCCCTCTTGGAGGCGCCTTGGGCCTTGGTGGGGGGGCGCACCAGCCCACCTAGGGCTGGTCCCCTCCCACACTTGGCCCATGCAGCCTTCTGGGGCCGGTGGCCCCACCCGGTGGACCCCCGGGACCCTCCCGGTGGTCCCGGTACACTACCGATAGCGCCCGAAACTTTTCCGGTGACCAAAACGGGACTTCCCATATATGAATCTTTACCTCCGTACCATTCCGAAACTCCTCGTGACGTCCGGGATCTCATCCGGGACTCCGAACAACATTCGGTAACCGCGTACATACTTTCCCTATAACCCTAGCGTCATCGAACCTTAAGTGTGTAGACCCTACGGGCTCGGGAACCATGCAGACATGACCGAGACAACTCTCCGGCCAATAACCAACAGCGGGATCTGGATACCCATGTTGGCTCCCACATGCTCCACGATGATCTCATCGGATGAACCACGATGTCAAGGATTCAATCAATCCCGTCTACAATTCCCTTTGTCTATCGGTATAGTACTTGCCCGAGATTCGATCGTCGGTATACCGATACCTTGCTCAATCGCGTTACCGGCAAGTCTCTTTACTCGTTCCGTAACACATCATCCCGTGATCAACTCCTTGATCACATATTGTGCACATTATGATGATGTCCTACCGAGTGGGCCCAGAGATACCTCTCCGTCATATGGAGTGACAAATCCCAGTCTCGATTCGTGCCAACCCAACAGACACTTTCGGAGATACCTGTAGTGCACCTTTATAGCCACCCAGTTACGTTGTGACGTTTGGTACACCCAAAGCATTCGTACGGTATCCGGGAGTTGCACAATCTCATGGCCTAAGGAAAAGATACTTGACATATAGAAAAGCTTTAGCATACGAACTACACGATCTGTGCTAGGCTTAGGATTGGGTCTGGTCCATCACATCATTCTCCTAGATGTGATCTCGTTATCAACGACATCCAATGTCCATGGTCAGGAAACCGTGACCATCTGTTGATCAACGAGCTAGTCAACTAGAGGCTTACTAGGGACATGGTGTTTGTCTATGTATCCACACATGTATCTGAGTTTCCTATCAATACAATTCTAGCATGGATAATAAACGATTATCATGAACAAAGAAATATAATAATAACCAATTTATTATTGCCTCTAGGGCATATTTCCAACAACAATAACTTTCAGGTCTCAAGACTACTCACATCAATGGTATAATCAAGTAGCGAGCAATAATAATAAACCTTGGATGACAACACTTTCTCAAAACAATCATGATATGATATAACAAGATGGTATCTCGCTAGCCCTTTCTAAGACCGCAAAACATAAATGCATAGCACCTTTAAAGATCAAGGACTGACTAGACAGTGTAATTCATGGTAAAAGAGATCCAGTCATGATCATACCCAATGCAAATTAATAGTAATACATGCAACGACAAAGGTGCTCTCCTACTGGTGCTCTTTTATAAGAGGATGATGGCTCTGCATAAAAGTAAATAGATAGGCCCTTTGCAGAGGGAAGCAGGGATTTGTAGAGGTGCTAGAGCTCGATTTTTAAATAGAGATTGAATAACATTTTGAGCGGTATACTTTCATTGTCAACATAACAACCAAGAATCTCCATATCTCCCATGCTACGCACATTGTAGGCGGTTCCCAAACAAAATGGTAAAGTTTATACTCCCCCAACCACCAACAATCACACTCCATGGCTAGCCCGAAACAACGGGTACCGTCCAAACCAGCAACAGCCCTGGGGGAATTTTGTTTAATTATTATGATTTTAAGCATGGGACTGGGCATCCCGATTACCAACCATTTTCTCATGAATGATGAGCGGAGTCCACTCATAGTGAGAATAACCCACCTATCATGGAAGATATAGACAGCCCTAGTTGATACATGAGTTGTTCGAGCATACAAAACAGAATTTCATTTGAAGGTTTAGAGTTTGGCACATACAAATTTACTTGGAATGGCAGGTAAATACCGCATATAGGAAGGTATAGTGGACTCATATGGAATAACTTTGGGGTATATGGAAGTGGATGCACAAGCAGTATTCCTGCTTAGTACAGGTGAAGGCTAGAAAGAGACTGGGAAGCGACCAGCTAGAGAGCAACAACGGTCATGAACATGCATTAAAATTAATCAACAATGAATGCAAGCATGAGTAGGATATAAATCACCATGAACATAAATATCGTGAAGGCTATGTTGATTTGTTTCAACCACATGCGTGAACATGTGCCAAGTCAAGTCACTTAAATCATTCAAAGGAGGATACCACCCATCATACCACATCACAACCATTTTAATATCAAGTTGGCACGCAAGATAGACCATTATAAACTCTCAGCTAATTAAGCATGGAATAAGCAGCTATGATCTCTAATTGGCATTGCAAGCATGTTTCATTCATAACAAGCTAAATCAGGAACGATGAGCCATCATATTTACAAAAACAAGAGAGGCTGAGTTCATACCAGCTTTTCTCATCTCAATTAGTTCATCATATATCATCCTTATTGCCTTTCACTCGCACGACCGAACGGTGTGAATAATAATAATAGTGCATGTGCATTGGACTAAGCTGGAATCTGTAGGCATTTAATACAAGAGAGAAAACAAGGTAATATGGCTCAAGGTTAAATCAACAACAAAGCATATGAGAGCCACTAAGCATTTTAATCATGGTCTTCTACTCTTAACCCCTAAAGAAAAGAAAAGAAACTATTTACACGGGAAAGATCCCAACACGCAAAAGAAGAACGGGAAATCTTTTTGGGTTTTCATTTTTTTAACTACTACTACAAGCAAAGAAAGTAAACTAGATAGAAGCTACAACTAATATTTTTTTTGTTTTTCTGTGTTTTTCTAGCACGCAAGAAAAAGACTAAGAAAAAGAAATTGAAACTAAGCATGGATGGTACAGTGAAAGAGTGTGAGCACCGACAACTGGAATAAGTGTGTGAACATGAATGTAAGTCGGTGAGAAACACATACTCCCCCAAGCTTAGGCTTTTGGCCTAAGTTGGTCTATGGCCAGGGATCAAAGCCACTCCCTCCAGTGTACTGAGATGCATCCTCTCGGTGACACTGGTTGGCGAGCTCATCCAGCTCCCACCCATAAACAGATTGACGAGAAGGATCGAGTGGTGGTTCTGGCTTAGGCTCTGAAGCTTGTGCCTGGCCTTGGTACTTGTAGAAGGCATTTGATGTATTGAGATACTTGCCTGTGGACAGATCAAACAAAGATGGTGCAGGCAAGGTAACAATTTCACAGTATATTTCATCAAACCTCAATTTATAATTAAGCTATATATTCTTGTCTTTAACAATAAAATCATGAGCTACCATGCTCTTGTAGTCTAGATAAATAGGGGCGAGCAATTCTTCCTTCTCATGATGCCTAATAGGTATATTAAAATATTCAGCAAGGCGAGAAGCAAAGATGCCTCCAAAGACGGGCCCCTTTGAGCGGTTCAGACTCAATCGTTTGGCAACGACGGTGCCCAAACTAAAAGTTGTGTCTCGAAACAAAGCATGGCGTAAAATGATAATATCAGGGGCACTAAGATTCCCACTATTCCCGTGACCAATTAAACATCTACTAGCAAATAAAGCAAAGTAGCGTAGAACATGGAAGTGTATACTAGTGATTCTTGCCCCTGAAACTTGTCTCGTTTCCCCTACAGCTATCATGTCAATGAACCCTTCAACGTCTTCACGGCGTGGTTCATCAAGTCTACCTCCAAAGGGTACTTTGCATATTTCACAAAAGTCTAAGAGTGATATCTCCTTAATCACATCATATAAACGAAACTCCGCCGTAGGTGGTGTTTTCCTAGAATGAAAATGAAAGCTTTGCGTGAAAATATTGGTGAGTAAGAGATATTGTTCTTTCTGGTCGTTGAGGAAGTCGGTGAGGCCTGCATTATTTGCCAACCAATAAAAGTCTTCGTATATACTGGCGGACATCATGAAATTATTACAAGGCCATTCGCACGGTCGAACTTCCGCCATACGAGGAAGATTATACTTGGGCTTCTTATTTTCTTCTTTCTTCTTCTCCTCTGAACTCTTGCTAGAGGAGCCCCTCAATAATCTTTTTAACATTTTCCTTTTCTGAAAATTTCTGAATTTTTTAGTAACTTCAAAATAAAATTTAACCAAACTCAACAAGATTGATAGCAACAACTCCTATAAGTGCCTAGAGGCTATATCATGCATTAGAACTACTTGGGACCAAGAAAATTTGACATGAAAGCTCAAGAACAAGGTCACCGTAGCAGCATAAATTTGCAACAAATAAAGCACTAGAACAAAAACTAATTGGACCAATGGAGGAGTCACATACCAAGGAACAATCTCCTCAAACAGTTTGGTGAATGGTGCTTTGAGCAAGGAAATCGAAAATGACAGCAAGATGAGCTAGAACTCGGGTTTGAGCTGGTTGGGGATTTTTTTTGGGAGGAAGAAGAAGAGCATGGGTACATGAATAAGTGGAGGGGGGCCACGTGGGGCCCACGAGGCAGGGGGCGCGCCCTGGACCCTCGTGGCCAGCTGCTGGCTCCCCTCGCTGTGTGTTCAGTGCCATATTTCCTCAAATATTCTAGAAAAAATCATATTTCATTTTCATGGCATTGGGAGAACTTTTATTTTCGGGATATTTCTTTTATTGCACGGATAAGTCTGGAAACAGACAGAAAATACTATTTTTGCTTTATTTATCCTAAGTAACAGAAAGTAAAAAGAGGGTACAGAAAGTTTGTGCTATCTAAATTCACCTATCCCATGTTCATCAAAAGGAATCCATTAACAAGGTTGATCAGGTCTTGTTAATACACTTTCTCCGAGTAACATGAAACCGGAGAATTTTCGAATAACACTAGGTTACCTCAATGGGGATATGTATGTCCCCAACAATAAGGATGTCATATGTCTTCTTGATAGTAGGAATAAGAAACTCAAAACCTCCAATAGTGATAGTTGAAAATTTTCCAATATAATTGATACTATGGACCTGAGGTTGTTTCCTCCGAAAGTGTACCGTATACTCATTACCATTGACATGAAAAGTGACATTGCCTTTGTTGCAATCAATAACAGCCCCTGCAGTATTCAAAAAGGGTCTTCCAAGAATAATAGACATATTATCGTCCTCGGGAATATCAAGTATAACAAGGTCCGTTAGAATAGTAACATTTGCAACTACAACAGGCACATCCTCACAAATACCGACATGTATAGCAGTTGATTTATCAGCCATTTGCAAAGATATTTCAGTAGGTGTCAACATACTCAAGTCAAGTCTACGATATAAAGAGAGAGGCATAACACTAACACCGGCTCTAAGATCACACAAGGCAGTTTTGACATAGTTTCTCTTAATGGAGCATGGTATAGTAGGTACTCCTGGATCTCCTAATTTCTTAGGCATTCCACCCTCAAAAGTTTAATTGGCAAGCATGGTGGAAATTTCTACTTCAGGTATCTTTCTTTTGTTGGTAATAATGTCTTCAATATACTTAGCATAAGGATTTGTTTTAAGCACATCAGTCAAACGCATACGCAAAAAGATAGGTCTAATCATTTCAGCGAAGCGCTCAAAATCCTCATCATCCTTTTTCTTGGATGGTTTCGGAGGAAAAGGCATGGGTTTCTGAACCCATGGTTCTCTTTCCCTACCGTGCTTCCTAGCAACAAAGTCTCTCTTATCATAACGTTGATTCTTTGATTGTGGGTTATCAAGATCAACAGCAGGTTCAATCTCTACATCATTATCATTGCTAGGTTGAGCATCATCATGAACATCATTATTGATATTATCACTAGGTTCATCTTCATTACCAGATTGTGTCTCAGCATCAGAAACAGATATATCATTGGGATTCTTAGGTTTGTCAGCTACAGGTTCACTAGGAGCATGCAAAGTCCTATCATTTTTCTTTTTCTTCTTCTTAGAAGAACTAGGTGCATCTAAATTAGCTCTCTGAAAATCTTGCTCAATTCTCTTAGTGTGGCCCTCAGGATACAGAGCTTCCCGAGTCATTTTACCACCTCTAGTTGCAACTCTAACAGCATAGTCATTATTCTTACTATTTAATTCATTGAGAAAATCTTTCTGAGCCTTAAGTACTTGTTCTACTTGAGTGGTGACCATAGAAGCATGTATACTAATGAGTTTCTATTCACCTCTAGCTCTAGACAGATAATCACTCAAGCGTTCAATCATATAAGCATTGTGTTGTAATTGTCTACCAATATAAGCATTGAAGTTTTCTTGTTTCACAATAAAATTGTCAAACTCATCTAAGCATTGGCTAGCAGACTTATAACGAGGAATATCACCTTCATCAAATCTATAAAGGGAATTTACCTTTACTACCTGTGTCGGGTAATCAGGACCATGTATTTCTTCAATAGGAGGTAAATTCTTAACATCTTCAGCTTTAATACCTTTTTCTTTCATAGATTTCTTTGCCTCTTGCATATCTTTAGGACTGAGAAATAGAACACCTCTTTTCTTCGGAGTTGGCTTAGGGGCTGGTTCAGGAAGTGTCCAATTATTTTCATTGGCCAGCATATTATTCAATAGTAATTCATCTTGTTCAACTGTTCTTTCCCAGAAAACACAACCAGCACAACTATCCAGGTAGTCTCTGGAAGCATCGGTCAGTCCATTATAAAAGACATCAAGTATATCATGCATCTCAATAGGATGATCAGGCAAAGCATTAAGTAACTGGAGAAGCCTCCCCCAAGCTTGTGGGAGACTCTCTTCTTCAGTTTGAGCAAAGTTATATATTTCCCGTAAGGCAGCTTGTTTCTTATGAGCGGGAAAATATTTAGCAGAGAAGTAATACATCATATCATGGGGACTACGCACACAACCAGGATCAAGAGAATTAAACCAAGTCTTAGCATCACCCTTTAACGAGAACGGAAATAGCTTAAGGATATAGTAGTAGCGAATCTTTTCTTCATTGGTAAACAGGGTGGCTATATTATTCAACTTAGTAAGATGTGCCACAACAGTTTTAGACTCATAGCCATGGAAAGGATCAGATTCAACCAAAGTAATTAATTCAGGATCAACAAAGAATTCATAATCCTTATCAGTGACACAGATAGGTGAAGTAGCAAAAGCAGGGTCATGTTTCATTCTAGCATTCAAGGACTTTTCTTTCAGCTTAGCCAATAATTTCTTAAGATCATATCTATCATTTCAAGCAAGAAAGTCTCTAGCAGTTTCTTCATCCATAACATAACCCTCGGGCACAACATGCAATTCATATCTATTGGGAGTAGTTTCATCATCACTTTCATAAATATCATTAGTTTCAACATTTGCACTCTCCCTAGCCTTAGCAATTTGTTCATCTAGAAATTCACCTAGTGGCACAGTATCACGCATAGAGGTAGTTTCATCATACATAGCAGCAGTTGCATCATCAAGAACATACGACATATCAGATTCAATAGCAGGAGTAGGTGCTGCAAGTTTACTCATAACAGAAGGAGAATCAAGTGCAGAGCTAGATGGCAGTTCCTTACCTCCCCTCATAGTTGAGGGTAAGATCTTGGTTTTTGAGTCCTTCAAATTCTTCATAGTGATCAGCGGATATAAATCCCAAGTGACTTAAAGAATAGAGCTATGCTCCCCGGCAACGGCGCCAGAAAATAGTCTTGATAACCCACAAGTGTAGGGGATCGCAACAGTTTTCGAGGGTAAAGTATTCAATCCAAATTTGTTGATTCGATACAAGGGGAGCCAAAGAATACTCTTAAGTATTAGCAGCTGAGTTGTCAATTCAACCACACCTGGAAACTTAGTACCTGCAGCAAGATAGTTTAGTAGCAAAGTAATATGATAGTGGCGGTAGCGGCAATAAAAGTAACGATAGTGTTTTTGTAGTTTTTGTAATAGTAGCAATGAAAAAGTAAATAAGCAACAAGCAATATAGGTAAAGCTCCTAGGCATTGGATCGGTGATGGGAAATTATGTCGGATGCAATTCATCATGTAGAAGTTATAACCTAGGGTGACACAGAACTAGCTCAAGTTCATCAATACAATGTAGGCATGTATTCCGAATATAGCCATACGTGCTTATGGAAAAGAACTTGCATGACATCTTTTGTCCTACCCTCCCGTGGCAGCGGGGTCCTATTTGAAACTAAGGGATATTAAGGCCTCCTTTTAATAGAGTACCGGACCGAAGCATTAACACATAGTGAATACATGAACTCCTCAAACTATGGTCATCACCGGGAATGGTCCCGATTATTGTCACTTCGGGGTTGCTGGATCATAACACATAGTAGGTGACTATAGACTTGCAAGATAGGATCAAGAACACACATATATTCCTGGAAACATAATAGGTTCAGATCTGAAATCATGGCACTCGGGCCCTAGTGACAAGCATTAAGCATAGCAAAGTCATAGCAACATCAATCTCTGAACATAGTGGATACTAGGGATCAAACCCTAACAAAACTAACTCGATTACATGATAGATCCCATCCAACCCATCACCGTCCAGCAAGCCTACGATGGAATTACTCACGCACGGCGGTGAGGATCGTGGAATTGGTGATGGAGGAAGGTTGATGATGACGATGGCGACGATCTCCACTCTCCGGAGCCCCGAACGGACTCCAGATCAGCCCTCCCGAGAGAGGCTTGGCGGCGGCTTCGTCTTGTGAAACGCGATAATTCCTTCTCCCTTATTTTTTTTCTCCCCGAAACGGAAGATATAGGATCTGGGGGTACGTCGGTAAGGCACCAGGGGGCCCATGAGGCAGGGGGCGCGCCCTAGGCAGGGGGGCGCGCCCCCCACCCTCGTGGACTGGCCCAAGCCCCCCTGGTGTGGATCTTCTTGCAGGTATTTTTTATATTTTCCGAAATAATTCCCCGTTGATTTTTCAGGCGATTCCGAGAACTTTTTATTCTGCACAAAAACAACACCATGGCAGTTCTGCTGAAAACAGCGTCAGTCCGGGTTAGTTCCATTCAAATCATGCAAGTTAGAGTCCAAAACAAGGGCAAAAGGGTTTGGAAAAGTAGATACGTTGGAGACGTATCAAGGGGCTACAGGTAATATGCACATAAAGGAGGAACATGTTCAAATTCTTAGTTTCGGACAAATCAGGAAGATTTATTGTGTGACCCGGCGTTGGCAACAATCATAGCCCGGCGTCTATAAATAGTCATGACCCGGGTTCATCAGTTTTTATAACCCGGCAATTTTGGCAATCATAAACTGGCAAGTTCTACATTTTCAAACCTGCTGAATATCAGTTGAATATTTGAAGACCAACATTTTTGTGAAATCAGAGCATTGGAGGCCGATTCAAATGGATTCTTTATTTACAAAATATCTTCTGCAAGCGAATTTATTATGAAGCTGGTCTATTGACTCGGATTTTTTGGAAGGAAAAAATGACAAGGATTTAAGGATGATCAAATGCCGGTTTATAAGAATATTTAACCCGGAGCACAAGCCGTCAAATTTGTTCTTCTGTTTATGTTGCAGATCAGTTTAACATGGATAAATCCAAATTAAACTGGGGGCTAATATCGGGGATATACCCCGCGGCGTAACCCGGCCGGAAGTATAACCCAGCCGGACTTGGCGGTTTACTTGAGACCCGGTTTACACTTGGTGATTCACTGGCGACCCGCCCTGACCAGACGGTTTATAAGCAACCTACCTGAATATTATGACTCATCGGTAACCCGGTGGGCGGCGGACGGATGACAAGGCCCAAGGCCCAGAAGGTCGGTTCATGTTATGGTGGGCCGGTTTATGAGGAAAGCACAAGGAATATTCTCCTACAAAGGAAGCAAGACTAGGACTCCACTTGTAATAGAGTAATCCTAATCCTACTAGGACTAGTCATGTAACCCGCCCCTTCAACATATATAAGGAGGGGCAGGGTTCCCCAAAGGGAGACAAGTTCTCATAAGTTAGAAGGGCCATATTCTTTAGGGCTAGACACAACTAAAGGAGAGTCGGCTTATGCGGCGACTCCATGAGGGTCATAACAAGATCTAGCCTCAAACATCATGTAGGGCTATTACCAGATGATGTTTCCCGGGGCCCAAAGCTGTATAAATTCGTGTCCTGTGTGTTGCGTCCCTCGATTCCGCTCAACCCCTCTCAAGCTACCACATAGATGTGTTGATGACCCTCAACCGTAAGGGATCTATTGCAGCGTTTTCGATAAGTAAGAGTGTCGAACCCAACGAGGAGCAGAAGGTATTGATAAGCGATTTTGAGCAAGAAATTACTGCAAGCACTGAAAGATAACTTTTAGGGGTTTTCTCGATATAAGCAACAGGAAAGTAAAAGCAAGCAATATAAAAGGCACTGAGAGTAACAAGTGGCCCAATCCTTTCTTAGCAAAGGAGAGGCCTAGCAACTGAACTTATAAAGAATAAAGCGTTCCTGAGGACACACGGGAGAGGTAGTCATGTGCTTTCACCATATTCCATATCGATACTATGTTATGTGTTGATAAGTGTTGAGTGGGTGGATCTATGCTAGTACACTCTCTAGACTAAGATGAGTGCACTCTTATGATTAAACACCTTGCAAGCATCCGCAAATACAAGATAGAATTTAAGGCAAAAGCCTAACCATAGCAATACGATCGAGGATCCATTATTCCCTTATGCAAAAGCGTGCGAACTGGGGTTCAGGTTTCTGTCACTCCGGCAACCCACCATAAGCATTCTTTATACACAATGTATTCTCCTAGGTCCTTAATAAGGAGAAGTGTTGGGTGTTCGACTCACACAACACCACTAGTAGAATGACAACACAACTTAAGTATCAAACAACACATATTACTTCAACAGCATATGACTACTAACAACAAGACTTTCCCCATGTCCTCAAGAACTAAGGTAACTACTCACGAGACATAAAAGAGATCATGATCAGTGGGGATAAATATGTGATAAACAATCTGGACATAATAGTATTTCTCCAACAAGACTCAATAGCATTCACCACAAAGTAGTAATCAACACCGATGGAGTAGAGAGGATAGGTAGTACGAGTTACAACACAAGTTGCGATTGTAAGATGAGATTTGGATGAAGATGGAGATGGTGCTGGTGTTGGGGATGATGTTGATGATGATCTCGATGATGCCCGTGACGATGGTGATGATGATGGCGACGATCTCCCCTTCCGAGAGGTGATCTCCCCGGCGGAATCTGCCCGCCGGAGATGGCTTTTTCTTCTCTGTAGGTTTCCGCCACGGAGCGGCGGCGGAACTCCGTAAAAATTCCCGTCCCTAGGGTTTTTGGATAACAAAGAGCATATATGCAAAAGGGGGCGGCCAGAGGTGGGCCAGGGGCTCCAGGCGCCCCCCCCCCCGGCACGGCCAGGGGGGCGCGCCCCCAGGGCGCCTGGGCACCCTGTGGCCCCCCTCTGGTTGCCCTTTCGCGTGCCCTCGTGATCCGTCTGAAAAATATCTCCCGTCAATTTTCAGGTAATTTGGAGGTATTCTTCTTCAGCAACTCAGCGTCCACTTTTTACTGCTGAATCCTGCGTCTGCTGCTTTGGCATCGGAAAGTTTGCAAACTGTGTAAAATAGACCAAAACAACATAAGAACATCATCGTAACATGAAATATATCAATGAATAAGGATAAATTATGATACAAAATAGTGATGCATTTTGGACGTATCAACACCCCCAAGCTTAGACCTCGCTTGTCCCCAAGCGAATGCTGAGCTCGGTAAACCTGTCCACAAGTTTAGAGAGTGAAGTGTCAATAAACAGAATACGAACAAGAAGCATCACAGTTTCTTCACCAACTCAAATATCCTCAACAGCAATTTTCAACTCGTAAGGCCCTTATAAAAGAGTGGTAACACTTATATTCGAGAGTAGGGCTAAGGAAACTCACTGAATCATGGCAAACATGTCCTTTGGTCAAAGAACAACTAATAGCTTTTACTTTTGCTCTTTCTTTATGTTTTGATGAGACTAATCGAAGCTTTTGAAAGAACATGTCATCAGGCAAGAAGTGAAAGTGTTAACACAAAGGAAGATATTTGCCTTAGCTGGGCTTGACAAACAACTTACTTATCAAATGATAATGTCAACAGGGATATGATATGACAAATCTTAATGCAACTTTATATGAATGAATCCTTGTCAACATCAAATGTCTGCTCTCTTTAAGAATAAAAGGGAATAGGAATAACTGACTCAACTTAAAATTAAAAGATAGGCCCTGCTCTAGGGTAGTAGGGAGAACTCATGTGCTATCCTTAAATCAAACAGAATGAAAACAAGTTTTGAGAGGTGCATGATTTGTCAACGAATGCTAATAGATAACTCAACTACTTCTTGAGCTGGACAAGTTTCGAGGAACGGCTCCCGCACGAGGACGATCACATCCTCTTATTCTCCTTTGTTTATCACTGCCAAAGTTTTCTGATTTCTCATGAACAAAGCGTGAAGGAGGGTTTGTTTGTTATATTATTTTCGAGCCGGACGCACTCTTTGCCAGTTCCTTCTCGTATTATGGGTTTGCACATTAGACATGCAATCCCGTGGTGAAGCTTGTCCAACTCAAAAAGATCGTGAATTAGCTATTACTTCCTCATGAGCTAAAACAGAGGCACAAAATAAAAGATTTTGAACATTTAAGGATAACACATAAATTATATACTTTTAGGAGGTGGTAGTGGAATACCACGAGTAGGTAGGTATGGTGGACTCATATGGAAGGTATTGGTTTTAAGGGTATGGATGCACAAGCAGAATACCGCTTAGTACAGAGTTAGGCTAGCAAAGGTTTTGAGAGAGCAGACAACTGATGATGACTAAGATGCAAAGCAATTATAAAGCATGAACATTGAAATAAGCATAACACATCAAGTTGTCTTCCTTGTCAGCATAACACTTCAAGCATAATAACATAAAGGTTTTGGCTATGTTGATACTTTAAGAAAATCATGCTTGTTGTTATGACCAAAGCTATGTTTGCCAAGATTAAATAAAGTTTTCACAGCCATACCTGACATAAGGTCAATACTCCCCATAAGAATCATCATATAAGGTCGATTGCGTGAAGAGAATACCGAGTGCAGCAAAAGGAACCGATAAACTTCTCATTAATATTCCATCATAGACGACTCCACACTCACGGATACAATTCTTCACCGAAGGAGTGATAGACCTCAATGCACACACCTATCTCATATAATAACCTCCCTAGACATGATACGACTCTACTTGACTCTAAAAGACAAAAGGTAAAGATAATGATACCGGGCACTCCCCCAAGCTTGGAACAAGCCAAGGGAATGCCATTACCCCAGGAGATTTCACTCATCATCCTTGTTGGCGTTGATCACGTAGTCCTTGGCGAAACGCTTCCATGGAAGGGGTTCTCCAGTCTCATAGGAGAAGCTCGTCTCCTGAATCCTGCATTCAGCACCCAAACTCATGCGCATAAACCTTAGTTCATACTCACAGTTCTGGTTATGTAGATCATTAATTTGCCCTTGGAGCTCTATAATTCTTTCTTCAGACGCGGTGATGCTTTTCCACATCTCATTCATCTCCTTCAGGAAGTAGTTTTTCAGCTCGTTGGTGATGTCAAAGTTAGCTTCAACACCACGCTCGATCATCTTCTTGTACTCGAAGACTTCTTGCTCCACTTCTTCCAGCCTGGCCTGGATGCTCCCCTCCTTGATAGGCCCCTTCAGATCTTCTTGATGAAGGACACCGTCCTTCATCTGAACAACCTGAGGGTGCTTCTTCACCTCAGCGAGGTAAGGGTTGATGACGTTGACGACGAACTCATCCTTGGGGGAACTTGGAGAAGCCATGGCACCTAAATTCAGCTGAAAGATTCCCTGGCAGAAACAGATCGAAGAGAAAACACGCGAAATCGCAAGATACGTTGCCGGAACGATCCGGGCAAATATATAGGAAAAATTAATGCTCAGAAAGGAAGGTAACGGACCAAAGCGGGGTCAGAGACGGACTCCCGGGTGTCCAGGCGGCCTCCCGGCGCGGCCCAGGGGGGGCGCCAGGGGGGCGCCTGGACCCCCTGGAGGTCGTCTCCGGCTCCACTTCGGCTCGGAATTTTACTAATTTTGCAGAAACTCGTAATACGGAACTTTTATGGCGGTTCGCGATGTTTCCTTACCGTACTACATACCTTTTCTTTATTCTGCTTCTGCTGGCGTCTGAAACAGGGTTGCAACATGTTCTTCGTTGGTTGTTGTGTATATTATATTCACATCAACATTGACAGGGTCTCCTGCTATGTAATGTTTAAGTCTTTGCCCATTCACAACTTGAGGTTTGGTGCCTTCAAAATTATTAATCTTAATTGCACCAGACCGATAAACTTCTTCAATATGAAATGGTCCTTCCCACCTGGAAAGTAGTTTACCTGGAGAAAACCTGAAACGGGATCTAAACAACAAAACTTTATCACCAACATTAAATTCACATTTCAGAATCTTCCTATCGTGCCACTTCTTTACCTTTTCCTTGAACATTTTAGCGCTCTCGTAAGCTTCACTTCTCCATTCATCTAGAGAAGTCAAGTTCATGAGACGCTTCTCACCAGCTAGTTTTGGGTCAGCGTTAGGCTCTCTAACAGCCCAGAAAGCTTTGTGCTCTAACTCTAATGGCAAATGGCAAGCCTTGCCATACACCATCTTATAGGGGGACATGCCCATGGGGTTTTTGTAAGCAGTTCAATAAGCCCACAAAGCATCTCCTAACTTATTTGATCAGTCCTTTCTATTTCTGTTTACTGTTTTCTGCAAGATCAACTTAATCTCTCTATTGGTGAGCTCAACTTGCCCACTAGTTTGAGGATGATATGGCGAAGCAATTCTATGGTTAACATCGTATTTGGCCAAAGCTTTTCTAAAAGCTCCGTGCGTGAAGTGTGATCCTCCATCGGTCATGAGATACCTTGGTACACCAAACCTAGGAAAAATTACATCTTTAAGCATTTTCAAAGATGTCTTGTGATCAGCACTTTCAGTGGGGATTGCTTCAACCCACTTGGTCACATAATCAACAGCTACTAAAATGTGAGTGTACTTGTGCGAAGAAGGAAAAGGACCCATAAAATCAAAACCCCAACAATCGAAAGGTTCAATCACTAGTGAGTAATTCATAGGCATCTCATTCCTTCTACTACTGTTACCAACTCTCTGACATTTATCACAGGCTAAAACATAATTTCTAGCATCTTTAAAGAGAGTAGGCCAATAAAAACCTGATTGAAGAACCTTATGTGCAGTCCTCTCACCGGCATGATGTCCTCCATAGGGACTATCATGACACCGTCTGAGAATGTCCTTCTGCTCATGTTCCGGTATGCATCTTCTCACGATCCCGTCGGGACCTTCTTTGAAAAGATGTGGGTCATCCCAAAAGTAGTGCCTCAAATCATGAAAGAACTTCTTCCTTTGCTGAAGTGTTAAACCTGGAGGCAAATACTTTGCAACAATAAAATTAGCATAATCTACATACCAAGGGTCAGAAAGAGATTGTACTTTTACAACGGCAAGTTGTTCGTCTGGAAAACTATCGTTGACTGGGATGGGATCATGCGGTATATCTTCCATCCTTGAAAGATTGTCCGCTACCGGATTGTCTTCTCCTTTCCTATCAACAATCTGCAAATCAAATTCTTGAAGAAGGAGTACCCATCTGATAAGCCTTGGCTTGGCATCCTTCTTTGTCATAAGGTACTTAATGGCAGCATGATCAGTATGAATAATAACTTTGGAATCAACAATATACTGCCTAAACTTATCACAAGCAAATACTACAGCTAAGAATTCCTTCTCAGTAGTAGCATAATTTCTTTGAGCACTATCAAGGGTTTTACTAGCATAATGTATAACATTCAATTTCTTATCAACTCTTTGTCCTAAAACAGCTCCAACAGCAAAATCACTTGCATCACACATAATCTCAAAAGGTAAATTCCAGTCAGGTGGTTGTACTATAGGAGCGGTTATTAAAGCTTTCTTAAGGACTTCAAAAGCTTCCTTACAATTTTCATCAAATACAAAAGGAACGTCCTTCTGGAGAAGATTAGTGAGGGGTCTTGAGGTTTTAGAAAAGTCTTTAATAAATCTTCTATAAAAACCTGCATGACCAAGAAAACTGCGAATACCTTTGATGTCCCTTGGATAGGGCATCCTCTCAATAGCTTTGATCTTGGCTTTGTCCACTTCAATTCCCCTTTCGGAAATCTTGTGACCAAGAACAATTCCTTCATTAACCATGAAGTGGCACTTTTCCCAGTTGAGTACCAAATTTGTCTCCTCGCATCTCTGCAAAACTTTATTAAGGTTGTGAAGACAATGGTCAAAAGAAGTTCCATAGACGGAGAAATCGTCCATGAAGACTTCCATAATATCCCCGCAGAAACCATGAAAGATAGCAGACATACACCTTTGAAAAGTAGCAGGGGCATTACATAAACCAAAAGGCATACGCCTGTAAGCATAAGTACCAAAGGGACAAGTAAAAGTGGTCTTCTCTTGATCAGCAGTATTAACATGAATTTGAGAGAAGCCAGAATAACCATCGAGATAACAAAAGTGGGTATTTTTGGATAACCTTTCAAGCATTTGGTCGATGAACGGCAACAGGTAGTGATCCTTCCTGTTTGCCTTGTTCAACTTCCTGTAATCAATACACATTCTATATCCAATAATAATTCTCTGGGGTATTAATTCATTTTTATCATTAGGAACCACAGTTGTACCTCCTTTCTTAGGAACACAATGTACCGGACTTACCCACTTACTATCAGCTATAGGGTAGATAATACCTGCGGCCAGAAGCTTGAGAATCTCAGTTCTCACAACATCCATCATCTTCGGGTTCAGCCGTCGTTGATGATCAACAACTGGTTTAGCATCAGGCTCAAGGTTGATAGTATGTTGACAGATAGATGGACTAATCCCCTTAAGGTCATCAAGGGTATAGCCAATTGCGCCTCGGTGTTTACGAAGTACTTCCAATAATTGCTCTTCTTCATATCCTGAAAGGTTAGAATTGATAATAACAGGATATATTTTCTTTTCATCTAAATAAGCATACTTGAGCGTATCGGGCAGAGGTTTAAGATCGAACACCGGGTCTTCCTTCGGTTTTGATAATATTCCCAAAGGTTCAACCGGAAGGTTGTGCTTCAGGATAGCAGGCTGCCTCAAGAATATTTCATCTAGTTCATTTCTTTCCTGCATATGCAAATCATTCTCGTGGTCCTCCATGTATTGCTGCAAAGGATCATTAGGGGGAATAGCAATAGAGGCAATACTTTCAATAATTTTATCATCGCTAGGTAAATCAGTACCACGAGGCTGCTTAGAGAACTTAGAAAAATTAAATTCATATGGCTCACCATCGAATTCAACAGAAACTTTACCTTTCTTGCAATCTATTATAGCTCCACAAGTTCTAAGAAAAGTTCTACCAAAAATAATTGGACAAAAAATTTCCCTCTCTGAACCAAGTACTAGAAAGTCGGTAGGGTATTTTACCTTTCCACATAGGACTTCAACATCCCTCACAATTCCGATAGGAGAGATAGTTGTTCTATTTGCAAGATGAATGGTAACATCAACTTCTTCAAGTTCACAAGGGGAAATCTCACCGATGATCTCTTCATAAAGTGAATAGGGGATAGCACTTGCACTTGATCCCAAATCGCATAGCCCATAATAATTGTGATCTCCTATTTTAACAGATACCACTGGAGTACCTGAAATTGGGCCTTTATTCTTGGCTGTGACAAGGTTAGTGGAAACAGCACAAAAATTTATATTGGAATCCAAAACATCATTAGTAACAAGGTCTTTAATTAATGCAACTCGAGGATCGACCCTGATCTGGTCCTCAGGCTCATCAACTCTTCTCTCACTTTTATTTATTATGCCTGTCACAAGAGAGTGCTCCCTTATCCTCGTGGGAAAAGGAGGCTGTTCATATACAACTGTAGGCAAAATAGGGTCAGCAACATAAATATCAATAGGTGGCTCTTTAAAAGGTTCATGGTGCTGGTCTTTCTTCTTTTTAAAAGAATCAACGTGAGAGGCAAAATTCTTACACAAATCAATCACTAGATGGGAATCAAGACCAATCGTAGAGCAAAAAGTATTGAAGTAATCGGTTTTCACATAGCTCTCAATATAATCATGTTCATAATTTATAGCGGGTTCAATACCTTTATCGATTTCCCAATCTTCGGTATTTCTCTGGATCCTTTCAATGAGATCCCACCTTTCTTCAACACTCTTCTTCTGAAATACCCCACTAGAGGAGGCATCCAGCATCTCCTTATCCTGACGAGAAAGCCTGGCATAAAAATTTGTAAGTATAATTTCCTTGGGAAGCTTATGAATAGGGCATTTGAGCATTAGGGACTTCAATCTCCCCCAAGCTTGAGCAATGCTTTCTCCATCACGAGACCTAAAGTTATAGATATAGTTCCTGTCTCGATGAATTTCATGAAGAGGATAAAACTTAGTATAAAAGAGAGACATAAGCTCCTGCCAGTCAAGCAAGTGTGAGTTATCGAGAAGCCTATACCAATCCGAAGCTTTATCTATAAGTGATACGGCAAACAATTTCCTCATGACAAACTCCCTCGATACACCTGCAAGCTTAAATAATGAACTTAGTTGTGACAGATATAGCAAGTGTTCACCGGGATGTCTGTCTCCTGCATAACGATTAGCCAAAACATAATCGATAATGCCAGCTGGTATTTTATAAGGCACAATTTCAGTAAGGGGAGGATCAACCACCACAGGTGTGGGGCGTCTTCCCGCAAGCAACGCTCCAATAACAGGGTTATCCATAAGGACAAAGAGCAGCGATAGCAAAAATAAAAACAGAATTATAAAAACTTCCTTACCAGTTTCACTTTACCAATAGCGCTACACTCCCCGGCAACGGCGCCAGAAAACGGTACTTGATGACCCTCAACCGTAAGGGATCTATTGCAGCGTTTTCGATAAGTAAGAGTGTCGAACCCAACGAGGAGCAGAAGGTATTGATAAGCGATTCTGAGCAAGAAATTACTGCAAGCACTGAAAGATAACTTTTAGGGGTTTTCTCGATATAAGCAAGAGGAAAGTAAAAGCAAGCAATATAAAAGGCACTGAGAGTAACAAGTGGCCCAATCCTTTCTTAGCAAAGGAGAGGCCTAGCAACTGAACTTATAAAGACTAAAGCGTTCCTGAGGACACACGGGAGAGGTAGTCATGTGCTTTCACCATATTCCGTATCGATACTATGTTATGTGTTGATAAGTGTTGAGTGGGTGGATCTATGCTAGTACACTCTCTAGACTAAGATGAGTGCACTCTTATGATTAAACACCTTGCAAGCATCCGCAAATACTAGATAGAATTTAAGGCAAAAGCCTAACCATAGCAATACGATCGAGGATCCATTATTCCCTTATGCAAAAGCGTGCGAACTGGGGTTCAGGTTTCTATCACTCCGGCAACCCACCATAAGCATTCTTTATACACAATGTATTCTCCTAGGTCCTTAATAAGGCGAAGTGTTGGGTGTTCGACTCACACAACACCACTGGTAGAATGACAACACAACTTAAGTATCAAACAACACATATTACTTCAACAGCATATGACTACTAACAACAAGACTTTCCCCATGTCCTCAAGAACTAAGGTAACTACTCACGAGACATAAAAGAGATCATGATCAGTGGGGATAAATATGTGATAAACAATCTGGACATAATAGTATTTCTCCAACAAGACTCAATAGCATTCACCACAAAGTAGTAATCAACACCGATGGAGTAGAGAGGATAGGTAGTACGAGTTACAACACAAGTTGCGATTGTAAGATGAGATTTGGATGAAGATGGAGATGGTGCTGGTGTTGGGGATGATGTTGATGATGATCTCGATGATGCCCGTGACGATGGTGATGATGATGGCGACGATCTCCCCTTCCGAGAGGTGATCTCCCCGGCGGAATCTGCCCGCCGGAGATGGCTTTTTCTTCTCTGTAGGTTTCCGCCACGGAGCGGCGGCGGAACTCCGTAAAAATTCCCGTCCCTACGGTTTTTGGATAACGGAGAGCATATATGCAAAAGGGGGCGGCCAGAGGTGGGCCAGGGGCTCCAGGCGCCCCCCCCCCCCCCCCGGCGCGGCCAGGGGGGGCGCGCCCCCAGGGCGCCTGGGCACCCTGTGGCCCCCCTCTGGTTGCCCTTTCGCGTGCCCTCGTGATCCGTCTGAAAAATATCTCCCGTCAATTTTCAGGTAATTTGGAGGTATTCTTCTTCAGCAACTCAGCGTCCACTTTTTACTGCTGAATCTTGCGTCTGCTGCTTCGGCATCGGAAAGTTTGCAAACTGTGTAAAATAGACCAAAACAACATAAGAACATCATCGTAACATGAAATATATCAATGAATAAGGATAAATTATGATACAAAATAGTGATGCATTTTGGACGTATCATGTGTTGGCCTCATGACTAAGTCCTCACACTAGGACATCTGCCTTGACAATTCCACGACAAGAAACCAAGGTTATCGAACCAGTAGGAGAACCAAGCAACACAACGTAAACAACACCTGCACAAAAATAACAACTTCTCGCAACCTGATGTGTTAAAGTGGTTATCAATCCCTTTCAGGGTACGGCGCCTCAAGATAGGCAAAACGGACATGAGAAATTTATAGTACATTTATAGATCGAACGTCAAATAAAATAAATAAAAATAAATTACAGCAAGGTATTTTTGTATTTTTGTTTAATAGATCTGAAAATAAAAGCAAAGGCAAATAGATCACGCAGGCAAATATATGAGAAAGAAGACCCGGGGGGCGTAGGTTTCACTAGTGGCTTCTCTCGAGAAAAAAAACAGTGGGTAAACAAATTACTGTTAGGTAATTGATAGAACTTCAAATAATCATGATGATATCCAGGCAATGATCATTACATAAGCATAACGTCCAAGATTAGTAGACCGACTCTGATGACCCACAAGTGTAGGGGATCTATCGTAGTCCTTTCGATAAGTAAGAGTGTCGAACCCAACGAGGAGCAGAAGGAAATGATAGGCAGTTTTTGGTATGGTATTTTCTGCAAGCACTGAAATTATAGGTAACAAATAGTTTTGTGATAAGATAATTGGTAACAAGTGACAAAGGGTAAAAGTAAATAAGGTGCAGAAAGGCGGCCCAATCCTTTTTGTAGCAAAGGAAAAGCCTGGACAAACTCTTATATAAAGGAAAGCTCTCCCGAGGACAAATGGGAATTATCGTCAAGCTAGTTTTCATCACGATCATCTGATTCGCGTTCGGTACTTTGATAATTTGGTATGTGGGTTGACCAGTGCTTGGGTGCTACCCTTACTTGGACAAGCCTCCCACTTATGATTAACCTCTAATGCAAGCATCTGCAACTACAAAAGAAGTATTAAGGTAAACCTAACCATAGCCTGATACATATGGATCCAAATCAGCGCCTTACGAAGCAACGCATAAACTAGGGTTTAAGCTTCTGTCACTCTAACAACCCATCATCTACTTATTACTTCCCAATGCCTTCCTCTAGGCCCAAATAATGGTGAAGTGTCATGTAGTTGACGTTCACATGACACCACTAGAGGAGAGACAACATACATCTCATCAAAATATCGAATGAAGACCAAATTCACATGACTACTAATAGCAAGACTTCTCCCATGTCCTGAGGAACAAAAGTAACTACTCACAAGACATAATATTGTTCATGATCAGAGGGGTATTAATATGCATAATGGATCTGAACATATGATCTTCCACCAAATAAACCAACTAGCATCAACTACAAGGAGTAATCAACACTACTAGCAACCCACAGGTACCAATCTGAGGTTTGGGTACAAAGATTGGATACAGGAGATGAACTAGGGTTTGAGAGGAGATGGTGCTGGTGAAGATGTTGATGAAGATAGCCCTCCCCAAGATGGGAGATTTGTTGGTGATGACGGCGGTGACGATTTCCCCCTCCGGGAGGGAAGTATCGCCGGCAGAACAGCTCTGCCGGAGCCCTAGATTGGTTTCCGCCTCAGTTCCGCCTCGAGACGGCGGCGTCTGGTCCCGAAAGACTCCTTATGATTTTTTCCAGGTCAAAACACCTCATATAGGAGAAGATGGGCATCGGGGGTCTTCCGACTGGCCCACGAGGCAGGGGGCGTGCCCCCCACACTCGTGGGCAGCCGGTGGCCCCTCTCGTGGACTTCTTTGGCCAGATATTTTTTATATTTTCTGAAACGACGTTCTGTTGAGTTTCAAGGCTTTTGGAGTTGCGCAGAATAGGTTCCAGAGTTTGCTCCTTTTCCAGCCCAGAATTCCAGCTGCCGACATTCTCCCTCTTCATGTAAACCTTGTAAAATAAGAGAGAAAATGCATAAGTTTTGTGACAAAACATGTAAGAACAGCCCATAATGCAATATATATCAATATATAAGCATGATGCAAAATGGACGTATCAAACTCCTGCCTGCATCTACTACTATTACACCACACATCAACCGCTATCCAGCATGCATCTAGTGTATTAAGTTCGTGGAAAAACGGAGTAATGCATTAAGAATGATAACATGATTTAGACAAGATCCGTTTATCTATGGCGTTAGATATGGATCTCGTCATTTTATCCTTAGTGGCAACGATACATACGTGTCGGTTCCCCTTCTGTCACTGGGATCAAGCACCGTAAGATCGAACCCACTACCGGGCACCTCTTCCCATTGCAAGATAAATAGATCAAGTTGGCCAAACAAAACCCAATATTAGAGAAGAAATACGAGGCTATAAGCAATCATGCATATAAGAGATCAAAGAAACTCAAATAACTTTCATGAATATAAAAAGATAGATCTGATCATAAACTCAAAGTTCATCGTATCCCAACAAACACACCGCAAAAAGAGTTACATCATATGGATCTCCAAGAGACCATTGTATTGAGAATCAAAAGAGAGAGAGAGGAGCCAACTAGCTACTAACTACGGACCCGTAGGTCTACGAAGAACTACTCACGCATCATCGGAGAGGCACCAAATGAAGTGGTGAACCCCTCCATGATGGTGTCTAGATTGGATCTGGTGTTTCTGGACTCTGCGGTGACTGGATGAATATTTCGTCGACTCCCCTAGGGTTTCTAGAATGTTGGGGTATTTATAGAGCAAAGAGGTGGTCCGAGGGGCACCTGAGGTGGGCACAACCCACCAGGGCACGCATGGGCCTTTTGGCGCGCCCTGGTGGGTTGTCCCCTCCTCGGGACTCCCCCCTGGTACCACCAGGGCTCATAGTATTCCTTCTGGCCCAAAAAAATCTCCAAAAAGTTTCGCGGTGTTTGGGCTCCGTTTGATATTGATTTCATGCGATGTAAAAAACATGCAGAAAACAGCAACTAACACTTGGCACTATGTCAATAGGTTAGTACCAAAAAATGATATAAAATGATTATAAAACATCCAAGATTGATAATATAACAGCATGGAACAATCAAAAATTATAGATACGTTGGAGACGTATCACCCATCATGGACATCTCAAACTCCGCGATCATGAGTGCGGCAAATTCATCATTGAAAGCTTTGTTTGGAGAACCGAAGATAATATCATCAACATATAGTTGGCATACAAACAACTCCCCTTTGGCCTTCTTAGTAAAAAGAGTGGGGTTGATTTTCCCAATTTCAAACCCACGATCTTGTAACAACTCGGTAAGGTGCTCATACCACACATGTGGGGCTTGTTTAAGGCCATAGAGCGCCATCAAGTTGATACACATGATTGGGGAACTTAGGATCCTCAAACCCCGGGGGTTGTTTGACATACACCAACTCATTAATAGGACCATTAAGAAAAGCACTCTTATATCCATTTGTTGCAACTTAAAGTTATGATGAGAAGCATAGGGAAGCAACAAACGGATAGATTCAAGGCGAGCAACGGGAGCAAAGGTTTCATCGTAGTCGATACCCTCGACTTGGGAGTAGCCTCGTGCCACCAAATGAGCCTTGTTGCGAATGACAATCCCGTGAGCATCTTGCTTGTTCTTGAAGATCCATTTGGTTCCAATGACATTATGGTCCTCCTCTGGCCTTGGCACCAATCGCCACACTTTGTTGCACTCGAAGTTATTGAGTTCTTCATGCATGGCATTAAGCCAATCCGGATGCTCGAGCGCCTCATAGACCTTTTAGGGTTCAACACAATAGACAAATGCATGATGTTCACAATAGTTTGATAATTGTCTACGAGTGCTTACCCCCTTTTTTAAGCTTCCAAGTATATTCTCCATGTGATGCTCTTGAGAGGCAATCTTGGAAGCAACCTTGGCGACACGACGCTCCAATTGCTCCTCAAGAGAAAGTTGAGGAGAGGTAACTTGATCATCATTAGCGTTGTCTTGCTCTTGATCTTGAACTTGCTCGGTTGGAAGAACTTGGCCTTGTGCATCACTTGGTGGATCTCCACCATCTTGAGGTTGATCTTGCACTTGGTCTCGTTCATTAGGTTGAGGGCCTTCACTTTGTTCTTCGGAAGCATGTGGGTCTTGGGTTGGTGATGCTTCCACTTGAGTGGAACATTGTCCTTCTCCTTCGGCCACAAGGGGTTCCTCAATGGGTAGGATATGACCAACACCCATTCTTCTTATGGCTTGGGGAGGAGTTTCATCACCTACATCACAAGTACCACTTTGCTCCATTTGGGAGCCGTTATTCTCATCAAACTCCATGTTACACGTCTCCTCAATAAGTCAAGTGGACTTGTTGAGGACACGGTAAGCATGAGCGTTTGTAGCATAACCAACAAATATGCCCTCATGAGATCTAGCCTCAAATTTAGACAAACGAACACCTTTCTTGAGAATGAAACACTTACAACCGAACACCCAAAAGTACTTGGGGTTGGGCTTGTTGCCGGTAAGTATCTCATATGGAGTCTTGTTCAAGCCTTTGCGGAGATAGAGCCGATTGGATGCATGACAAGCGGTGTTGATGGCTTCGGCCCAAAAGTTGTATAGAGACTTGAACTCCGCTGTCCTGGTCCTTGTCGCGTCCATTAATGTACGGTTCTTCCTACCGCCACAACATTTTGTTGAGGGGTATAAGGTGCGGCATATTGATGCTTGATCGCCTCATCACTAAAAAAACTCATCCAAGGTGTAGTTCTTGAACTCGGTGCCGTTGTCACTTCTTATCATCAAAATCTTTGCATTATGTTGACGTTGAGCTTCATTTGCAAAGTTGATGACAGTTTGTTGGGTCTCACTCTTCCTCTTGAAGAAATACACCCAAGTGTATCTTGAATAATCATCGACAATCACCAAGCAATACTTTCTACCCCCAAGACTATCAAAGGATGGAGTCCCAAATATATCCATGTGAAGGAGCTCCAAAGGCCCTGTTGAGTAGATGATAGTCTTGGGAGGGTGAGCCTTCTCATGAAGCTTTCTTTCGATACAAGCACTACAAGCACGATCTTTGGCAAACTAACATTTTTTAGTCCATAGACATGGTCCCCCTTGAGAAGACTTTGCAAAGATCTCATATTGACGTGGGCTAAACGGCGATGCCAAAGCCACCCCATGTCAACTTTAGCCATTAGGCATGTCGTGGTCTTAGTGGGTCGCTTAGTAAAGTTAATCACATATAGACCGTTCTCAACATGCCCAACAAAGTCTACTTTAAGAGTCTTGCCCCACAAGAGGGCCACGGAATCAACATCAAAGAAAGTAGCAAAGCCCATGAGTGCAAGTTGACGAACGAAAAGTAAGTTGTATGCAAGGGACTAAACAAGCATGACTTTCTCGATCGTAAGATCATGAGAAATGGCAACTTTGCCAAGACCCAATACCTTAGAAGACGATGCATCACCCCATTTGACATTGGTGGGCATAGATGAAACCTTGTGCACGTCCACCACCAAGTCCTTGCTTCCGGTCATATGATTTGTGGCTCCACTATCAAGCAATCATGACCCCCCACCGGAAGCAAACACCTACAAGAGATCAATGCTTGGTTTTAGGTACCAATTTTGCAATGGGTCCTTTGATGTTAGTAACAAGGGTCTTAGGAACCCAAATAGACCATTCAATGTACTCATAACAAGAACCAACAAATTTGGCATAAACATGCCCATCACTAGCATGGCATAACACATAAGAAGGGTTAAAGTCGCCGGCTTTGTTGGGAGGTGTGGTATTGCCCTTCTTGACAACACCACCCTTGCATTGTTCTTCTTCTCCTTAGGAGTACCCTCTCCCTCCTTCACAAACATATGCTTGAGAAGAGGAGGTTGTTTGGTCTTGTCGTTCAACTTCTTCTTCTTGGACTTGGGTGCAAGCCCAACCGCCTCCTTGGCCACAACTTCCTTTTGATTGCTCAAAAGGTCATTGAGGTTCTTCTCGCCTTGTATGCATGACACAAGGCCTTTCTCAAGTTGCTCCTTCAACTTAGCGTTCTCCTCCACGACATGCACATGCTCACAACACGGGTTAGTAGCATTTGCATTATCAATTAAAACCATATGAGGAAATGTGGCTTTCTCCTTGGTTAGCTTTACTTGGATTTGATCATGGGACTCCTTGAGGCTAGCATGAACACTCTTCAAGACCTTGTGAGCCTTGTCAAGTAGATCAAACTCCTCCTTGATTCTAGCATGGTCAACCCCAAGCTTGGCCTTCTCGGATTTGAGAACACGAGAGACAACAAGAGCATGATCAAGACATTTCTTTAATTTAACATGATCATCGTTGTGTGACTCCTCAAGAGCCAAACAATGACCACACTCTTCCTCAAGCGCATTAGAGAGATCCGATATCTCATCGGCACAGTCACGACTATGCCCTTCCATCTTAGAGATGGTCTCTTCGTGAGACTCAATCATGTCATTGGCTTCACCAAGTTGTTCCAAGAGAGCAACGAAGTGTTTCTTGGATTTACCTTTGAGCTTACTCATGACTGACTCAAACTTCCCCCATCGCCCCTCAGTTTCATCAATGCAATCCGTAAACGAAGGATTAGTAGTGATGGTAGTCTTTGTTGGGGAACGTAGCAGAATTCAAAAAATTTCTACGCTTTCACCAAGATCAATCTAAGGAGTGATCTAGCAACGAGCATACTGGGGTGCATCTACATACCCTTTTGTAGATCGCGTGCGGAAGCGTTCGAAGGAACGTGGATGAAGTAGTCGTACTCATCGCGTTCTTCGTCACCGATGATCCTAGCGCCGAACGGACGGCACCTCCGCGTTCAACACACGTCCGGTACAGCAACGTCACCTCCTTCTTGATCCAGCAAGGGGGGGGGAGAGGTCGTCGGAGATCCAGCAGCACGACGGCATGGTGGTGGATGCACTAGGAAATCCTGCAGGGCTTCGCCGGCGCCCTGCGGAGGAGTTGGAGGTGTGACGAGAGGGGGGGAGAGGCGCCAGAGGCTTGGGGTGCGGCTGCCCTCTCCCCCCCTCACTATATATAGGGGCCAAGGGGGGGCGCCGGCCCTGGAGATCCAATCTCCAGGGTGGGGCGGCGGCCAGGGGGGAATCTTGCCCCCCAAGGCATAGGGGGCGCCCCCTCCCCCTAGGGTTTCAACCCTAGGCGCATGGAGGGGGGCCCATATGGGTGCGCCAGCCCACAAGGGGCTGCCCCCTTCCCCTTGCGGCCTAGGGGCCCCACCGGGATGGGTGGCCCCACCCGGTGGACCCCCGGGACCCCTCCGGTGGTCCCGGGACGCTCCCGGTGACCCCCGGAGTTCACCCGATGGCCGAAACTGGACTTCCTATATATCATTCTTTACCTCCGGACCATTCCGGAACTCCTCGTCACGTCCGGGATCTCATCCGGGACTCCGAACAACTTTCGGGTTTCCACGTGCATGTATCTCTATGACCCTAGCGTCACCGAACCTTAAGTGTGTAGACCCTACGGGTTCGGGAGACACGCAGACATGACCGAGACGAATCTCCGGCCAATAACCAACAACGGGATCTGGATACCCATGTTGGTTCCCACGTGTTCCTCGATGATCTTCATCGGATGAACCACTGTGTCAAGGATTCACTCAATCCCGTACGTTATTCCCTTTGTCTATCGGTACGGTACTTGCCCGAGATTCGATCGTCGGTATTCCCGATACCTTGTTCAATCTCGTCATGGCAAGTCTCTTTACTCATTCCGTAATCCATCATCCCGTGACTAACTCTTAGTCACTTTGAGCTCATTATGATGATGTCTTACCGAGAGGGCCCAGAGGTACCTCTCCGTCACACGGAGTGACAATATCCCAGTCTCGGTTCGTGCCAACTCAACAGACACTTTCGGAGATACCCGATGCGTACCTTTATAGCCACCCAGTTACGTTGTGACGTTTGGCACACCCAAAGTATTCCTACGGCATCCGGGAGTTGCATAACCTCATGGTCTAAGGAATAAATACTTGACACCGAAAAGCTTATGCATTACGAACTATACGATCTCGTGCTAGGCTTAGGATTGGGTCTTGTCCATCACATCATTCTCCCAATGATATGATCCCATTATCAATGACGTCCTATGTCCATGGTCAGGAAACCGTGACCATCTGTTGATCAACGAGCTAGTAACTAGAGGCTTACCAGGGACTCATTGTGGTCTATGTATTCACACATGTATCGTTGTTTCCGTACAATACAATTCAAGCATGAATAACAGACAATTATCATGAACAAGGAAATATAATAATAATATTTTTATTATTGCCTCTAGGGCATATTTCCAACAGTCTTGACGTTGGGGGTTACCTTGTTTGTTGCTTTAGCCATGAGGCACTTGGCGGTGATATTCTCGTTGGGTGAATAGAAGAGGGACACTTGAGGAGTTGTGACAATGGCAATGGAGGCCATGGCAGCTGTCTCACCATCTTCATCATCATCCTCATCGTATTCTTCTTGTGACACCAACCCTTTGGGAGGAAACTTCTTGGTGAAATTGTTCTTGTTGGGGAAAGACTTGGCCTTGTCTTTTCGGATAAGCTTGCCACCATTGCCTTCACTCTTCCCGTAAGGGCAATCCACAACAAAATGACTCACATTTCAACAATTGTAGCACGTCCTCACACGTTGCTTGCCCTTGGCGCCACTTGACTTGTTCTTGTTGAAGTTTGGCCTTGAGTTCTTCTTGTTGCCCCAAAATTGCCATGAAGCAAGAACCATGTGCTCATAATATGCATATTTGGTGTCCTCGGGGCAACACTCCTCTTCTTCATCTTCTTCCTCTTCTTCCACACTAGCCTTGGCCTTCAAAGCAAGGTTTGGCTTCTTTTATCGTTGAGCACGCAACACCGCATTGTCAGCGGTCTTGTCCAAGATTCTCATAGCAACAAACTCATCCAACACTTCACTTGAGGACAAGTTGTGGAAGTCCGGCCTTTGACGAATGATGGAGGACATGGCCTTATGGTAAGGCATCATAGCCTTGAGAAACTTGCGCTTGATCCAATTATCATTTGTATCCTTGCTCCCATGATCTCAGAGTGAGACCGCGAGAGTAGTTAGTCTTCTGTAAAGCTCTCGAGGTTCTTCATCTTCATGCATGGAAAACTCATCGGCTTCATCTTGAACAACTTCAAAGTTTGAGCGTTGTATGCTTGCGCTTCCCTTGTACAAGGAAACAACATGCTCCCATGCTTCCTTGGCCACGGAAAAGGGTTGGAGATGCACAATATCTTCGGGAGGAATAGCTTCTTGGAGAATGAAGAGAGCAGACTCGTTGAATTGATGATCCACGGCTTCTCTAGGGGTGAAGTTGCTCGGATCATGCGGGTAGAAACCTTGTTCAATAATTCTCCAAAGATTAGTAGAACTATGATTTAAGTGACGTTTAAAGCGATAAACCCAAGATGAAAAATCCCCATTTTTTACATATTTTGGAGGAGCACCAACATGATTCATATGAGTGGAGGGAACCGATCCTCCATAGGGAATGGGAGGTTCAACATGTGCAAAGGTGCCACTCCCATTCTTACAAGTAGGCAAAGGAGCTTAGCCACTAGTAACTTCCTCCTTATTGAAGGTAGCATCCGCCACCGTGTTAGCGGGATCAACCGCTTCCAACAGTGCGGTGGATAATTTAAGGCATTCAAGAAAATCCTTAAACATGCCTTTGTCCTCGGTCGTCATGGAGATTTTCAATGTGTCCAAAGCCGCATTGAACTCCTCACGAGAGAATGATGATCCCCCATCGACCATAGATGAGGACAGATTCACACCGGAGTGCTCCCCCGTCTCGACTATGGTGTCACCCATACTCTTTGGATGGTAAAGTCCTTAATAAAGAGACGAGGCTCTGATACCAATTAAAAGGATCGATATGGTTGACTAGAGGGGGGTGAATAGGCAACTAACAATTTTTAGATTTTCTTTACCAAATTAAACTTAGCATCAAAATAGGTTGTCTAGATATGCAACTAGGTGAGCAACCTATATGATGCAACAACAACTAGCACACAATCAAGCAAGGGATAAAACACAATAAAAGCTTGCACAAGTAAAGGTAAGAAATAACCAAGAGTGGAACCGGTGGAGACGAGGATGTGTTACCGAAGTTCCTTCCCTTTGAGAGGAAGTACGTCTCCATTAGAGCAGTATGGAGGCACAATGCTCCCCAAGAAGCCACTAGGGCTACCGTATTCTCCTCACGCCCTCACACAATGCGAGATGCCGTGATTCCACTATTGGTGCCCTAGAAGGCGGCAACCGGACCTTTACAAAAAAGGTTGGGGCTATCTCCACAACTTAATTGGAGGGTCCCAACGACACCATGAAGCTTCACCACAATGGAATATGGCTCCGAAGTGACCTCAATCGTCTAGGGTGCTCAAACACCCAAGAGTAACGAGATCCGCAAGGGATTAGTAGGGGAATCAAATTTCTCTTGGTGGAAGTGTAGATCGGGGCCTTCTCAACCAATCCCTAGAAAATCAATAAGTTTGATTAGCTAGGGAGAGAGATCGGGCGAAAATAGAGCTTTGAGCAACAATGGAGCTTAGGGAGGGCTGATGTGGTCTTCTTGGGGAAGAAGACCCGCTTTATATCGTGGGGGAAAAGATCCACCCGTTACCCCCTCCCTCAGCCCACGAGACGTAGTACTACCGCACAACCACGCGGTACTACCACTGCATAGTGCGGTACTACCGCTCGCGCGACAGAGGCCAGATGAGGTCCTGTTGCACTGGGCAACGAGCGGTAGAACCGCTGGAGCGGTACTACCGTGCGCCCCTACGGTATTACCGTAAGGCAGGGCTGAACTGGCGTTGTGAAGTGCACAGAAGTAATAAATTGCTTCCGTAGCAACTTCCGCTGAGGCTGGAACTGTGCAAATATCCGGCATGGTACTACCGCTCACTGGGAGCGGTACTACCGCGTATGGGCGGAAGTAAAAAAATACTTCCGCGCGTACTTCTGCTTGCGCTAGCATCTTGGGTTGGAGGTAGCGGTACTACCACTCGCGAGGAGCGGTACTAGCGCTTTGCGCGGTACTACCGCTTGCCTGAGCGGTACTACCGCAAGCCCCTGCGGTACTACTGCTCCCTTGAGTAGTACTACCGCACGCCACAGAGGCTACTGCACTTGGCAGCCTTCATATTGCAGAGACATGGATAAACGGATGGTGCTCCATCGAAGCGAATGAAAGGTGGTGCAAAGGAACAAATGTGTACGTGTTGATTCCACCCTAACCTTTCCGGAGCAGACCCCCTCTTAATAGTATGGCTTTCCTATGACTCAAATCCACCGAAAAGAAACGTAGAGAATCGCCGTCTTTGATAGGCTCCGAAGGGCACCGAATCGTCTTGTGCCTAGACATGAGATATCTGAAATGCTCAACGCACATGATTAGTCCGCAAATGCACTGCCATCAATCACCAAAACCACATATATAGGGGGAAATATGCCCTTACACCCTACTCCAGCATTGACCGGTTTACAGGTTCCCTCGAAAAACCACTCGAGAACTCCACATATGAGGTATGGTTGCTCTAAAATACATGACCTGTAAAATAATATGGTATCCGCTATTTTACGTGATCTATTCAATGCATTTTTTGAACCCGTGCTGTAAATTGGAAGGTTTGATCACTTTTACGGGATCTGCTGCAGATGCTCTAAGGGGGTGTGATTTTGTAACACAAACTCTTCTCCTCCTTTAATTAAAATGGACATTGGGCCAATCTTTTCCCTCTGTATAAAAAATGATGAATTACCTCAACGGTCAATTATCATGTGAGCACTTATTTAAACCTTAAAGTATAGGGGAAGACCTGGCCTCCTAGTGATGGCAGTCTCCAATCCAGGCTTTGGATACATGGCTTATCCATCTTCCTTCTCTAGACCCTTCATGTCCGCCAGAGATGGCTTGGAAGGTAAGGGCCAAGCATCGTCGTCAATGATGGCCCTGCCCTTTGTCTTTGGCCATACTAACCTCCAAGTGTCAAGTGGTGCTACGTGATAGTTAGATTTGTGAAGAAGGTGACATTTCAATGTTGTCTAGTAACTTATTAACTTCTACTCATTACACAACCCATGTATACTCATGTTACGACCCCATGCAAAAGGATAAGTGGTTTCAACCCTTCTTCGGACAATTTCGTGCGCCCCTTCTGTGGCAGGCCCTACGATATCTAGTCCCAAGGAAGAGAAATGAAAAATGTCGTGTCTAATTGGTGCCCCCTATGGTAGCATCACATATACTTGCGTATTGGACGTGTTGCATACAATTGCAACTTGTGCAAATGGACATGGAGGGTTAAGTATGCGACATGTAGGCAAAAACAAGCATTCAGTAGAAGTTTCATTTTTAATAACATAGTTTTCGTTCGGGGGGAGACAAGTTAGTAGATTTTTACATAAAAAAAGAAATTTTAAAAAATGTCGCCAACCCCACCCTCAGTTACAAGCATATGGAAGAATTTGTAACTAGTTTATCATTTTTTAATAAACTAGAACAATGTCCATGCATTGCAATGGGATATAAATATTCTATTGCGTTAGCTTGTAATTTACCTTCTCATATTAGTGTGATTGTGTAAATAAATGTTTATCAAATCATGCCCTTAATTTACCTGCGCCTATTAATGAGAGGTTTGATAAGTAAATTAAAGTTAAATTGTTTTAAAAGGTAAATAATTTAGTTGATTGATTATCATAAGAGAAAGGTTGGATGAAGGGGTGGTGAGAAGAAAAACGAAACATGAAACCTTACATTCTTTTTAAGTAGTGTAGATGTAGAAATCACCGCCCCTTCCTTGATGCTATAAACCAATTTGTAAAAACAACTTTAGCCAACAAAAAAGGTACATGGAACTTTTTCTTACGGAAAAAACTTTTGATATATTCATCAAACGGCATGGCAGTACAAAAGAAAACCAGAAACAACAAAAATTACATCCACGCTTGTAGACCATCTAGCGACAACTACAAGCACCCGAATGAGCCGAAGGCGTGCCGCCGTCATCATCCCCCCC